>JAOSBL010000002.1:34341210-34359694 GCA_027568915.1 Erythroxylum roraimae | reverse complement strand
ACATCAAGTTTCATATATCATTTTTCAAATATATTTTTATGCTTTTTTATATCGTTTAAATTATTCGTGGTAAATTTGAATGAAATTCAGACTTACGCATTCTTAATAGATTTTAGATCTCATTATTAAAAACAACAAATTAATTTACCTTAAATTCATATATACTTACTGAAAAACCGAAGGAAGTAATAGTTTTGCAAACTTTCAAATTTTACCGTGGACGTCTCTAGTACAAATAAAAATAAAAGCAATAAAAACGAAATAATAAAAAGTACTATAAATTTGATAACTCAGTTCGATATACCTTGCCTATATTTGCGAGGCCCTCACCTAACTTAATAACTTTCACCGAAGTACAATAGATTTACCCTGAGCCGACATCACTGAACCCTTGACACTATCTCTCAACCTCACTTTTCGTGAAAGAATTTCACACCCAATAACACAACCGATTCGTATTAACTTCAACAGAGGATTTTCTCAACAATATTTGATAATAAAGATACGAAATAAACAACTCAAGTGATCAATCAATTAAAAACAAAATAATAATATACTTGAGATAAAAGAGAAAAATAACTTTCCGAAAGGTTTAGCTCCACTGAAATAAATTTAGAAGTCATCGTAACAATAATGAGCTGATTCACATAAACACCAACACGAAGCCACATCTCTGAAAAATTCTAGCAACATTATCTTGAGATCTAGGCAACGAACATTAACTCACGACGTCTGATTACTAAGTCAGGTTAGCCACAGTAGCATCTGCACCATTCCAACTCCTTCGTAATAAATCACAGCACACAATGGTCCTTGCCCACTACACTGTTTATATCCAAAACTCCCACGCAAGATACACTTGTTCTATAGATAGAGACATGCACACGTTAACTAGCAAAAGCCCTTCACACGATTTACTTTAACTCACAATGTATATATGAAGACCAGAACCCCAAAAACCAATGTAAGCTACGTTTTTCAAGTATGTCATTACTTCCTACTAAACAGTTGATTTCCAAAACTTCAAAAACCACATAAGCTGTGTTTTTCAACGCCCACTGCACTGTTGATTGCACACACACACGAAATTCCCTTCTGTTATGTCATAGAGACATACATGAAATTCACTTCTATTGTGTCATAGAGACAATTTTTTTTTGAAGAGAATAACAAATAGATTAATAAAAGAGAAGGTTCATACGTGTCATAGAGACATACTCGACTCCAACTCCCAAAAGCCCTTGATCCACTCACAAAACAAATTCTCTTCTTCTACTGTATAAAAAAAATTCACGTAGTACACAATCCAATTACCAACATGATAATAGACTTTAATATTGTGTAGAATTCTGTCACAACTACAAGATTATCCATATAACTTTTGAATCCAAGTCATTATCCAATTAATATCTTTTATGTAAGAACGTCAAAACTAATTACTTAGATATATAACATATATTTTAACACTTACTTTTTACATTTTCATACGTATGAATTTGATTTTTTTTACAGCGGCAAACACTTTTAACATTTAAATCAAAGTAAATAAAACTGCAAAAAAAAAACTCAGGTACTTAAAAGTCTTAATATAAATAAAATATTATGAGAAATTCTATAGTCATAAGAAATCTACGGAGGAACTTCCTTTTTAATCTTTTTAAAATTAAACGTAAAATGAATGGTCAACTTCCAACGTTCTGTATTGGTTGCACGCATGTGGTTACATCATGGAAAGCTGAGGGCATCAGGTCAACTTTCAGGGCCGTAGATTCGGTTAAATATTCCCCCGCGATCGGGAGGTTCAAACGGCTAGCCGTTAACTACCAATTATTAATAATTAAAGCAAAAGAAAATGTCTCCTTAGTCCTTACAGCAACACGAAGTGACCACGTCTTAGAGCTTTGACGGATCCCAGACCTACCCGTTATCCGCGTGCCGATCTGCCCTCCCTTCAACACGTCTATTACCGACAACGTTGATGCCTATCCACAGGAATTGGAGATAGAACAAAAAAGCAAAAGGACAGAATCCCCCGCTCTCTCTCTCTTGGACGTCGGCAATCAAGGATTGCGCCACGTGTCCATTCGCTCCATTTATTTTAACGTGACGGGCAACACCAGTTGGATCTATGAGCGGCGGACAGATGGATGAGGTGTGTGATGTACGTATGAGGCGAGACAGAGATAGATTGACGTGGACATTTGCCACTCACATTTTTCAGTTGATATTGGATAAGAACCTTTACGTACTTTCAGTCGCAATGACGAAATTAACCTTTTCGTCTGCCTAGTAATTGCTCTCTCGATTCTACAGTATCTTCAGTAAGCTTACTCAACATGTACGAAGGAACACTGAATCCAAAGGACAGGTCCATAACTACTTGAAATCATGTGTTTGTTCTTATCCAAGGCACATGGTGATGGTTGTCGGTTGTGCACAACTCGACAGCGGTGTCTACTTTCCATTTTGGTTTGAAAGATACAAACTTTCATTTTAATAACAAAATCAAATCTTCAAGAAACAAGATACGAAAAGGGAATAATGTAACACTTGTCACTTTAATTAACAAGTTAACAAAATCCAACTGAAATACTCAAAATCTAATTAAAAAATTTCAATTTAGTATTATTATTATTTAACCCTTTAAGTAAAAAAAACTGCAAAAATGAGCCTGAGAATGAGTTCAGATCTTCTGTCTAATATTATAGTGTTTTATTGTGTCCAATAAATCTTAACTATTTATTTATATAAAGTTCGCATGAAATTTACGTGAATCTTATAAAATAAATAACTAAAATTTTATAAAATAAAATAAAACAGAATAATATTAAACAAAGTATCTGAATTTTCTGAAAACCGGGGATGGTTTTGGTCAGAGCAAAGCATACTCAATTTCAGATTCAGACAGTTACTTCCCGAAAGCCCAATTTAGTCCTTTTAAGAGCTTCACTTGTCTTTGCCTCTCTCCTTCTGTTTTCTTGCTTCTGTCAAATCTTCTCTCTCTACTCTCGGAGCCTATCTGTCTCTCTGTACAACGAAAAAGATAAAACGAAGTGAGAAAAAAAGAGAGGAATCTCGGCTTATCAGAAAGACGAAACTAATTTATCAGACCCCACAACGAAATAGTGTCGCACCTAATCTCACTACAGCGTTCAGATATTTTCCTCTCTTTTCCACATCACAACCACCAGCAATGAATGCTCTTCATAAAACCACCCATACTCATCACCTTTCGTAACAACGGTTCACTTGCTTGCTCTTAACGTAAACTTTTCCTTTACTCGCATTCTCTCAAGGGAAACTAGTCTGCCCATTTACCATTTTGGAGAGGAGAAACATAAAGTTGGCGTCTTTTCTGTTTGTTTGGGCTCTGAGCGATGGATTTCACTTCGTTTTTGACGTCCTTAGTGACGTCCTTTCTGATCTTTGTGGTTCTCATGCTAATTTTCACGTGGTTGTCGAGAAAACCTGGTAACGCCGTTGTGTATTATCCCAATAGGATCTTGAAAGGTTTGGACCCGTGGGAGGGCGGGTCGACGACTCGGAACCCGCTTGCTTGGATCCGGGAAGCGTTTTCCTCAAGCGAACAGGACATCGTTAACATTTCCGGCGTTGATTCTGCTGTCTACTTTGTGTTCCTTGGAACCGGTGTGTCTCTTTATCATGTCTCTTCTAGAGTTTCCAGTTTTGTGATTTTACTTTTTGTGTTCATTATATTTGTTCTAATTAGAGATCTGTTTATGCCTTTTCTTTTTCTTCTTTTGTCTTTGGCATGTGACGTTATGCTATTTCCAATTTTACTAGTTTTGGTTGTCTGAACCTGTTGGTGGATCTTTTCTGTTTTTGTTTTCCCCTGTTCTGGTTTTGCTCTTGTGCTTCTATTTTTAACTAATCATATCTTACTTGTCACTTTCTCTCTTCCTTTTTTCCTCAGTCTACTTTTAGTATTTCTTTATCTTTTCTTGAGGCTTAACAAAAGTTACCAGCTTGCTTTTTAGGTGAGTCCCTTACCAAAATTTTCTAAGCTTGAAGTATGTTCGTTCAGACTGTGTATAAAAGATAAGAAAGTGCAGTTTTATTCTTCTGTGTTTCCAAGTTCTTATTATTTTTAGATAAATTGATCTCTGTATTTTAATGACCATGTGTGGCTTTTGGGTTTTTACACGGCCTGTAGTTTCCCAAGATCAATCGGAGCTTGGAATTGCACAGCCCTTTTGCGATTGATTTCGTCCTTCGATATAATAGTGTCATTGACCGTGCTGGTTTTGGAATGACACTTCTCGTTGGCGTCGTTGGATTATTACAATGTACAAAACTAGAAGACTGGTTACCCATTGACTCAATGGGTTTAACAATTTTCAAAAGTTCAGGACTGTTTTCAAGTATTGAATAAATGTTATCCGTCTTTTGAAACCATTACGTAGCTTGCTTTTGTTGTAATGCTGCTCCATGTTTAATTTCTTGATTGAATAAGCTGACTTTTCTGAAAAAATAATTTGCCCAGCGTTTGGAATTCTGCTTTTGTCTGGTGTGGTTCTGCTACCACTTCTTCTTCCAATTGCTGCGACAGATGACAGTATAAAAAGGGCACAAGACACTACAAGTAATGGTACTTTTGGTGAACTTGACAAGTTGGCCATGGGAAACGTTCGGGTGAGTGCCATAACCATTTTATCAGCTGAAATGAATTGCCTGGTCATTGGTATAAATTATCATAAAATTGACAGGTTGACACTTCAGATTGTTGAATACATTTCCTTACTTCTGTACCTCGACTCATTAGTGTGTGTACTTGTTAATTGGATTCTCATCTGGCATGCAGAAAAGAAGTTCAAGGTTGTGGGCATTCTTGATTGCTACCTATTGGGTTTCCTTTGTCAGTTATTACCTGTTATGGAAGGCTTATTTACATGTCTCTCGGCTGAGAGCTAATGCTTTAATGTCTCCTGAAGCGACACCCGAGCAATTTGCTGTTCTTGTTAGAGATTTGCCATCTGTTACTGAAGGTCAAACTATAAAGGAACAAGTTGATTCATATTTTAAGGACATCTATCCTCAGTCGTATTACCGGTCATTGATAGCCACAGATAACAAGAAGGTACTCCTAGTATCTTTCTTCTTCTTTGGAAAATTTAAACGCTTTATAATGCATTATGAATTTTTTTTCCATTTAATTTGCTTGACTTTCCCCAGCTTCAGTTGTGTCCCAAACTAATGTTATGGGAAGGTCGTTTACTTTGGGGTATTGTGTAGTAGAAAGCAGAGTAGATCTGATGATTAAGATCTTTCATCGTGTAAATCATATATCTTGTAGTCTCATTGCTGGATGCTATAAGACCTTCTCAATTTCTGAGATTTACCTTTTCTTTTTTCTTTCTGAAACTGGTTTAGGTTAACAAGATTTACGAGGAGCTGGAAGGGTGTAAGAAGAAACTGGCGCATGCAGAAGCAGTATATGCTGAGTCCAAAAAGTTGGGTAAACCTGAAGGATCAAGACCAACCACTAGAACAGGCTTCCTTGGTCTTGTTGGCAAAAAAGTAGACAGTATAGAGTACTATAATGAGAAGATTAACGAATTAATTCCAAAACTAGAAGCAGAACAAAAAGTCACTCTTAGAGAGAAGCAACAACCTGCTGCTGTGGTCTTCTTCACCAGCAGGGTGACTGCGGCTTGTGCCTCTCAGAGTCTGCATGCCCAAATGGTTGACAAATGGATGGTCACTGAGGCTCCCGAACCTCATCAACTAATATGGCCAAATCTTAAAATCAAATTTTTTCAGAGGCAAATAAGGCAATATGTTGTCTATGTCATTGTGGCTTTGACCATATTCTTCTACATGATACCGATTGGTTTTATTTCTGCACTAACTACCCTAGATAATCTGAAGAAGATTTTACCGTTCATAAAGCCAGTTGTGAAGATTGGTGTGGTAAAGACAGTGTTGGAAGCTTACCTCCCTCAAATTGCTCTTATTATCTTTCTAGCTTTGTTACCGAGTTTGCTTTTGTTTCTCTCCAAGCAAGAGGGGATTCCTTCAGAGAGCCATGCAGTTAGAGCTGCCTCTGGAAAATACTTCTATTTCAGTGTTCTGAACGTTTTTATTGGAGTCACAGTGGGTGGAACCTTATTCCAATCGTTCAAGAGTATTGAGAAGCATCCGAATTCGATTGTTTCCACGCTAGCAAATAGCCTTCCAGGGAATGCAACCTTCTTTTTGACCTTTGTTGCTCTAAAGTAAGTTTGTGCCTTCATCTTTGTTATCTGGGGGTATAACAGCTATGTTGAAACTTGATGGAGCTACAATGTCTTTATAATTTTCTATTACTCATTTTGTCAAAGAACGGCATTTTTTTTCCCTTAGATTCTGGCTTTTTGTATCCTTATCTAAGTAATTGTCTCACTAGAAGTCACAAGGATATTACCCTTAGTTGGGTTTGTGTTACTTTTTGGATGCATGCTTAGGTATAAGAAATGTTAATTTGAGTTGCGACATCTGTGTGACTATTTGTGACTTTGCAATATGCTATTGGTCTCAGGTTCTTTGTTGGTTATGGACTTGAGCTGTCGCGACTGGTTCCTCTAATCATTTTTCACTTGAAGAGGAAGTATCTTTGTAAGACTGAAGCTGAGTTGAAAGAAGCTTGGTCTCCTGGAGATTTTGGGTATACAACTAGAATTCCCAGTGACATGCTTATAATTACGGTTGTTTTATGCTACTCTGTCATAGCTCCTCTAATTATCCCATTTGGGGTGGTCTACTTTGGTCTCGGATGGCTTGTTTTGCGGAATCAGGTAACTTTCTCAAAACATGTCTACTGGCTGCAGTATTCATTTCCAAGATTGTAAGGTAGTAGCATCAATTTAATGGATGGAACATTTAGTTCATAGTGAATCTTCTTTTGCTACCGCGTCTTCATTTAAAGTTTAGGAAGATGTGGAAGTGAAAGAACTAGACATAAATGTTACCTTGTTTCCATTTTGTCAATTGTCGTTGATAATAAAGCAACTTCCACCGATAATTACTTTTGCTGCTTTGACAGGCACTCAAAGTTTATGTCCCATCGTTTGAGAGCCACGGAAGGATGTGGCCTCACATTCATACTCGAATCTTGGCTTCTTTGCTGTTGTACCAAGTTACAATGCTTGGTTATTTTGGGGTGAAGGAGTTTTTCTATATGCCGCTTCTGATTCCACTGCCTATTCTTTCCTTGCTCTTTGGTTATGTATGTGCGAAGAAATTCTACCGATCATTTGCTGACACAGCTCTGGAGGTTGCCAGCAAAGAATTGAAGGAAACTCCAAACATGGAACAAATCTTCAGATCCTTCATCCCACCAAGCTTGAGTTCTGAAAAGGTTGATGAAGAGCAGTATGAAGATGCATTATCACAGGCTTCCAGAATGGGATAAGTTCCTGTATTTCCACCAAATTCTTCTGATCGAACCTTTTTTCCTGAATTGTTCACCCATTGGCTACGTTATGGAAATTCCCCCTGTAATATAATGTAATTTTACTTTCCGTGTGAATACTGTCTTACAAATCCCGTTAAAGTGCTAGTAAACATGTTGATGTTTTTCATGTTGTCCTATGTTGCTGATTCTTGCAATTTGCCAAGTTTGATATCATTAAGAACCAGAATCATAACGGTAGAGAGAAGAGACTCTTAACGTAATACAAGAATCAAACTGATCTTAAGAACTTCAATGTACAAAACTACGGTGTTCTGAGGGCCTTTATCAGCCCATCACTGTGTTTCTTCACAAGAACCGAATATCTTTAAGTAACACCAAAGGAACTTTGATTTCTAGACAGCAAACACATCCAAGAGAGGGAATATCATTAGATTCAATCGATTCCCCACGTGTTTCTTTTGCTTTGAATTTTGCCTTTTGCGTTGCCTAACAAAATACATAAAACACTCGGTCCTTTGCACCAAATTTTATGGCAGATATTTAACATTTGAAAAATATTAATTACATATATTTTTAATATTTTTAATATTAATTTATTTACAAGTAGTGAGGGCAAGTGATAATATCAAGGATTGAATAGTGTCGGCTCAATAAAGCCTTGTATAAAACTATTGTCGTTAGTGAAAGAATTAAGCTAGGTGAAGGCCCCGTAAATGTAGACAAGGTGTGCCGAACTGCATTAACAAATTTTGGTGTTGATTTGTTATTTCACTTTTGATTGCGTTAAAAACGATTGTGGCAAAATCTGAAAGTTTTCGAAACTACTACACCCCTTCGGTTCTTTGAATTGGTATCAGAGAGGGTCACCGAATCAGAACTTAGTATATTAAGTCGGTGCAGATCCTTGTTTCACAATTATAGCTATAAGAGAAGGGACATCAATTATCAGGCCACCGTTATTAGATGATTCAAATTATTCTACGTGAAAATCACGAATGAGAGTATTCATTCAGGCACAAGGAACAAAAACTAAAACTCAAAAAGGTGGAAAAAAAGTGAAGAAAATTCAATTTCATGAGTGTCAAGACTTCGAACATGTGCAAGCAGAATGTGCTAACATCTTGAAGAAGAGAAAAGAGAAGTCATATACAAGTACTTGGAGTGAGAATGAATTCAGGAGTGAGAATAGTAGTGAAGAAGAAGCTGTGAATAGTGATGCGTTAGTTGCTTTATACAACAAAAGTCCAGTTACTTGCTTTACAACAACCAAGAAGGAAGTAACGAATGGTGAAAAAGTGAGCAAATCCAAAAATTTTGGAAAAATCTCAGATGAATCAGCTCAAAGTTCAATATCAGATTATGACAGTGATGACAGTACTTCAGATGATAAAAATGAAGGTATTTATGAAGTCTATGAGTTAATGTATACTAAATGGGTCCAAACATGTAAGAAAAATGAAAAGTTGAAGGAGGAAAACTCTACCATGAAGAACACTATTCAAGACTTTAAGAAGAAGTTGTTATCTACAATAGATGAGTTTAATGAAACAAAGTTAAAGATGGTTAGCACGAAAAAGGAAATAAGAATATTAAATGGAGGTACCAAAAAGTTAAAAAAGTTATTGAAAATTGGTAAGACTAAAAGAGACCTTCAAGGCATTGATCATAAAGGTGAATATTCCAAGTCAAATGATGAAAAAATTGGTATGACCAGATCTGTCCAAGGAGAAATCTCAAAAAAAAGATCGGAGGCTCATACCTATATGTCACTTTTGTAGAGTAATTGAGCACATAAGACCGAAATGTTACAAGTTGTTACAAATGATATTTCAAAGGGGTCAAAACCGAAAATCTAGACACTTTCTATTAAATTTCCAGCAGCAACCCATGTTACTAAAGCACTATTGGGTTAGAAAGAGTCAAGGACAAGCACAAAGACGTAGTAAAGGAAAAACAAAAAAATTGTTCAGATTTACAGTTAGTTACTGCTTTTGAAGAAACTGTTCAGACTAAGGATAAGTCAAGTACTTCGGATAAAGAAATCAACCAGACAGTTAATGACCGAGATAATGTGACGAGGAATAAGCTCATGTTTGAATTTCTTCGAGAGGCATAAGAATTGCGTGCTTTACATTTTTGAAGTATAGTTTGATGTTATTTATTAAAAACAAAAAAAAGAGAGGTTCGAAGGAGTTACCATTTAGGCTTTATGAGTTTTCTAAGGTTCAGTTGATTAACTTGTACATGAGGCTATGTTTAATGATGATGTTTATGAATTTGATCAGTCTTACGAAGATGAAATTGAAGTGGTTCTTATGTTTTTTTATTCACTAAGATTGATCACAACAAAGGATTTCTGCTTTGACATTGTTTTGTTCCAAGGGGGAGATATCATGTTATTTTTGGTGAATGTTCAATTCAGGGAGAGATTTTAAGATATCTACGTAACTATTAGTCTTACTTTTTGGCATCTTTTTATCCCAAGGGAGAGAAATTTGGATAATTGGATGATTGTTCATTATTGTTTCTTTAGATATGTCTTGAACTTGAAGAATTTAATGGATGTTCTTTGGAACTTGATGTTGGATTGAGGGGGAGTATTGTGACTTCAATACTTATATATTCGATTATGTTATTCAAAGTGAGTTTCTTATTTGAGACAAAAATGCCAAAAAAGGGAGGATTAGTAAGATATTATATATATAATTTAATTTTGGTATTTTTGATAATTAGATCTCCAAGATAATGAAAGACTTCAAATTCAAATCAAGATAAGATAGAAAATACATTAAGTTTGACTTAGATAAAGAAAAATTTTCTAAAGAATGGATGTTCCTATAGTTGTGAATATAAAGAATTCTTTGATGAGAAGACTACCTGCATGATATGAGTATCTTGTTCTTAGGTGTATCTGCGGGTGGTGTACTGTCAATGTTCTTTCAAGAATTATTATTGTAAAGACTTAAAAGTTTGATCATGTGAACAATTTAGCATTATGTTCTATATTAGCTGAAATTGATATTTACTATAGTATGTTATTAATGAATTGGTTTAATTTTCTAATGCATGCATATGTATTTATTATGTTAAGATCAATAAATATAATACGTCGTATTTTGCATCTTCAATTTTGATATATGCATCTAGTATTTATTATGATATATTTGGATAAAAGATCCCATTTAATCTTTCAGATTTTGGTAAAAAGCATACTTTACGACCTTAAATTTTAATTTTCATCAAATAAATATTAAAATTTTAAATTATAAGTAAATATATTCTTTAAACATTAAACATACATTCAAAAACAAATTGCAAGGCTTTTTATGATATATGTTCATTCGAATATAATTTTTATGAGTATGTCTAATTCATATAATTAAACTCATTATATACTTAATTACTAGTTTAAGGTCTAAAGGGTATGTTTAACTATAACTTGTAAGTTTAAGGTTTATTTTATGGAAATTAAAATTTTAAGATATGTATTTTTAATAAAATTTGAAAGATTAAATTAAAAATTTATCATATATATTTTCTATTACATATGTATGAATGCATTGAATTTTCATAAAACTTTTTTTTAATGTATTTGGAATTATTAAATGTTTACTTAATATATTATTATTAAGAGATATTTAACATGCACAAATTGAATATTATAGAATGATACTTAATTTGCATTAATTTAAAACCATTAAATTTATTATTGATAAACTAGTAATTTGCCGTATTTATATTTATATTTATATTGATTTTCTAAATAGATAATTACTTAGTGTACTTATAAAACAAGTTAATGATCTTAACAAAACCTTAATATAATTAATTGAATGAATAAGAATTACTGTAAACAACTACAAAGGTTACCAAGAATTCTGTGCGGCTAACAAGGATAATAAAACTGAACGATCTACTCTATTGCTAGGCTCCATTTGAATTGAATTCAGGGCTTTACCCTGTACTTATGGACTAAACATATGAATAACAGTGCAGTCGTGATTTTATGATTCAATACTATGTCAAGGTGGACAAGGAATATCTTCAGTTTCTCTACGAGGTCTCACCCATCTACCATATTTGTTCAACACAAGTCCCTTATATGGCAATTCGTGCCAGGACTCTGGTACTTTTAGGTCCTCTATCAGCATGTCAGTGCTTTTGTTCACCAAGGCCAAATCTCTTTTCGCATTTGATCGGAACTTCTCTTTTTTGCTAACAAATCCATCCAAAAGGTGGAGGTACGTCTGCAAATTATGAGCTCCCTTCAGGTCAGACTCATGCTTCAGGTAAGGTGACGCAAACAGATCAAGTTTCAATTGAGTTCCGACATGCCTGTAAACCGATTTCAATCTTCTACCAATTTTTCCAAGCTTATTGACATTGTCGTTGAGTAGCCAACCAGGAAGTTTTGGTACAATGTCTTGTTTAACTACTACACGCAGTGTCTTAACTCCTGATTCATTCAGCTTCTCCTTGAAGGCTATGTTTCCGACCCTCGGTGCACCGAAGGAAATGACACTAACGAAAAGGCCAGGAAAAGACTGCGCTGCTTCATATGCACTGAGGACCGCTAGAGCACCTCCTAAGCTGTGGCCTGTAGTCGTCAGACTAACCTTTTCGCCCCTTCCCGTATAAAAATTTACTAACCTCGTCACTTCTTGCATAACCTGCTCGGAGGCACTCAACTTGTTGTATCTAGTCAATTCATCCTTAGACTTGTAAATCGTGAGGAAACCTTCTTGAACCATTGCTTTTGTGTCGTCTAAAACCTCCATCTTTGTCCTGAGATCTAAAAGCCACTCCGTGGGGGCCACCGTGCCTCTCCAAACTACAGCTATGTCCCTACGGCCAATTCTTCGCGACTCTTCGTCGTTGCTAGCAGCAACATATCCCATCCAGTTGGATTCTTTGCTCCATGTTTCATTTGATTTCTCCAGCCAGTCGGGCACATCTACACGTGACAGGGCGTGAATGTAATTGGTCACCTCGTAGCCGTACTTGGTAAGACCTACTTCTTGGAAAAGTTTGTGCATGTTAAATCTACAACTTCCATAGTAATCAGATAATGGATCAGAGTCAAAACCATCATAAGTTGCTTCTGCCAAATCTCCATACTTGATAAGTTCTTGGCGAAGCCAAGGGTGCAGAGGGTCAAGCAGGTTTTCCCAATCGCAGGAACCATGAAATTCACGCCACTTCATTGATATATTTTCCCTCGGTGATGATGTAGGAGCTGTGAGGCCTTCCCCATTGTTAACTTCTTGTGAAATTCTGAGAAGGAACTCCAGAGATTTACGGACACGACGGGCTTTTATCTTTGGTTGAGCAACTGGGTGTGTGCTCATATAAACCTCCTTATGGACTTTGATTGTGGAGGAAAGACGTTTCACGGTTGGTGCACAGCTCAAGTACTGCAGCTTTGTGTTTCTTGTAAATGCCCTTTTGATGGCTTCCCAATTAATGTTAAACTTCAACTTCCATACCCTTTTGGCCTTTCTGGATCTCGCTTTCTCTCTCGTGACTTGTCTCACTTCTGATGAAACCTCCATTGAAGAGCTAAAGTTGGTTGTGTTTTCTAAGCAAAAATTCCAAACTAATGGAGAAAAGTTGATGACAGATGAATGCAGGAAGATAGGGTTAAGTTCAATATTATAGGTCTAGGAAGATAGGGTTAAGTTCAATATTATAGGTCTATATATATATATATATATATCGAATTTTCAAGCACGCCATAGGCGGCCCATCGCTCTTTCTTGGAAATAACTTATGATCTGAACAATTAGACCAAGCGTAGATTCTTGCCCGTGGACTTGGCAACTGGCGTAGAGGACAGAATATGCGGAACCTTGGACTTTCACTGTACAATGGGGAAAGACGATAGGCTGCCAAGTCAGAGCACTTCATCTTATGCTGATTATAATACAATATATTGATGTTTTCATTTATCGCATGGGAGGCTTGGATTAGAACTTAGACATTGTCATACCCATGCAAATTAACAATGGCCTATTGTCATTATTTTTATAATTTCACAAGACCAGGTCAAATTTCAGGACATTTTATAAACTTACATACCTTCATTTGACCATATACGGGATCGTACGGAGGCAAGCAACTTGCAAATGGTGGTGTGACGTTCATGTACGTTTGGGGGGGTCCCTGGAGCCATTCTCGACATTTCGTGTCCTCACTTCCCTACTTTCAATCACAGACATTTTCGTCGGCGGCGTTTTATATGTTGGACTCTTTCTCCCAAGCTTTAGTTGTCATATGCATACACGTAGTTGGTCCTCCATCCACAATTCCAGACTTTTTTCTTAAACAAATTAAATGAAAAAAGAAAAAGTACTCTCAAATCTTTCATTTTTCTTTCTCAATTAATTAAAAAAAAAAGTTTGGTATATCATGTCCTGTTGCGATCATTCTGGTCTAATGTGGATAAAGTCTGAGTGTGGTTGGCGCCAGAGCCATTGACATGACCCTAGAAACAAATTAATAAGAAATCAACTCTCTTAGTCTCTTTTTTTTTAAAGAAAAGGAAATATTTGGTTTCAGTCAAGGGGTAAGAAACACAAACGAAGGTGAAGAGTTCACACTTGTTTTGGACCTATGAATATAAATATTCAAGGGTTCTAGATAAGAATGATTATTGACATATGGACCAACAGTAGGAATATATACATATATGTATATGTAATTACATATATGTATGTATATGTAATTATTCTAATTATTACGTAGTTATTGCATAAGTATATGTATGTTACAGCCATCTCTTATATTTATCACGTTATTTGGGAGAGAATTGTTGAAAAAGTTTCATTAAGAGTAAACTGAAGCAATAAAGATTATGATTGACAATAAGTTTTCTCAACCCTTAGCAAAGAATCCATTGTTTCATGACAGGAGCAAGCATATCAACAAAAGGTTTCATTTCGAGAGTGTATTGCTAAGAAGGAAATTAACTTGAAGTTTCTGAAGTCTTTTGATCAAGTTATTGATATTTTCACCAAGTCCCTCATGTATGTTATCTTTCAAAAGTTAAGGATGATAGTTAGAGCAATATAAAAATCAACCTGCTTCTTTTCTTGTTTTCAAAAGAAGTCTAGTAATCAATAAAAGTAACACTAACAATGGAGAGAGTAAGGAAGTTGATAAGAAAGAAGAGCAAATGTTATTCCCTATATATTTGCAAATTTTTTGAAAAGGTGAAACATGGTAGTAAGCATAATGAATTGCACGTTGTACCAGATTAAAGGATGCGGAACATAATTTTGAGGGCACAATGCCAGTCTACGTCAGAGAAAAATACGCAGAGAAGAGAACGAAGAAGTTGACATTGATCACATACTCAATCCTGTGTTCTGTCATAATAACTCCTTAATTAAAGTATAGAAAAACATAGAATCTTACCTTTAGCTTAGAGTACTAAAAACATAGGGAAGTGTTGGAAAATCCCTTAGCTTTGCAAAATCTTGATTTTAGAAATCAGTTTAGAGATATTGATTTAATATATATCAAATAAATTAGATTTTATTTTATGCTGATTCAAATTAGATGTTATCTAATTTTTAAATTTTGGTTAGAGAAAGAATGCATAAATTGGCAAGTTTCTATTCAATAAAAATAATGGTGTTCTATGACAAAACCTTTGCTTTCTCTTCTCTTTTATTCACTTATTATATTTCAGCTCTATAAAAACAACATGGTATCAGAGAATTTGTTTTGAGGGACCTGTGAGATGAGCAAAACCAAAACACAAACCTGATTTACAACCCAGAATTACAACAAGATTTACAACCATCTTCAAGCAATGGAGATTGAATCACAACTGTTTCAAGGTGCACCACCAATTTTCGATGGTGAAAACTATCAAGTTTAGGCTGTTCGAATGAAAGCTCATCTTGATGCTATGGATGTTTGGGAAGCTGTGGAGGAAGACTATGAAGTGCTTCCATTGCCAACAAATCCTACAATGACTTAAATCAAGATGCACAAAGAAAGGAAAAATAAGAAGTCTAAAGCCAAAGCCTGCTTGTTTTCTGCTGTTTCAAACATCGTATTAACAAGAATTATGAATCTAGAGTCAGCAAAAGATATCTGGTATTATCTCAAAAAGGAATACCAAGGCAATGAAAGAACAAAGAACATGTAAGTGCTCAACTTGATCAGAGAATTTGAAATGCTGAAGATGAAAGAGTCCTAAATTATTAAAGAATACTCTGACAAGTTGCTCGGCATAGTAAACAAGGTGAGGTTATTAGGTAAGGATTTTTCTGATGAACGAATAGTGCAAAAAGTTCTTGTAACCTTACCTGAAAAATATGAATCTAAAATTTCTGCATCGGAAGAAGCTAAGGATCTATCAAGTATGTCTTTGACAGAATTAGTAAATGCACTGCAGGCACAAGAACAAAGGAGGATGATGAGAAAAGAAGGAACCATTGAAGGTGCTCTACTAGCAAAACAAAAAAAATTCAGGAGGAGACAAAAACAAGAATTTCAACAAGATCGACAATAACAACATAAACAATGATGATTCATATCCACCATGCCCGCATTGCAAAAAAACAAATCATTCACAAAGAAAATGTTGGTGGAGGCCTGATATCAAATGCAGAAAATGTGGACAAATTGGGCATATGGAAAATATTTGCAAATCACAAAATGAAGAGGCAAAAGCAGTACATCAAGATGGTGAATTATTTTGACATTAAAACTCTGCAACTCCTAAGGCAAGGAGGAGTTTGTTGGAAAATTCCTTAGGTTTGCAGAATCTTGATTTTAGAAATCAGTTTAGAGATATCTATCAAATAAATTAGATTTTATTTTATGCTGATTTAAATTAGATATTATTTAATTTTTAAATTTTGGTTAGAGAAAGAATGTATAAATTGGCAAGCTTCTATTTAATAAAAATTGAGAGTCTTCTCCATATAAAAAAACCAACAGGAAGAATATAAACCATCCAACATAGCTAACTTCCGATTTTAACAAATAATGTTATAAGGAAGATGGATCCTTTATAACTTCAACATGATCTCCACTTTAAGAACAAGAAGAAGATTGACCTATCTCTCTACTCAAAAAAGAAGAAACTTATAACAAGAAAGATTAGAACAAGAAATCTAATAATAATAACAAGAACCAAGTGACAGACAGTGATACTAACAATAACAATACCAAGAAACCTAAAGAGAGAATAACTTAAAAGGCTATTGAGCTTCAGGTCGAGCTGAACTAGGCAGATCATGAAGTTTAGAAGCTCAAATTTGGTTCAAAGTTCAATATTAAAAAAAGTCCAAATCTAATCTTGAGTTCAATTAATTAGGACTATGTTCCTTGAATTCAGGGTAGGTTATTATTGTCTTCCTAAAATTAAGTGAATAAATCTTAATCAGTTCAGGTAATTTAAGAATACTTGTAAAATTACATGTGTCTAAATTCAAATAAATCTAAATTTTACTCATTTAGAATTTGTTAGGGAGAACTGTAATAAAATAAAGACAAATTAGTTAGTTTTTTAACTTTTTATGTTATGAAAATTTTATTGTGTCATTAAATAAGCGTGTAATGTGTAATTTTTGTTTCAAACTTAAAAATTTTATTTATTTATTAAGATTTTTTGTTATTTTCGTGCGTGCATAAATAAGTATTTGTACGCTTATCATTTTTTGTCAATAATAAGACTACAAATTATAATGAAAAAGCTGTCTTTCTCAACGTAAACAAGATTTTCGTGAATTATGCTTCTTGGTTGAGTCCATCGATGGACGCCATATGACTTACGTGAATAACGGCTCTTACAAAAGAAGCTGTCTTTTCAGGAAGCAGGGACTGACAATACTAGTCAGCGATAACTCCTTAGCCACTGTTACTAAATGAATAGAAATCGCCTTCTGAACAGACATGGAGAAACTATGCTGTTATGCAACTGTTACTACAACCTTGTCAAATTAATTTGACCTCTCGTTGTATACGAGAAAAATCACGACAGTTGAAGGATTAAATCAATTTGAGTTTTGAGCTTCATTACGTGTTTTTGGAACTTGCTTCTTGTATATATAAGGAATCCAATGCCTCGTATTAGTCGTATCCTTTAGCAGCATCACTACCAAGTGAATTGTAACTCACTTACTGACATGTTGACTTGCAATATAACATGTCAAGACAGGACTGTATGACATTATATCATTTAGCATTTCATACTACAAGATTATTATTGGGATTATTACTTCCAATTATCATTTTTTAGATCATAAATACCAAATGAGATAACCATAAAGTAATATCATTTCAATTTCATCCATCCATTAGAGCAATGGCTGGAGGTATTTTATTTGTTATGCTTCCGTTGCTAGAAATGTTGAATAACATACATGTATCTTGCTTACACGTAAATGAACTTGTGTTTTGAGATGCATGCTTGATTTTTTATTTGGTATCAGAGCCATTGTGCCTCTGCCTTGCTTCCTAATTGTTGAGAATTATTTTCTGCCGTGTGAGATGAGCTTGAGTTCTTGAATATTCTCGACGTTTTTGTACATGATGGACGTCAAAATCGCGTTTTTGTACTTCATGTTACACCCAACAGTGACTGGACAGTGAAGAGAGGAGGGACGACGATCACTGTGCGTGGTGGCCTTCGGACGTTGCCATCCATGCAACATCGCATGGTTGGTATTTTGACGCCACACGCTCGTTGACTCGTCGTCGTCGTCGAATCACCGCCATCCTCAACCTTCTGGTGCCTATCGTGTGCTTATTGCTGTCAGGTTGGAGCTGAGTCATACCGACCCGGCTAGAGGTTGAAGATGACGTCTGTTAATTTTTTTTGAAAAATTGCTAATTCATTAATTGTGTTAATATTAGTAATTATTGGGTTAATTAAGACCTAACCCATTTTGTTGTGATTTTAATTATAAAATCATTTTGGTATTAATATTTTATGAAAATGTTAATTTTTAATTTGACATGCTAGTTATAATTGTAATTATTTGCACAAATTATATGTGATTAATTGAAAATTGTGTGTATAAATTTATGATCATTATACATGCAAAATTA
>JAOSBL010000002.1:34304013-34321061 GCA_027568915.1 Erythroxylum roraimae | reverse complement strand
CCAATAGAATTTTTATCATAAAAAAGTATTATAAAATCACTACCACAAAAATAATTTAAATTAAAGTCTTTGAAAGATGATTAAAACATGTCATAGTCAATAGTTGTTTTAAGATAGCTAAGACTTTTTTTTTTTCTTATCTTTAAATGAACTTCGAAAGTTTTCTTTATAAATTACCTAACAAGTCCAACTACAGATAAGATATTTGGCCTTTTATAAGTGAAGTACCTCAAACTTCCCACAAGACTTCTGAACAAAGCTGGATCTATACTCTCTTATCTATCAAACTTAGAAAGGATTATTTCACACTTTATAGGAGTGTAATTAATTAGGTTACTATTTAGACTTCTTAAGCACCTACTTTGCATATCCTTCTTAAGTGATCAATTTCATCCTCCATTTGCTTCACCTCAATGTCCAGTATTAAGACATCAAATTTATGTTACTAATCTCAAACTCATAGGTATTGTTCACTAGGCAAAGTGTCTTGTGGTGTATATTATCACCTTTGTTAGATGACCAATTTAAACTTCGAGGTTTCTCATTAAAGTTTCATGATTTTGAATCAAAAAGTAATTGCTTGCATGTGTCCCATCATATATTCTAGAATCCAATGCTTCTCTTTTTACGTAGGTTATTAAAACTTGGTAGTAGTTGTTTTGAACTTGTTAATTGCTCTAAGAGAAATTTGGATAACCTTTTACCCTAAATTATATTTCACTGTAGGGATTATTTTACCTATAGAAACTTTCTATAAAATTAACTTACTTCACTGACATAGCCATGAGATTTCCAACTGAGCACTCTATACCATGATGCCCTTCTTGCGTAATTCACTGCTTATAACTTGAGTTGCTTTTTATGGTGAGCTTAAGTTGTCTAGTTTTCTTAATATCACCTTCATCTGAGCCATCAAAACATTCATAACATCTACATTATGGATCCCAACTAATGTTTTCATTCTTACCCTTCCTAACTGTCACTAGTGGTTGTCTGTGACCTCTTTTACCAACTTTAAGGCACCCTCCATAAGTCTTATTATTCATTGTTCTACTTATTGTAGATTATATCATCTACCTTGTAAGAGCATTTAGAACATTATAGAAAGTTTGGACTTACATCTATATGACAAGGCCATAATATGGGCACTTTCTTAATAGATTCTTGTATCCCTCTTATGTTTCATACAAGCCTTCATTGTTAAATTGCTAAATTGAAGACATATCATTTCTCATCCTTACTATCTTAGATGTCGAAAGAATTTAGCAAGGAATTTCTCTGTAAGACTTTCCCCAGTGATAAATTAGACAAAAGTTAAGGCTTTCAACCATTGTTTTGCCATAATCCCTTAGTGTGAATAGGAACAACCATATAATCATGGTGTCTTTAGTTGCCCAATTAATCTTAAACATATCACAAATCTCTAATGAATTGGTGATGTCTACGTGGGATCCTTGTCCTATAATCCATTGAAGTGTACATTCTACTGTAGCATTTAGATTACATTGGGCTTAATCTCAAAGTAATCAGCATTAATATCCAGTCATATAATGCTTAACTCCATAAGAGATGGTTTGGCTTATTATATCATTTTTTTATAGTCTTCTTTAGTTTTAACTTGCATTTTTAGTCCTTGTTGAGTTCACTCCCTTCAATTTGGACGAAGTGTCGTAAGAAACTAAAAACTTGTTAGAATGTTATGTATGAATGAATACTACTAAACCTTTTTCCTATTACAAATATATTACTCAATAACTAAGCAAATGCACTTATTGTTGGTAAGTAATATAATGATAAAACAGGGTTAAATCTCATAAAAATGATATAAATTAGAAAATTTTAACACTTTTATCTTGCCTGAAGATAAATAATAAAGAAGGTTTATAGATTTTGTAAAAGCTTCCAGACACTAAAAATGCACTATCTCTCTGGTTGGTTAGCCAGTATCTCTACTAAGCTAACAATACTTTAAATGTATTAAGATCTTCAAAATCCCATAAAAGGTTTCATCCTAATACTAGGAAAATAAAGTAATTCTCTCTTAAGCAACCCATTTAACCCATACTACTTAAGATGTATTCCACAAACAAGCAAATTCTTTTGAGGCATCTACAAGTGAATTTAAATCAAATTTAGATATCAACATGAATTGATCTGCATTAAGATCTATAGAAACTAATTCACAATAGTATATATTATATCATAAATAAATTTGAATCTGTCTACACAAAACAACATTTTTTCCATCTAAACATAGAAAAGTATTTAATCGTAGAGCATGTCCAAAATAACAAATTCAAAGCAGTAAAAAACAATGAAAAGATGATAAAAAAATGTAGATCAATTTCTAATTTTCGTTAACAACTTAATTTATTGAGATGATGTTTGGATCTTGATTCTCAAATAAAAAATAATTTATAATTGACTTCTTGATGGTTTTACGAGCCTCTTGAATATGACCCAAATTGTAGATTTAGTTACTTTCTTTGGGATATAGACATGGTCTTTAGAATGTCTGTATCACCAAATCATGGATCTTTTTAGTTTGTCTATATGATGGGCACAGTCTCTAGCACAACCGTACCACTAAAACGTAAATCTTCTTATTTCTTTTTTAACTTGCATATGGTCTCATACAGAACCGTGACTTAGATCTTATCACCTTTTTATAATTGATCTATTTGAAGTACAAACTGGCACACTGGTATGGATCAGACCGCATTCAACCAAGAATTGTAAATTTTTCCATAATTTTATTTAAAATGGCCTTTAATTATTGAATAATATCATCATAAGACCATATTTGCTCAATTACCTAAAAAGGATGTCAAAAACTAAGAAAAACAAGGTAATTTAATATCAAAATTAAGTACAAATAATTAATAAAATATCTGCATTCTCATGCACATCATTAAAAAAATGTTATTATTTAGTTTTGAGATAAATTAAACATTAAAGAGAAACTTCTAATCACCTATTTTTGTCTTAAGCAAAATAACATATTTGCCTTTGATCTCTACCATTATATTATCATCAAAGTGTAAGAAACTTATCACTTTAGTATCTAATTCCACAAATTTACTTTTGTCACATTATCAAGATACCATATGTTATTGTCTACTTTTAGCTCATTTAATTGTAAGTAATAAAGTTTCCTCTATTGCATCTTCATTAGCTTCTATAAATTTTATCTCCTATTTGTTCTTGAAAAAATAATCTTAAGAATTATGATCATGCTTTCTACATAAATAATATTTATACTACAAGAAAATTACAAAATACCAACGGAAAAATCTTATCATAAATTAGCGATGAAATAAAAAATCCATCGTTAAAAGAGGAAGACATGTGATCGCTAACTTTGTCGACGGAATTTAGTGACGGATTAATGAATGTCGTTGTAAAATAGGTGCCAATGATTCCCAACTAAAATTTCCGACAGAATTTACCAACGAAAATAATTTCTGTCAGTAAATTAAAAATAAAAGAAAACGACATCGTTTAAATTGGAAAAAAATCCTCATTTTCCTTCCAATTAAATCAACAAACGTGAACCTTCCTTCTTTTCTTCTTCATTGTTTTCTTCATCTGCATTTTCTATTCTTCTTCGTTTCCTCCATCTCCAACAAATCTGTCTTATTTCGTCATCCATTGTCCATCTGTCAATTTGTCATCTTTGCTTCCATTGTTGAGGTTGATCATCCCTGCTATTGGGTTTATTTTATTTTTTTGCATCATTTTGTGTTGTTAAATGATTTTATTTTCGTTGGTTTTGTTTGTATGGGTTAAGTTGTCAAGGTTTATTTTGGTTGTTAATGGGTCGTCATTTGTTGTTCTATGTTAATGTTAGTGAATAATGGAAAAAATAGCAGTTTTGAAACAAACTAGGGATGAATTTTTGTAGCCTACCAAGTGTTCAATGAAAGTTATGTTAAAGATGAAAGTTCAATAAATTGATTTTAAAACTTAGAAATTGAGATGTGAACCTTAATTAACACTTAGTGTGAGTTTTAAAACTTTGTAGGGTATTTGAATTGAGGTAGTTGAAGGTTTTGTCAAAGAAAGAATATGCTAAGTATAGGTGTGTTTGAAAAATAAAATGGTGTTGTATTAAACGTAATTGGAAGTTAGGTTTGAGTAGTGAATTTGTGTGTGTACAGTTGAATTTCCCATATTTATAGAGAAAAGAAAAAGGAGAAAATTTAAATTACATGATAAAAAAATTTCTATGTTTTTAACAAGTGATGGATTGAATGAGGAGATTATTGAGTATTTGAATATATAATGTGGTTTATAAATTCTCAGTCAATTTATTCACCCAATAAAAGATATTTGGAGATATTTGAGCAAATAAATGATATTAAATAAACTATCCCTATGTCAAATTAATGTATAGTATAAAAATAAATGATATTGTATAAACTCACTCTATGTCAAATCAATATGTAATGAATATTACCCTTTTAATTCATGCTTTATGAATGATTACATTTTAGTATTACCATTCTTTCCCATTTTCATCAAAATTAAATAGGACATATGGGATATAAAGTTATAAGTATGAATAGGAAAAAAAAAAAAAGAACACTTGCCTCTCTCCCTTATCAAAAAGCAAATTATATGGTTAAAGTATATATGCAAAGTGCTTGTTGAAAATGATTTAATTTTCAAATGGTTCATGTACCAATTCAGAGATCAATATACCTTTCTCCCCTTATGTACATGTATTAATCCTTTCTTCATCTCCCCTTAATTATTCATGACTAAGTTAATATTCTCAATTGTCATCAATGTCAAGGAAAGTATTTACACCCTTTTATATATTACCAAAGGTTACTTCCTTTCCTTCTTCAATTGGTTCAATAGTTATTTTTTTATACTAATTTCCTTATTTAACTCATATTAGGGCTTCTAATAATTTTTCTTTTGAAATAATTGTTAAAGATACCCTTGTTGTTCCTTATTGGATATTAATAGAGATTATATCAATTCTTAGCATATATTTTATGCTACTTAATATTAACTTACATGAAAAAAAGTTAATATGTTCTAAGTACCCACACAAACTTAAATGTTTAGAGGTTAGTTTTTGAAACATTTTCATCTGATATCTTTTTTCATTTTTCTTAACAAGAATTGTTTTTAAAAAATAATTTATTTTTATATGACCATAATCGCCAAAAAAAAGATATCTCACATGATAAAAATTGAAAGTGTTAGTGCCACATGAAAAAAATTTAAAAGAATATGATTATATGCATTTTTAGGTATTGATAAATGATATGTGTGATATGAAATTCTCTTTTAGTTATATGGAGAATTAGGAGCTCTCATTTTATGATAAGAAGGCATATCATACGAATTGTCATATCATATGTTCCTTTCATTAAATTGGGACCAATGAAAATTTTAAACATATGTCAAATACTTGAATGGTGGACTATAATGATTATGAGCTTATGTTATACCATTATAATTGAATTTAAGTTTATAATACTTTTGTTGTTAGAAGGTGCACTTTAATAACTAAAACCAATTTATCATTAGAACTCTTTAGGGCTCCAAGTATTCTATTCAATTTTTCACTACCTATATTGAATATAGAAAAAGACTTTTTGAGGCCATTGATATCCTTCTTGAATTTTTTATTTTCATACAATAAATCATACCTATTGTCATTGGAAACAATCAAACTCTTAGATTATATCATGTCATGCATATCACATTTAAATTTCTCATTCTTAATCATACATGCATTTAAGAGTTTTTAACCTAAAGGCATACTTATAAGTTTCTTTCTTATTTTCATGCTCATGACTTCTACATATTCAACAAACTTACCATATGAAAACTCATATATGATTATTTCATTTAATGGTATTAACATAGTCAAGTTTGTAGTTAATAATGATTTTGATTCATTTTTTAGATGAACAAAGATTCTATGGATGTTATCAAAAAGTTTTTTGTCTATTCTAAATTAACTTGTCAATTACTTTTAGATAAAGATCTTTGCACAGGTAAATATCCAAAAGTATGTTACATTTTGGACAAAAACAAAAAGAAATTTGGTGTGAATGGTTGAAAAGTCTATAGCTTCCCAATGGTTATATTTCGAACTTGCCAAGGTGTGTGGACATGAGGAAGTACAAATTATTTGGGTTGAAAAGTCATGAAAGTCATGTGTTTATGTAAAGGCTAATTCTAATTTCATTTCGGGAGTTGCCACCGAATAAGGTTTGGGAAGCTATAACAGAATTAAATTTGTTTTTCAAAAGCAACATCATCTAAAATAAAGTTGGCTGAAATGGAATAACTAGAAAGGGAAATTCCAGATATCTTGTGCAAATTGGAATGAATTTTTCCTCCAAGCTTCTTTGACTGTATGGAGCATCTATCCGTACATTTAGCACACGAGGCTAAACTTGCTGGTCTAGTTCAATATCGATAGATGTATCCGTTTAAGAGTTAACTGTAGTTAATAGTTAAATAAAAATTGTAGCATATTTTAATCACAGAATTGTAAAAACCCTATTTGTAATGTAGGTATTTGCATCACTTCAAGAAAAATGTCAAAAACAAGGCTAAAGTTGAAAGCTCAATATGTAATGCTTATTTAGTGGAGGAAGCAAGTACATTTTGTTCACATTATTTTGAGCCACATGTGCACAAAAGAGAAAAAAAGTTCCTCGTAATGACAATGGGGAGAAATGGGTGATGTTAATGGTAACTTAGCCATTTTCACATATTTAGGACGAACATATGAACGTTCAACAAGAAGAATGTTAACAAAAGAAGTAATAGAGGCTACTCATGGTTACATTTTATTGAATTGTTAAGAAGTTCAACCTTTCATGCAGTAAGTTTAAGTTGATTTTGAAATTGATTTCTTGAGTTTTTGAAGTTAATGTTGTTCACAACTAAAATACATAATAATGCTTTTAGATTATACAAGGAATAGTTACATGAGCTAATGCCCGAAACAACACAGGATTATTTTAATAAAGAAATTGATAGACATTTTCCTCGATGGTTAGACAAATATGTAAGTTTTCACTTGCAATAAGTGAAATGGTTGAGTTATCATATCAAAGTGTTTAAATGACATTATACTATTTAATATGAGAATTTTTTGTGTAGGTATCAGAAAATCCAATAAAGAACAAGTTCATATGTGATCTTGCGAAAGGAACTTTGCGAACTGTTAAATTGTATACGGTGTATTTTGCTAATGGACACAAATTTCATACAGAATATCATGGTCACAGCATGGCAACAGTAAATAACGGGGTTTGCATACAGGGAGAATTGGTGGATTGCTATGGTAAAATTATTGAGATACTTGAAATTGAGTACCCTGCATTGCCAACAAAATGGAGTGTGATATTTAAGTGTGAATGATTTAATCCAACTCCTAATGTTAGAACAAAAGTGCACAGCTGATACAATCTAGTTGAAATCATCTAGCGAAGAAGATTTAGATAATTTGAACCATTCATATTGGCGATGTAAGCGATTCAGGTGTATTATGTCCCTTTCCCAGCTGACGACGAGATAAGTTAGATTGTTTGGCTGTTTGCAAAGTAAAACTTGAAGGTGTTTTTGAATAACATGGAAAAGGAGAAAATAAGAAAATTGAAAGTAATGCATTTCAGGAAGAAGTTCATGAAATAAATGCATGCGTAACGTATGACGAGAATGAACCTTTGAACGATCTAAATAATGAACATTTTGAAATTTCATTTGGAGAGGATGAGGAGGGCGAAAGATCTAAAGAGGACCCTGAGTTTGATTCTAATTCTTCAGAAAAAGAAGATGATGATGATTTTGATTTACAATTAAATGATGATAACGATTAATTTGTGTAAGTAATAAAATATTATATGAATAAACGTATTATTGCATCAACAATATATTGTTATATATTTAATTTATATTGTTGTATCAGTCAAATAATCAATGAATTTCAGCTTAAAAATATGCCACAGAAGAAAAAACAGGATATGATGCGGTCAAGGTTTAGATTACCACGATTTGGAGGATCAACTGACTGTTTAGGTGAATCATCACATTCTGCAAATGCTACAGAATCAGGTATTACATGTCCAGCTAGTGTGCATCCAAATCAAGCATCACCTTCCCCACCTTCAACCCCTGTAGAGTCACCATCTAGCACCCCTGCTATACCATCTAGTAGCCCTACAACATCCACCACCCCTATACCAACAAAAATATCAGGGATAAATGTTGCGGATGAAGGAGGCAGCCTCTAGCTTGGAGCTAAGGGAGTTAATGGAAAAACTTACATTACAATTGTGAACAATCTATGAGTGAAGTTCTAAAAATTTTGTAATACATGCATGATAACACCATAGGTTTATACTGTAGTTATAGGTTTGAATTTGAAAATGATCTAAAATAGCTTATATATTAGGTTGGTCCCTTCTAGAACGTGCTCCAGAAATGTGCCATCTAAGTTCAAGGAGAAGATAGATCTTGAGGCTTATATATGGAAGAATGTCTGTCAAGCGACAAAGGATTTTTATTATCCGAAGTTTGAGGTACAAAAAATATATTCTTTGATCTTTTTTTAATCTAATTTTATACATTAATTAGATAAATATTGTCGTTTATAAGTACTTATAGTATTTTTTCCTTTTTTTCGAAAGAATTTTTTAGGATTCAAAAATTTGATGTTGTAATTTATAATGTATGGGAGAGGCGAGCTCGTAAACGTTATAGAGACTTTCTTAGTTCGATTAAAAACAATGGTGTACGACCACTATATATATCTGAAGAAATATGGAGTCGTTAGCAACAGTATTAGGCATCACCCAAGGCAATGTTTATTTCAGAGCGTAATTTTGTAAACATACATGGAGGATTAGAGGAAGAGAGTCTACTCGTACATACTGGAGGATCTATGACCCACCAGGAGCATATAGAGAAACTTGTAAGTATCAAAACTTTACACTTATATTCTGATTTTTGTACTTTAATGTATGGAATTTAATTTCAATGTAATTTGATGTATGAAATCTAGAATGAAAATATATGTGTATTATAGAGAATAATAATGTTATCAATGTCTGGTGCCATTAGTGACTGTGTTGTTAAGTTAATTTTTTTGTCTAATAGGAGGTAAATATTATAAAAATAGAGAAAACTCTGTCGAAAATTTTGTAAATTATAGTTCACTTATAACAATTTATCTTGATATAGGAAAAGTTTATGGGCAGGAAGCTTACACTACGCCAGCTTTTTTACACACCCACACCAAGAAGCACAAATAATACATGTATGTAAAATCTATACTTTAATATTAATTTTTAACATTTATCACTTATTAACACAAACAATTATAATGATAGGACCAAATATAAGAAAACATTGAACGACAGAATCAAAACTCTGAAACTGTTGATGAGAGTTAGACATATCTTGATGTAGTGGGTCTGCCATGAAAGGATTTTTGAATTAGGTTCATTTGCAAACATATGTTATTCGTAATCCTCCACATCTACTATAGCTGGATCTAGTAGGCGGTCCGCATCAAATAAGAGAGTCATTTAGCTTGAGAGCATAGTAGAGAGGCTGATGGAGTACATAACCCAGCTCCGTAATGAGGTGGATAAGTTGAAGGGAAGGGACATGACCTCATCGCAACAGTCAAAGCATCCGCGTTCACCACCTGCATAGCTTAGATGGATAAGTGAATGTATTTGATGTTTTGTTACTCTTAAGTTTTTGTATGAATTCTTAACTTACAGTTATTTTCAAGATACTTATTCGTGTACATAATAATTTTTTATCATATTACCAATCAGGATAATGTTTACTTTATATTTATCTATCAATGTTATATTATTTACAGAAATTAAATGTACAAAAAAATTAAAGCATTATCAACAGAAAACTCAGGTAGGAAGTGAGAAGTGGCGGTTGAAATTTATCTTAGCTAAATTTCCCGAAGGAATTACAATACTCTGTCGGTAAAAGTTTAGCGACGGATAATGTTGTCCATCGATAAATTTAGCGACAGAATTTACTTATTCGTCTACATTATAATTTTTTTATTATATTACCAATTCGGATAATGATTACTTTATATATCAATCAAATGTTATATTATTTACAGAAATTAAATGTACAAAAAAAGAAAAACATTATCAACAGAAAACTCGGGTAGGAAGTGAGAAATGACAGTTGAAATTTATCATAGCTAAATTTTTTGAAGGAATTATAATATTTTGTAGGTAAAAATTTAGCGACAGATATTGTTGTCCATCGGTAAATTTAGCAATGGAATGTTTTATGTCCATTGGTAAATTTAGTAACAAACTTACAATTTATCGTCAGTAAATTCACCGACGACATATTATGAGTCCGTCGGCAAATTAATACAAAATTTCTTCGCTAAAATTACTGACAGATTTACAAAATTTCATCGCTAAATTTGCGATGGACTCCTAATATCTGTCGCTAAAATTTACCAACGACTGTTTCTCCGACGACTCTTTCTGTCGGTAATTTTCATCACCAAATTTGTTCCCCAATGGAAAATCTTTCTTTTTCGTCGGTAATTGTCGTTGCTAAAACCTATTTTTCTTGTAGTGTTAACTTGAGATTTGTTATTTCTCTTATACCATTTTTGCCAAAATTGTCTCTTCCTCTTGCCCTTCCTTAACCACGTTAAGGATTTAAAGGTAGATTATCACTATAAAGTCTTGTTTACCTTATCATCTCCTTTGCTCCTTACATTCCATGACCTCATCCTTGACCATGTTTAGTTTCATATATAGAATTTGGCTCCATGTAACTAGTTTTGGACTTTGCTGACAACTTTGCTTTTTAGACTTGTTCTGCTACATACTTTTTGTTTTCTTAATATTTCTTCATCCAAACTATAATAGATGATTCATTTCCTTCTCTGAGATGCTTGAGTCAAGTTCTCATCTTAAGGTTCCATATAGCGTTCGTTAGCTAATCAAGAATGACCTTCTAAGGTTCCGTATTTCTAACAATTTCTACACTAAAAGTTTGACATGTTCTGCTTTTCTAACGAATTAATTTTAGCCACGAGATGAAAGAGCTTTCTTCCTCCATTGATTGAAAGCTCCCTTATTACATCAGGATCAACGAAAGGAGTGGTCGTTAAAGGCTAGCTATAGAACAATTGGACAATCTTCTTGCCGAGACTCTGCAGCTTTTGCAAAAGCAAATGGGAAAAGCAACTGACGAGGACAATAATTTCTCCTTGAAAACGACCTGTTTAGCTTATGATTTATCCAGAATCTTAAAGCAACTTTGACAAGTAAAAAGCATTACTCTTGAATTTTATGCGTAGTCAAACAAAGCTTTCCACAAGTTCGAACTGTATGCGATTTGCAATTTCATTAGCTTATGATCTGCAACGCTATAAAAGCATTACAAATAAGAATTGTTGCTAACATATATTAGCATTGAGATATATGATGAATATTTTCTTATAATACAAACCTAGTTAGTCTAATTTTCTTATAATTAGACAGACAAATGCAATCCGAATAATTTCCAGTACATTTGAACAGGAAACAAATTCAATGACAGCGTGCTAACATTGGTGTATACATTAATTATAGCGGTCACAACGACTATAAATGGGGATTGCGTGATTCTGCTGTGTATCACTCTCACTGAGGAAGCTGGAAAAAGGCAAATACAAAGCGATCATATGGGTTGCTGCAGATCCAAGGATATTGCCGAAAGATGCCAGTCAATCCAAAGACAATAAAGGCATGATGCCAAATACAAGAAAAAGGTCTATGAAATTAGTTAAACAATATTTTTTTTAATTATAAACACAAGCTTTGGCTTTTCTCATATTTTTCAAACATAAACACATGGAACATAGCTGGGGATAAAGCTAGCAAAAAGGATTGGCAGGATGGTGAAGAATGAAGATCACTAACTAAAACATGGAAAGTGGGCATATAAATTAGGAACAACACTTTGAGTGTGGTCCTTTGTGCTCTTCATAATCATGGACGTTGAGTAGGAAAGATCATCCGGTAGAAAAAAGTTGTCTGTTCCACACCACTTTTAGTCATCGCAATGTGATATATATCTCAATGAGGTAGGCCTAAGCAGGTTGCAGTTAAGGTAAGAATAGTATGAGACCAGTCCGTTTTTTATTGAAAGACCGAAATACAATCGCTATCAAGAATATGTAGTGCATAACACGAGCCTTAGTTACGCACCCAGGATTTAACATGAAAGTGAATGAACAACCAAAACACGACAAATACTTGATTTCGCTTCCATAATTTCAACAGAGCTTTTCAAAGTCGAAACGAACGTGTTTTCAGGAAGACCTTTACGAAAGTTGACCATCGAGATGTCTTTAACATCTTTCAGCAACTTTCTTAACACGTGAACCTCTTGACGGGTCAGAAAATCCGAATGTTTACAATTTTCTTAAGCAGCTACAAGAGGCATTAACTTTTTATATATAGCTTTCATATCGGACTTTCCTATCACAAGCCTAATACAGGTACGACCTACACTAATTAGGGTTCATTTTCTTCGTCGAACTTTAGCCTATTAACTCAAATCTTTTATTTGACTACTTTATTATCTTTAATCGGAAAAAATTTGATCCGCTTAACCATAAATTTATTATCATTAAAATTGTAATTAATTGTTGTCCAACCTTAGGAAAATTTCTAGCATTCTCTCCCTTGGACAATAATTAGTTACAGTAGTTGTCAAAATTATAAAAACCCCAGTAAAAATGGTTAACCGAAATCAATATGTAGGTCGAGTAAGTTTAAAATCTATTTGATTTAAAGATAATGAAAGTCCTTCATTCCATCCCATAAGGCTTTCAATACCAAAAAAATATCAAATGCATCTATCATATGCGTTACAGATCCAATACTTTTACATATATCTAATACCTTACTAATATGAATGAGAAAATGGAGTGTGACAAACTAAGATGATACTTGTATGATTTGAAATATATCATCCTTTTGTTTATAGGTCTCAATTTCTTTAAACTTTATACTAAACAACATTAGAAAAACTTGTTTTCTCTTACTAAATGCTAAACTGTATTAGAGAAAACCCTTATGGGATTAAACACTTATATCTCCCTATATCATATTAAAATCTGTGGATTTATATGTATCTGAATGTGTCCTAATGATATAGGCTCAAGGTTAGTCTATATATATATGCTCAGTCACCTTTTAAAATGCTTAAGATCAACATAAATCTTAAAACTTTCACCTGTATTACGACATGTATGACTGAGAAAAATTAGACGGATTCCCTAATTGCGTTTCTAAATATTTCTCAATGTCCCTGCTATTCATGGCAAAATGATGATCATTTTTATTCATAAAATATATTGTCATAATACATGAAAAACATACGAATATACAAAGAGTAAACACAATGATCTCTAATTAACAGTGTTTGAAGACTTCAATGCACACATGCTGTATACATATCTCTCAAAAACATGTGGGCAAAGTCTTTTAGTCAAAGAATCAGCAAGCATATCCTTAGTCCTTAAATGCTCCACCTTGATGCCACCTTTCAGTATCAATTCCTTGATGGTCAAATACTTGACTTTCAAATGCTTAGACCTTGTGATGTTCTTATTGTTGTTTTTGAATAACACAACTTGAAGATTATCGCAATACAGCCGAATGAGTCTAGCCATTGAATCAACCACAGATAATTCAGAAATCAAGTTCTTGGGTCAAACCGCATGTGTAGCAGCCCTATAGCATGCCACAAACTCTGCATGCGTAGTCTAGGAAGTCACCAATGTCTACTTGACACTCTTCCACGATATTGCACCATCTACTAACAAAAAGATATATCTTGATACAGACTTTAGGTCATCCAGATACATAACAAAATTTGAATTTGTATACCTTAAGAGGTTTAGATTGTTGACCCTTCTATATGTCAACATATAATCATTAGTTCTCTTTAAATATCTCAACACTTATTTAACTTCTTTCTAATGGTCTATTCCTGGGTTAGTCAAATATCTACCTAGTAGTCCAACAATAAATGCAATGTTCGGTCTAGCACACCTGGGCATACATCAGGCTACCAACTACACTAGAATAAGGCACATTCTTAATAACATCTCTCTTTGTATCATTCTTTAGACACTGTGCCAAAGACAAGCTCTCACCATGAGAGATAAGTGCTACAACAGGTTTACAATTAGCTTTATTAAACCTTTGTAGCACTCGCTCAATGTATGCTCTCTATGAGAGGCCTAATGAGTATCGAAACCTGTCCCAGTGAATCTTAATACCTAGGATAAAAGATGCTTCTCTAAGGTCTTTCATGTCAAAATGCTTGGCCAGAAGTTACTTTACCTTATGCAACATGGTTAAGTCATTTGATGTGAACAAGATATCATCCACATACAAAAGTAGAAAGATAACTTTGTTCCCCCTGATCTTGTAATCTAACACTTTCAACTTTATTTTCCACAAAGCTAAAAGAGGTACCAACCTCATCAAACTTAAGGTACCACTGCTTGGAAGTCTGTTTAAAATTGTATATTGATTTTTTCAGTTTTCAAACCTTGTTAGGCTTTTCTTGATCCTAAAATCCTTCAGGTTGTTCCATATAGACCCCTTCACAAAGGTCTCCATTCAAAAAAGTAGATTTAGCATTCATCTGATGTAGCTCCATATCATAATGAGTTACTATTGTCATAATCACTCTAAATGCATCTTTAGAGGATACTAAAGAAAAGGTAACAGTAAAGTTAATTCCTTCTCTCTGAGTGAACCCTCTAGCAACCAACCGAGCTTTAAACAACTCAACTTTACCCTGAGAGTCCTTTTGGTCTTGAAAAAACACTTACAACTGATAGATTTGTAATTTTAAAGCAAATCAACAAGCTCTCATACCTTATTGTGTTTCATAGATTGCATCTTGTCTTTTATTGCATCCCACCATAAATCTTCATGAGATCCATAAATAACTTCTAAAAAGGTAATTGGATCTACAACATGTCCAATATCATATTCTTGTTCGCCCAAATAGACTATATAATCAGATGAAATTATAGGTCTTCTCACTCTGGTGGATCTTCTTAACTGAACTGGTTCTTGTACCTTAGAAAACTCAATTTGCACAGGTATGGGTTCATGTTCCTATTATGGCATGATACCCAGACCATGATCCACTGATTCTGATTGTATGAGTGATAGATATGAAATAACTGTAGTATTTATCCTACTGTCATCTGAAGGGCGAGTGGGACCACCCTCATCATAGACATCCTATTCCAAAAACTTAGTTGTTTGTGACTCAATTCCAGACCCTCCTTCTCTACAATAAAATCTGTATTCCTTAGAGTGGTTAAGATATCTAACAAAATAGCAACTAGTAGAAAGAGAATGCAACTTATTTTTATAAGGATTATATAAACGTACCTCAGAAGTGTAGCCCCAAACACAAATGTGGGGAAGACTAGGCTTCCACCATTTTTATAGTTCAAATGGCATCTTCGATACTAATTTACTTGGAACTCTGTTAAGTATATATGAGGCGGTCTTTATGGCTTTACCCTAAAGGTAATCAAGTAGGTTAGTTATATTCTGCATCGACCTCATCATGTCCTTTAGGGTGCGATTAGCCATACCATTTTGCTCAGGACTACTTGACATAGTGAACCGAGCCACTATTCCATATGATTTTACATATCTAGCAAACGAACCATTTTTTTGTCCTAAAACTCCATGTTTGCCATAATATTCTCCTCAATGGTCAGATCTGACAATCTTAATGGACCTTTCCAATTGGTTCTCAACCTCAATCTTAAAGATCTTGAATTTCTGAAGAACTTCAGACTTTTCTTTAAGTAAAAAACATATAACTATAATAGGAATAGTCATCAACAAAAGTCAGAAAATATCTAAAATTATATAACGTGGTTGTATAAGGTCCACAAATATTTGTATATATGAGATCTAACGAGTCAAAAGCACAAGTCGTTTTTCTTTATTTTGATCAACTTACCCCTGCAACAATCAACACATGTTTCCAGATCATCAAAATATAAAGTTGGGAGAATATTTTCCTTAATAAATCTCTTAACTCTATCTCTGGAAATGTGACCTAACCTTTTATGCCACAACATGTATGACTTATTCTTTATCAAGGGTCTCTTTCTATTAACTTGGTCAGCAATATATGAAGAAGCATACATCTCATGAGGAGCAAGTCACATTCTATATGATCCACATGACAAAAAGGTATTACCAACATGTTTTGCATTGAAAGATAACTGTACAACAGAAGCATCAATGATAAAACTATAACCTTCTTTGTCCAAAACTAATACAGAGATCAAGTTCTGCCTAAAAGATGATATATAAAATGTGTCATGCAAAACAAGTACAAACCATATATCAAGAGTTGAACATACATCTCTTACAAACATTATAAAAAATTCTTCATTATTGTCAACCATTAGTTTTTTCTCCTCTTTATTTGGCTTTCTTCTATGTATGAATCTCTGCATTGTGGAGGCAACATGATTAGAAACTCAATTATCTAGCCACCAGGAACTTGATGTGGCTATAACAAGATTACATTCATGGATCATACAAGCCAAATAGTTAACTGACAGTTCCTGTTTTTCTTTCTAGGACTTACATTTCTAGCAATCAGACTTTTTGTGTCCCTTCTTCTTACATAAGAAGCATCTCATAGTTTTAACATCCCAAGGACCATTGGTGATGTTGGACTGATCGATATTCATATGAGGAGAAAATTTAGATTTCTTACTTTTAAACCTCTGAGGCTTTGGCTTTTCTTTTCCCTTAGTTGCTAGTAAGGTCATATGAGCAATGTTCTTTAGCTTCTCATCTTCAACAACGCATCAAAAAATCAAAGCATTGATGTTCCAAGCCTCATCCTGCGAATTGTACATCGTAACCAGAATATCAAACGCTGAAGGAAGCATATTCAGAGCTTGTTGTACAATGCACGCATTAGAAATGATGATGTTCAATGCCTTT
>JAOSBL010000002.1:34261129-34284170 GCA_027568915.1 Erythroxylum roraimae | reverse complement strand
GTTTTAGGGTAGACAAAAATTCTTGTCTTCTGTCATCCGGAGACAGAAGACAGAAGTGGGGAGACAGCAACCAAACAACGGTGGTAGACAGGATTTTGTTGTCCTGTCATCTGTCCCCAGCAACGGGGACAGCAACCAAACGGGGGGTTAGAGACCATACGCACTTAGTATCATATTAGGATTTGCACTTAGTGTTAGAGACCATACGAACTTAGTATCACCAGTACTATGGCTAGCCAAACTAACCTACTAAAAATAAGTTTTAAGTACAAACTGGAAACGTACATGGGAAAGGCTCAAAATGGGAATAAAATCGTTGCTATTCTTAACCTCTTCATCCTCGAGAAGATTTTAAGGTCAACACCAAATCTAGTAAAATCTATGGCAGTGGGAACTAGTCCTACTTCCTCTAGAAGAGACATAGTTTTATACCAACAACAAGCTCTAAAGCCACCATCATGAACTAGGACAAAACTTCTTGATTTGATATTCTCGAAAGGGTATGGGACTTGCAAAGAAGTCAACAAAATTGAAACAATGGGCCTTGAAAGGATGAGCCTGTAGAGTTGTGATTATGTTTATTTTTCTATTCAGGGTTTATTAATTACAGTTTCAGAGTTTTCTCTGTCAAATTTTCTATATTGTTTTTTTTAAGATGATGACTGATGGTACAGTTCTAGTTACACCCTAAAATTTCCAGAAAATGATTTAATGAGATGCTTCTAAGCCATGAATGGCCTTTCAAAGAGTATAGTTTATATGATAAGATACAGTTCTCTTGAAATGGTCTATCTAACTACATAATCTAAAGGAGAGTTTACAGAGAAAAAGAGGAAGGCATCATTTGACAGAAGTAGAAATAAGGAGCTTTGGAGAAGAATTGTTCTTCAACTTACGAACCTTAAAGGTAGAAGTGAACAATTTTGGAGTTTGGACTGTTCTCTTTGAGTTTATACCAACCTATGAAATAAGCAAAACAGTAAGAAATCCAAGTCCCAAGAGAGTTTTGGATATTTGTTCCTTCTCTTCATGAATTTTAATTGTGTAAGACTCCATTGATACGCTTACAAGTTCTTAGCTGTTAAAGAATAAAAGAAGCTCGAAGAAGAAGATTATATAGTTTTTAGTGTTTGGAAGCAATGTGTAAGAGATAACAATTGCTAGTAGTAAAGGGACTTTCAACGAATTTGCAGTTGCAGATGGAATGCTGACGGAGAAATGTTAAATGACCATTTCACCACAATAACTTAAGCTATTGTGTGAGACCAACTTAATTGATTTTATATATTTACTAACATACTCCCTTAAATGAAAGCTCTTTGAGCTTGAAATTTGCACAGACCCACTTTATCTTGTGCTGAATAATAGGTAAGTGGTAGGATTTGAACTCACGACCAATTGGTCATAAAGACTCTGATACCATGTTAAGTGACTATTTCACCATAATAGCTTAAGTTGTTGTGTGATGCCAACTTAATTGATTTTATATATTCACTGACAAGAAATAAAGAATGAGTCCATAATTATTTAAGAGTTTTTATTTTTTTTATTAAATAATAAAAATTATACATGAGATGAATATAATATGTGATAATTACATAGAAAAAATATTAATATGATATGACTCGTCATGTGATCTACATTAATAGATAACTCAATATCGAGTTATTTTCACATAATCTAACTCGCTAAAAACTATTTAAGTACGGGTATTTTAAATTATCAAACACTATTCATAACTCGCATGCTAATTATCGTATCTTCGATCAAGTTCCTGAATTATACTATAAGATCATATCATACAATGGATCAAAAGTTGAAATATTAATTGCATGCTATAGTATTAAACTATTAATATATATAATTTCATAATTATTAGTTGTCATTTTTCAATATCCCATTAAGTAATGAACGCATCTAAATAATTTTGACCAAAGGAAAGTTCCATTCCAAGTTTCAGGACCTGGTCTAAGCTTGGTTTTGTTCTACCCTCTCTGAAGAGGCAATTTAATATATGAAAATGATAGCTCGAACCAATTTGTAGCAGCGGCGCAAATCAAATGGCGGTCAAGTGCACAGGGTCCTTGTCATTATTTATAGTCAAAGGTGGTATAACACGAATCTGACAATGGAAAGTAAGTGTTTGGATACAGATATATGCAAGTAACAGGAAGAAAGTTGGTGGAAACAACTGTGTAAGTATACATGATGGTTCTATTAAAGGTCAAAGAGTGCAGAAACAAAATCTTAACATCTCCCGAATCTTAGGGCTTTTATTTATTTACTGCCAAAGCATCACATTAATATCTGTAAATGTACCAAAAGAGGAACAGAGATGTAGGTCAGAGATAGGTATGTGACTTGGGGTAAAGCGAGTGACTAAGTGTTACAAACAAGAAAGTTCCTATAGGGCGGTCAAGCCTAACAGGACATAACTTGACTTATCTGAGTTTTGTACCCTCCAAGGAATGTTACCACTTCACGCCATAGATCGATGTGGAATTATAAAAAAGGTGATTCTCATTCTATGCTCTTAATAGTTGATTTGACTTTGAATCATGAATTTGACAATAAAAAGCTAAATGTCTGTAGTTTTCAGGAATATGTTTTTAAAGTTTGAGTGACCAAATTGATCATTTACTGATTAAGAAAAGCATTGTAGGTACGGGACGGCTTGTAGTTATCTGGTGCCAAACATTCTGTAAGTAGAAAGGAGAATTTTTTGGGATAGTGAGTCTGATATGTGAGGAGTTAGGTAATGAAGATTAACAGCCCAGGGGCATAGCAATAACTTATCATCATCTGAACATGAACATGAACTTCGTGTTTCATGTTGCAGGCAACACCTGGAAGCTGGAACTAACTCTTAACACTTTAAGGTGAACTGCTTAAGCTAAAGTAGACAGAAATACAAGTGTGATGACATGAAAAGGAGAATTATTCTAAAGAGTTGAAGCATGGAATAAAAGAAAAAGCCAGAAATCGGGTGAGTGAGTTTAGGGATGGAGGGCACTCTCATTCACCAAGACCATGACACGTGCTATGGTTATCGAGAAATCAAATCAGCCCTAAAAATAACACAACAACACGTGCCTCTGCCATTGCTTTTCTTTTCTTTCTTTCTTCTACCTCTCTCGAGCGTGTCACTCTCACACTACTCACCTCTCTTCTCGATCCTTTCCCCATCAGCCAATTCCAGATCCATCCCCACTTTCTCAATCTCTCACACTTCACTATTATTCTAATCCATCTAACCCACTAATCCAGCATTACAGTACAAACAACATGGAGGGTTTTGCTTTATTTTAATGTTAAAGGTTTGGCTTCTTTTTAACCGGCAAGTGATTAAGCATGGAATTGCGAGAACACGCCTTTAAGCACACTATTTATTATATATACACCTAAACCCTATTGCTAATGCTCATGCTCATGCTCATTCTTGTTGTGACAAAAGCATATGTTCTTATTTTTATTATACATATTCTTCGGTTTTGGTTTTCATAATTGTACTTATGACTGTGATTTCCACAAGAATCGCCAGTACAATTTCACAACTATAATTAATTACTCAGTATCCTTCCATTTTCACCAATTTTTGTAATTCACTCCTTAGTGCGTGTGAACCAATGTACATCAACTCTATAATCATTTCAAATATTAGATTATTTCAATGTAAATTTAGGTCGTGACAAAAGTGGTATTAAGAATTCATAAATTGTTATCATTACTAACAATTACATCGAAATCAACAAATATCATCCCCAACTACAATCCAATTTCTATACATCTCCATTTGATGATCACATAAAAGGGTATGCTAAAAATTTTATAATATGCATTACAAGACTATCAAAAATTTTCTGTGATTGAAAAATCACAAGTTTAAGTTACAAAAATAGTTTCTTTGTAAAATACAAAAAGAAATATGCATATAATTGATGACTCTCTTCAATACTCGCGAAGCAAAGAATCTTGTGCACTGGAGCAACCCCTTTTTGTGTAGTGAAAATGGACTTTGAGAATTTGACATCAAAATCTTGAGTACAATTTGTATAAAACCACTTGAAACTTATTGCAAAATTTGAATATACGACAGAAACCCAATATTAAACTTTATGTGGTACATTTGTTAATAAAATATAGATTAAGTTAGCATCATTATTAACAACTCAATATTAGTAAATAGTAAAAAAAAGTATTAATATTGTTTATGAAAATAGATAATAATAATAATAAAGGAATTGATAATATTATTTTATAGTATAAAAAGAATAAAATAATTAAAAGTGAAGTATGAGAATTGGAAAAAATTGAAGTGGGCAAGTTGGTGAAATCTGCTTTAATAATTGGTTGGGCGGCAAAAGGAGCAGACTGTGTTAGTGCAACAACTACTGTTAGTACTAGTACCAGTACTACGATAGAACCTCATATGTGATTAACTGATTAATTATAGTAATTAAAGATGCAAAGCAACGAGTCACATCATTACTGTGTACGGAGGGAGGAGGAGATCCATGACCACGACCATTAGTTAAATGATCCTCGATTAAACCTATATTAGTTAAATGGTATAAAGCCTTTTCCAAAACATAGTGATTGGTGTGTTGGGTTTGTGTCTTCAGAGAATTTGAGTTCTCAACTTGACATTTGGGTGGTGGAACCTGAAAAGCTAGCAATCCCCACCCTCTTTCATTATTTTTCTTCTCCTACTCGACTCTCTTCTCCTTTTGCATTTCATCTAGGATCATATATTATATCCGATAACTAAAAATCCTAATCCTTTTAATTGGATTCAATATTAAATTTAATACACTATCAGGAATTTCACATCGAACAACTATAAAGACATTCAAGAATTTATAATAGTATGCAAACCTCTCCCTCTTGAGCTAGCTTTTGGAGGTGAGTTAGGCACTTTCTAATATGGTATCAGAGTCAGTTTGTCTCGATAGTTTGGGACGGTGCCCAGTTATGTCCCTTTGCCTAATATGTCCAGCAGATATCTAATTCTGCTCTGGACTGAGGGGGTGAGTAAGAAATCTCACATCAGACAACTATGAGAGCATTCAAAAATTTATAATAGTGTGCAAACCTCCCCCTCTTGAGCTAGCTTTTGGAAGTGAGTTAGACACTTTCTAACATAGTATCAGAGTCAGTTTGTCTCGATAGTTTGGGACAGCGCCCGGTTATGTCCCTTTGCCTAACATGTCCATGAGATGTCCAGTCCTGTTCTGGACTGAGAGGGTGTATCAGGAGTCCCACATCGGATAACTATGAGGGCATTTAATAATTTATAACAACGTGCAAACCTCTCCCTCTTAACTTAGCTTTTAAAAGTGAGTTAAACACTTTCTACCATACACATTGAACATTCATCATATTGCAAGTTTGCTTTAATCTTAATACCAATTTGAGAGTAACAACATCAAGAACGTTGCAGTAAAAACCTACTATTCCCATAAGTTATCCATGCTCGTCAACGTAACATTCCAAAAAAGAGAACAATAAAAAACAAGTGTCGTAATAATATAATTAAGGGACAACTCACGACTTTGGAAAGTGAAATGTATGCTTCATATAAATAAGAAGAGTCGCATTCATAAGCAAGAATATAACTTTGCAAATACGCTTTTGCTTCTTTTCCTCAAAACCAATGCCTTCGTTTGTACAGGTTGCGTATTATTGAACCTCTCTATATTTTTACGTGTTGAAAAAATCAATCATAAATTGAATCTTGGTGTATGATGACTTTATGTCAATATTGGAAACGGAAAAGAATATTAAAAGCATCTAAGAGACTCGAAAAGGGTAATTTATCATTTGTCAAACGATATCTATAAATACATGGGACATGACATTGAATTTGGGGGCCAACTTAAGAACTAAAGTTGTTACACAATAAAAGGAAGCCAACACATCAAAAGATTGGGAGTAGATCATAGCAGCCTACAAAGAGTTGGGAGTCCATTTCTTTGATACAAAAATCTGAAATTTAATTTGTTGAATAAGATTATGGATTTCCTAAAATTCTTAAATGCTATATATATTTTTTAAAATATGAGAATTTGTTTTTTCAAATGACTACTTAAATTGAAATAGTAATTTAATTTAGATACATTAATTTAATAAATAATTTATTTAAAATAAATGATTTGTAAATTATCACATATGTTCAATAATTTATCCACAAAGTATTTAATAGACAATGGAGATTTTGTTTATATAAACACTTATAGTGAAATTTTAATTTTTAGGAAAACAAAGAAACATATTTTTATTTTAGAACTTGATGGCAGAGTTGAAAATTAAAAAACCAAACCGGTCTGACTTGTTTAATCGTAAAAATTTTGAACTGTTAAATCTTTTGATTCGATTTTTAACTTTTTGATTTGATTTACTTTAATAATTTTTTGCTATTAAAAACTTATCAATTTATTAATCAATCGGTCAATTTTTTGTTAAATTAATAAGTTCTTATAGACTAAAATAAATAAATTAATATTCATTTTAAAATATATTTTTCAATTAAACTTTAAATTCTTTAGTAGATAACGACAATCTCTTCTAATTATATTTCAAAATTTTTAATTTTATTTAATTTTTAATTAATTTTATGATAATTTAATACTAATTAAATAAGTCAATACTAAAAAAGTGTCTTATTTATCATTTGATATTTTTTCAAATTAAGCTCTGAAAAAGAAGAATAGAAACAAAATAAAGTGAGTTATTGTACTAGGCTCCTGAGGTGATAAATGCATTATTGTACTATTCAAAGTTAAAAGTCTTTGAGAGCTACCTAAATGAATCTGAGGCCTAAACAAAATATCTACTATCTTATAGAACACATAGGATGGCAACCAAAAGTAAATTAGCAGTGAAAGTATGGGCAAGAGAAGGATACAAGAGGAAGAAGATTATATTAAAAAGGTTTGAGACTTGTGAGATAGAACAGCGCAGTGTCTGGTCCTTTCCCGATAAGCCCGGTGGTTTTGCTCGAGTGGGTATGAAATGAAACCAAAGATTCAAACTTTCTATCACCCATCTTCTTCATCAAAGCTCTTGCCTTTCTTATCCTTCTTCTTAGTTTTCTCTAAATTCCCATTTGTTTAATGCTTGTGTTCTTTCAGTTTTCCTTGCATTTTCTTTCAGTTTTCCTAGGATAAACAGTCTTTTGCTTTTTGCTTTGTCTGAAATCTTCTTGGTCGTTAGTATTTGAATTTCAAGTTCTGTTTACATATGGGTTTTGTTTCTTTCCTTTTCCAGTAAAGGAGGAGCCGAGGGCTTCAAGTTTTAGTCCTTTTGTTGGGGTTTTAGCATGTTTCGAGATTATTTTACTAACTCTAACCTGCAAGTTCTTACAGAACAGGTTCCACCTACTCCTCCTCCTCCTCCTCTTCTTCTTCTTCTTTTTCTTCATCTTCATCATTATCATTATCAATTCTCTATGTTCAGGAGAACCTTTGATAAGTGTAAAATTTGTAATTTAGTTTCATTTTATAATATCCTTGTCGTCAAGTATCGGTATATATAGCTGTCCAAGAACTTGATCTGATGATGAGAAGTTATCGTTTCCTCAATGAGCTAATAATTGCAGCTTCTGGATAAGTATATTATTAAGATGTATAAGCTAAAATCTTGGAGATTGTTTTAATAAAAAAGCAATGTAAGTTTAAAAAATGTATACGTATCTAATTTTCCTCTCTGTTTGATTTGTTGTTTTACGGTACAAGGACTGCTCTATGGAACCAATCTTTAATGACAGTCACAGATCTGCGAGACATGGATGCACATGAGCAAGGATCTGTGAACTAGAGCTACAGTTGTTGAAAAGAGAACGCAACGCAAGGAGGGGAAACAAGAGTAGGAGAGGAGTAAAATAAAAGCCCAAAAGAATACGTCTTTCCATTTTTAGCTTTTAACAGCTTGACACCTGTAACAACAACCCCAACATTGTTTCTTTGTAAGCTAATCTCGTTATTTCCCACCTTTCTTTATATATATTTGTCTTCGTCTTTGGAAGTTATTCCTTGTTGGTATTTCTGAAACAGCGATTTCATGAAATATTTGCTGTCATTTATTGTTCTTGTTAGAACTAGTGGGCGGGTGGGTGAGTTAGTGTCTGCCATGGTTAGGGTCAGCGAAAGCTTTAAATACTCACCAAAGGTGAAAGAGATGAGAAGGGCCGGCTCAGATCGGCCGTACGCAATTACTGCGGCTTCTAAGTGTATGTGTATGTGATGTGTAGCTTAATTTTGAAGCAGAAAAGCATAGGCTATATTTATAAATATTAGTTATAGGCTTTCAATACATGCTCGACTTTTGTTAAAGCTAATAATCTTTTAAGGTTTAGTGTTAAAAGCTAGCTTATCTATGCATTTTGTAGAAGTACAGTCAATAAGTCAGATCTCTGAGCTCGGCTGGTTAATAGTTGAATGTGTAGTTAAAAGTCTGGTGTGTACGTCTTTTCAGTTTTTACCTCTTTTCTCTCTCTTTCCGTGTTGTGTTATTGCTTGCTGGTTTTTACTTGGTGGATTTTTGATTGCAGGGATCAGCTCAGCTCAGCTGCCAATTTCAGGCTTTTGCTTTATAGACCGATGTCTCTGTGAAACTGCCAAAAGCTTAAGCTAGAGTGAGGAGTGATTTATCTATCTCCTGAGTCCTGACGCCTTTTTTATCACTACACAGCCAAGGCTCTCACTGTGTTATCATCATCAATGCATTGAACACAGTAAACCCCACCTGCACTTCCCCTAACCTCCTCCTCTTCATTTTTCTCTCTTTCTCTCTCTTCCTAATAACCCACGCCCATCTTCAACTCTCATCCGTCCATCGCTCTACAAGTACACAAAAGATAAGTACAAGACACAAGTTAAGAGAGCAAGAGCTGATAAAAGAGAAGGGTCTTGAGGGTGCTGGTTTTGAGTTCTTGTTTTTTTGGTAAAGGCATGAACTTGCTATGGAGATGGAGGACATTCAGACACAACCCTGTAAGTTCTCTAGAGTTGGTAATGGCAGAAATGAGGCCGGCAAAATAGGTCAAAAAGGTAACGGTGACCGCCAATACCCTGATGATGAAGAAGATGGAGACCTTAAAAGGCCAAATTCTAGTGGTATTGGTGGTGGTGGACTTTTTGGTGTTGATGGTGGCGGTAACAATCGGCTTAGCGGTTGGCATCACTCCTCACGCATAATTAGGGTTTCTAGGGCATCTGGTGGCAAAGATCGACACAGCAAAGTTTGGACCTCAAAAGGGCTAAGAGACAGGAGGGTACGTTTATCTGTGACAACTGCAATTCAGTTCTATGATCTCCAAGATAGACTGGGGTATGATCAGCCAAGTAAAGCAGTGGAATGGCTAATCAAAGCAGCTGCAGATTCAATAGCTGAACTACCCTCTCTCAACGGTTCTTTCCCCGACACTCCTAAACAACTGAGTGATGAAAAGCGAAACAGCGAGGGAACCGAACAAGGGTTTGATTCAGCTGATGTTGAGCTTGACGACCCCAGTTTTAATCAGAACCAAAACCAGCATCTTTCTTTGTCTAAATCTGCTTGCAGTAGCAACTCAGAGACAAGTAAAGGTTCGGGCTTGTCACTGTCTAGGTCTGATATGAAAGTTAACCGTGTTAAGGCTCGTGAGAGGGCTAGAGAGAGAGCAGCGAAGGAGAAGGAGAAAGAGAACGACTCGCGCATTGGGGTTGGGCATCACCAAAACTTGAACCCCATTTCTCAAAACTCCACTTTTACTGAGCTTTTAACCGCTGGTATTAGTAGTGTTAGTAACAACAGCAACAATACTACTACCAACAACAGCCCTTCTGCTTCTGAGGCTAACTTGTTCCATAAAGCGGCGGAAGCCAGACAGTGGCCTTTAACGCCGATGGACTACTTTGGTACCGGACTTTTAGGCCCGTCGTCCCGAACAACGCACCACCACTCCTCAGGATTTTCAGGGCAAATCCAGTTGGGAACCTCCGTCCCTCAAGCAATGACAATGTCAACCCCACCATTCAGTGTCTCGGCGCCGGAGAATCACCATGAACAGCTGCAACATTTCCCTTTTGTTTCCGATCATATGATCCCGGTGGCGGCCACCACGCAACCTGAGTTTCACAATCTCAACTTCACAATCTCTTCAGGCCTCGCTGGTTACAATAACAGGGGGACCCTTCAGTCCAATTCATCATCAACATTTCTTCCACCTCAGCTGCAGAGGTTTTCTTCTTCTTCTTCTTCTTCTTCTTCCATAGATGGATCAACCAATCTGCCTTTCTTCATTGGAGCTGCTACACCTTCTATGGATCACCATCACCACCACCACCGCCACCACCAGTTCCCACCTGGATTGCAACTCTGCTATGGTGATGGAAGCAGACATTCTGACCAGAAAGGAAAAGGGAAGAACTAAATATCAACGCAATCATTCCTCTTTTTCCATCTTTTTCCCTGTAAGCCAACACTTGCCAATCTTTTTAATACGCCCATCATGCTGCAACAGTTCATTGTATTTGATCTCTGGTTAAGTTGTCCGTTTGATTCGTTGTCTTGTTCTTTTTACTGGGTTTTGCTAGTTTTTGGATCTATATTGACTGCCACTGTACAACAAAGGGGTAAGCTATGAATTTTAAGTAGCTATCGTTCTTGGTAATCATAAACTAAGTTAGCCATTGGTGTATTTTTATGGGTGTTAGATACAAAATCTCGAGAATAACGATCGGCTGGTTGTCTGCTTGTCTGTTCCCTTACCGGTTCCCTTCTCTCTAACATGTTTTTGAGTCCAAGACAGGTGTTAGTGTCTGTGTGGCCATCTGAGGGGATGGAATAGTGTAGCCTTTTGTAGGGTAAAACCTTAATAGCTCCAAAATCCCAATGCCCATAAAACCTCACCAGTCCACATGCCCAAAAGACTGATCTATTAATTCAAAAACCTATATATTTTTAAATCACTCCACTCTTCTGGTTGTATTCATTTGTATTTTAGGGTTTTGGGTATTGAATTACATGGAAGACACAGCTGTTACTCAGGCAAAGGCCATGCACGTAAGTATTAATTAGTGCCCTAGCGCTAGCCCTAGACCTAGCCCTACTTTTTTGCTAATGCATATTCTTAGAAAATGAGATAGATGTATAGCCATAGCTACTAAACAGTATTGTAGTGAAGATTGAGCTTCTTTTGAGTGGTTATCAAGATTGATCTACTCCATTGGTTCTTCTTCTTTTTTTTGTAAAAGCATGAATAAAAGTCTACTTTTAACATCACTCTTGCCAAAAGTTTTCTGGTCGGAGAATGAGCTCTACTTAGTCTACAATGTTGTAACTGAAATGTTCTATCTAACTACCATTTTCTTTTCCTTCTTATTAGTTCAATCAATTCCTTTCTTCCCAGGTTTGGGAGCAGTTGCTCATGATTGAGCCACTCTTTAACTTGTTACTAATTGACCCTAGTAAAATGATGTAAGCTTTTTGCATTTGTAATGTAAGAAAGGAAGACGGCATGTGAATTTGAAAGCTTCAAGGTTGACAAATTTCTTTTCTTTTAAGTTTCTGACACCAAGTAGTTTAACTTTCATATCAAACAAAATGATCAATTGAATATGGTTTTTCCATGCATTGGACACAGTTAAGCAAACATGGTCACCATGCATTCTTATCAAAAACTGAAATTTTCAAGTCAATGGTGTCCTTCGTGTCATTCATGGCCAAATTTTCCTCTCCTGGTCTTTAGAAAGATACCATAAATTTAAAGGAATGCAAGACTGGCAGTCCTAGGGCTAAACCTATACGGTTCTGTAGTGAATGCTCTAACATGAGTCATCAACCTTCTGTAAGATAAATTACATTCTCTCCTTCTGATGATTGACTTGAATTTGAGTCTTCCTGTGAGAAGAAACACAAGTGAAAAAAGATTCATATTGTGAATTTTGCTAGGATGTAGATATGAGTTGATCTCTAACATGATTTGATGGCTCAAAGAAGAATCAGTATTTTTTAGAATTGCATGCAACATGTTAGATGGCAAAATTCTTTCCATATTCTTACCATTAAGTAATAGTCTCCATTCATGCTCTTTTCTGCTATTCTGATGTCAACTTCTTTACATGCTTTGGCTTTATTCAAACAGTCCTCTTTTGTTTGCTGGCCTTAAAGTTGTGCTTTTTTCATTATACGTTAACTTGGAGAAAACATTAAATTATGGACTTTTCACTCGAAAAAAGAGGCTAATTCTGCAAAGAATAATGAGACTCTCCTGTTTTATGTTCCTACTAAGCCGTTGAACATTGTTTTAAAGTTGCTGCAGAAGCACTTAACCTGGGGAAATCCCTCAGAAGCAGCATTGTTTTGATGAGTGCTTGCAAATCTAGTATTGACTTACTGCAGTTATATGTCTGGGGATTAATTACTTTACTTCGATTTCATCAACCACTATACACTTCCTGAGACAAAGAATGGGATCACGTTATTTTCTTGACATGTTCAGAGAAATGCAATGAGTTATAGCGTAAAAACTTTTACATTATGAAGGTTGTTGAATAGTGAGTTTCTGAATATATACTTCAATGACAGGAACATGAAGGTGGAGAGACAAGCAAAAGCCATGAGGATTGAGGAATCATACAATCCCTTTTGCATTGGGTGATTACGTTATTAGTATATGTTGCTACTTTCTGCTAATTTTATCCATTTCAGCTTGTATTCACGTATTAGGCTACACTTATCTATACGTGCAAAGCATGGTGTGTTTTTCGAAGAGATGTAACGAGAAATTCAATTGAAGTTATTCTTTTTCTGCCTGTTTGCCAATAGTTCAGCGGTGTTCACACCATTAGTTGAGCATAACACCATCCACTGTCAACCATTTCTGCCCCCTGCAATAGTGTTCCAGAACTTTGCTGCCGCCTTTCGGCTTTTCAACTCGTTTGTCTCTTAAGAAATAATTACAAGACATTTCCGTCTTGTGTTGTCTCAGAAAGTCTATGTTAGAAAACAATTTCTAGACCGTCAAATCCGATTCTTCCATTAGCCACGTTAACATTGGCAGGTTTGTGACAAGAAGATTGCTTTCTCATTTCAGAGCTAGAGATTGGTGCTTTTGGTTTAGTAATTGTTTGGCGATAAGGGACCTGTACTTTTTGTTTCTGGAAGGTGGTATTTGCTCAACTTGTACTTATCCAGTCTCGATATTCTAAGGCAACTAAAGAGATAGGATTGCTTTTTGATGGAAGGAAACAACTGGGGTTGTACTTTCTTTTTCCAGAATCGATTGGAATATATGCTTTCGAAGAAACTCTGCCAAGTTGGACATAGAGTGAAAATGACTTCGAATGACGAAAAGCAAAGGATTTGAGTGCCCATCAGGCGGATTTGCTGAAAGAGCAAGAAAAATTGAGTTGGCTTACAGTCTCCAATTGAAGGACAAAGATGCTCTATTTTGTTCAGATCAAACTAAGGAGTCTGCTGAATCAGAAAAATCAATGAAATGAGCTTAGAGAATTGAAATGTGTTTTGGATACAATAAAACATCAGACAACAGAAGTACTGCAAGAAGGATTAAACAAACCAGACCAGACTAGTAATGCAAACTTGGACATTCATCGTTAATCAGAAACCAAACTGACGAAGACCTAAACATGTTTAACTACAAACTGGCCCAGATAGCTAACCTCTCTTAACCAACCACTGGCCCAACCCTTTGTCATTTAGTTCATGTTCTTTCTTATAAGCCTCCTATCATCTGTTAAATTTGGGAACCAATTAGGCCAAATCTAATCCATTAATCACCTTATTAATATGTTGTCATGGAACAGATTAAGAACGTTTCTTGGCGTGGTTATCTATAACTTTAGTCACATTACTCTGGCAATGAAAGGGACCTGGAAGCTGCCTTTGGTTAAAGATTGATTTTGCTAAGCGTCCTACAAAATTAGTATTATATTCTTATGACCCTCATTTTCATTTCAAGTGGCATACACGTACTAGTCACCTATAGGATTGGACCTGCTACCCAACGCTTCTACTTGATTTCTCCATATTCCTTGATTTTCTTTTTTTATAGATAGGATGTTTCGTGGGCATCATCGAAATGGTTCTGGATGTAAAGGTTGAGTAGTTGGGTAAGCTAACATTCCTGATCCAAGCGAGACAGGTGAATCATTTCACCCAACTTTATCATTATAGGATAGTAACTATGGTTTGATGCTTCATTTTTTCCACCTAACAGAACCCATTGAAGAATGTACACATTTCTGTAGCAGAGCATGCAAGATAATTAGTTCCATCTAAAAGTTGAAAAGAGCACTACATGTCCGAAAGAGACTCGTCCTGAAATAAAGAAAAGTTGGTGGTTCCGGATTTTATCAGCTTTTCAGACCAAATACTCAAGTTGTTACTTACTTTCTGCTAAAGCATTTTCGCTATTATTTTGCCTGTTTTTGGTGAGTTTGGCGACGAAAACGACATTGAGGAGGAATCCCAAGTCTCACCATAGCTTATATACTGTATGGATAAGTAAATTCCAAATCATTATCAGGAAAAAAAGTTGGGATCTTTCATCTTTTGCTGGAAACATAACCTGTTTTTGTTCCAAAAAAAGAAGAGAGTAATTGGTTACCAAGTAAAACAAGGTCTCATCTCATAAAGTGATCAGTGATTGCCCTGCATAAAGGAAATTTCTTTTCTCTATTAAGTATTAATAAGAGAGGTTCCCATCTACAAATCTTGATTACCCCATATTGTTTAGGCTCGACAAAGCATAGATTTCATCTTGTTGCTCAGATCGCATGCTAATGATTTGGATTGCACACTAGGTGTTATATCCAACTTTTGTAATAGGCAAAATTGGTGAGAGAGGCCATTAAAACTCACATGATAATGTAGCAAGTGGAAGAGCACTGAAAATGGTTCCAAAGAACATGTGGGAGGAAGGCATAATCATCAAAATAACTAAATTGCCTTTTGCTTAGTTATTTAATAATAATTTCCTCAGTGCATCATACCTTAGAATCACAACCATTGCCTGCACATAATTCAACATGTGGGGCTCTTCTTCCCATTTTTGTTTCTGATATAGCTCCTCAATTCCAGATAAAAGAGCTACGTGCTGAGCCAACTGTGGCATCCCAATAATGAAAGTGAATGCTTTTTGCAATTATATAATTGCCTAATAAAAGATGATCAATTAGTGAGCAATGCATATGAATAAACAAGGCACACAAACAAAGTCAAAAAGGGTTGTCCCATGAAAGTATGAATAGCCTTTGTTCACGTGGATTGTTTTTAAGTATTATGAAGCTAAAGATCCTTCATGTGATAAACAGATAAAGACAGAGGCAGCAACAGCTAATTAAGTGATAAAAGAATTGCCACAGCAAGTATATTTGTGGTTTACAGAATTTCCAGAGACTTATGAATGCCATGTGACACATCCAAAGGACTATACCTCCAATCATATGCATAAAATCCAACTACAGTGCCATACAGACGACCGATACATAAAACAAAATATTACACAACTTTTATGCACAACCATAACAGGTCAGGTCTCAGTTTCTCCCCCTCTCTATGGTGTAATACTGATAATAGTCGATCCCAGGAGGGCATAATTGCAAAATAATCTGGATAGCCTTCGTGTAAATGCAAAATCACCCTTTCATTTTCAGAATGAGGACTTGGTTGTTTTAGTGATTAATCATTATATCGGATGAGTAATTGGAGAATGTTAGGCCATGAATGGATGACACAACAGAGATGCTATTCTGCAGATACTGAAATGTCATAGTCATTGCAGGTCTATGGTCTTTCATGGCAAAATGGCAAAGAACATCGAGTGCTTTTGTATTGACAGCCAGTGCCAAGGTCCACGTGGAAGTCGTCTATATCGACATAGAACTGTTATTCCATTTCTTACGTTTGGTAACTTGATTGACTCCAAGCTAAATGTGTGACCAATCCCCACTAAGCTATATCGATGTTTGTGAAATTTCGATCGTTTATAAAATTCAGACGAACCAAATTGCAGGAAGAAATAATCACCGGCACATGTTTGACCCCAGTAATACTGCATATGCTGATATGCCCTACTCAATTCTCCCACCAGACAAAAGAACCAGAAGGGTTATCACTTCATCTCAAATAACAGTCCAAGCCTATCACCTTAAATTCATTGCCGGAAGTAAGCATGTTGATGGAAGCAAGGATCCGCCAAAAACAATACCCAGAACATGCTACGTCAAGGGTCGACTCTGTTATCCATCTAACGCGTACGTATCTGAAAATTGAGGAAGAACAGTGTTGAAAGACAAAAGGACAATGCAGCATTGCTTCCCAAGGCAATCAGAAAAACAAGTATTGGGTGTTATTAGTTGCCGCTTGTCTCACAATTTCTACGATCAACTGGAGAGGTCTTTGGCCCAGAGGCACAAAATTGTCAAATTCCAAAGTTCCGAGTCAATATTACTCTCTGTGATACAATATCTTTTCACAACGGAAATGATTCAAGAAAATTTAGCTACATCAACTGCATTTTGAGTATTGTAGTACCCGGGAATATAAACCAAATGCAAACCATTTATTCTAAGAGTAAAGCACCAAACGGACTTCTTCAGATTTTGCGAGAGGAATAGACAGAGGGGCAGAGAGGGACAAAAAATACTTTAAGGTGAACCAAAAACTACATTGCTCAATGTGCGTCAAAGTGCAACATAAGCATAACATATTCATACCTACAATATTCACATGCAGATGTTATAGATTACGGTAAGCAACTACAAATTCAAAACCCTTGCAACATTATGTAGTTGAGCGTTTGCACCCTCACAAGCATATGCCTGAAATAAAAACAACCAGCAGATGCATTTTCGGCCATCGGTTCAAGCACAAAAGGCTGAAAGATTGCTGCAGATTATTATATAAGATTGGTGCTCCAGTATTAGTCTGAAACAGAGTTGGATTCGTGGGCACTGTATTCAATTAGGCCGCATCAAGGAAAATTGGCTTTCTGATTCTTCCCCACCCCGAAAGAACTTGCATCTCTTGTTCCATTGATCAATTCTGCCTTTCCTAGAATTTGCATAAACGTGTTCTTTAAACAAGAAGTAATCACCTTATATAGAACTATAAGTGAACTGAAAGATAAAGTACAGAATGCAAGGTGGTAAATTACAAACAATGTATGCAACATAACATTTGCATATAAAAGTGGTTCACTTCCAACATACTTTAGCAAATATATGCCCTTAACTTCTTGACCCTAGTTACTGATAATACCATCTCCAACAATATAATAACAATTACCAAGTCCAATTCAAAGAGCAATTGAGGAATCAAGGAGATGACAAAAGTTTTACTCATTGTGTTGAAGGAATAAAAGGCACGCCTTGAAAGCTAAAATAGTTATCCGAAACATTCGTTAACAGCAGAAAATAAATATTAACGGTATACAAGAAAATCATATTGTCGTAAAAATTTAAACGATTAATGTTGAAAACTATAGGCAAAGCAAGCTCACCTCAGCTCCCATTATTGTGATCAGAACGAGTTCATCTCCAGACAGTAAGTCCTCCTCTTTACCAGCATCTTCGCAGCAGTACCATAAGGTTCTTCAAATGCAGAGGAGATCCAAGATACATCAGACACTTCCTTCTTAGCAGCAGACTGCTCGCTAGGCCTAATAGCAACCAAAGTTGCTCCTTTTAACACAACTCCATCAGGCAATTCCAGGTGAGGGGCATACCACAGCCGCATACTCAAAGCAGGAACAAGCGTTCTCTTTGATGCAGAAGAAGCTGACAGCGGTTTCACCCTCAACTCCTCGAGCTGTTCCCTATTCATACACAACACTCCCTGTCCATCAGCGTCAGTCAATACCAAGCTATCAAGAGTTTTATGCTCCGCGATTATAGGCTGCAGCAAATAATGCCTCGCGGAGGCTGCAATCAACGAGCTAATAGTCCACACCACTCTCAATTTCAATCCTCCATTCGTGTAAAAAGACTCAGGTATGCTTCCATTATCATCACCGCCATTGTTGATATTAACTCCACAAGCAGTATCACCGTTGTTCTCTTGCAAATCATAGCAGCTCTTAATATGTCCATCGTTAATCACTGATGCTGCACCGAGGATAACACAATGATCAAGCGTAGATCCGTAATCAGCTCGCCATTTCAAGAGCACTCCATCATCAATTCCCAATTCTCCACTAGGCAATTCGATCCGCAGAAAACGAATCTCATTGAAGTTCCTAAGAACTTGCGTAGGCGAATGATGAGTCACACCACCCTGGTCAATCTCACCATCGTCCTCACTCCCAACGGAAAGAGAGGACGATCCAGAAGAGCTAGAAGAAGAAGAAAGCAGCCCATTTCGGGAATTGTAAGAATTCAACATATCTCTCTTAGGCCCAATCAACTGACCCAGAGCCTGAAACGGCTTCAAAAAGCCACCACATAACACCCTCAAAAGAGACGACAACCCAGAAGAAGAAACCGCGGAGCGAGATTTCTCGGCTGAGGAAGACGGCGAGGTGTCATCGTCGGAGATAACACAATCAACCCTGACGACAACGTTGTCGACCTGAGGGACAAGCGAGTGAAACCTACGAGATACAACACAACACCGACCAAGAGCCTTAACGTCGCCAATTTTGTTAAAGATGAGGAGAAGCAGAGAATCCGGCAGGCGGTCGAAGTGGTCGACGACACAGACAGAGAAGGAGGAACATGGGCCGGGTTCTGGGTGGATTCTAGAAGTCGGATCTGACCGCAGAGAGTTCATGTCTCTCCCACTCTCTGTCCAGATAAAGATTGGAACTTTATCAAATATAGAGATGGAGAGAGACAGGCAGAGAGATCAGGCGATTTTATAGGAGGAATAAAGAGATGGGCAGATCTAAAACTCCAAGAAGATAAGGTACATAAGGGTTAGTTGAGATTGGGGAGAAAATGGCTGGAGATGGCGATAAACAAAAACGAAAAGGCAATGCTCTTCAGGAAAGAAGAGAGAGAGACAAGGGTACGTTTTGTGTGTGCGTGTGAGAAAGAGGAATTGGTGGGATGAGATAGATCCACGGTTTTGTCTTTACAGAGACGACGGAGAGATGGTGGGTTGGGACTTGGGATTGGGATGGGTTAGCTTAATATTCTTGTCCTCCTGTTTTTTCTACCAAAGAAATGAAATGCGGTTTTGTCTTTTCTCTTCTGTTGATGATGATGTGATTTGTTTAATCTTCTATAATTTAGTCCCCTTTAGCCTTTAACTATGATTTCGATCAAGCTAATAATGGAAGCAAAGTTACTGCAGATTTGGGTATAGAGATTAGTTTTGATGAATGAACTCAACTGGGTTTTGTTTTGGACTTGTAATCTTAACCCCACACAAGGCAGTCCGGTCCAACTCCAACATCACATGAATTTTCCAATTATATCTATTGAGGTATTAGGGATGTTATAAGTCCTCCAAGATTTGGCTCATCAATCAATTAAAAAAAGGGCTAAAATTGCATTTTAAATGTCCACGTTTATAACATAATATAAAACAAATCTTAATATTTTGAAGCGTTTATATAGAGTCTTAACATTTTTAGAACATTCAACAAAAATCTTAAGTGAAGGAAAAATTTAATGGAGTTAACTCTCTGTTAATTAAATGTTATGTCAATACTAACCTTGTATTATTTTTTTATTTTTTAACCAAATAGTGGGTCACATTATCACATGACAAATAGGACTATTGTAAAAAATCTATAAGACAAGTGGGATTTACTATTAGAAATTTGTTAATTTAAAAAAGCTAATTACATAGCATTGAAGCCCACTTTTTTATTTAAAAATATAAAAATAATAGCACATTAATATTGGCGGGACCTTTAACTGACGAGGAGTTGTTTCCATTAAAATTTTTACATAATTAGGGTATGTTTTGAACATCTTAAAAGTGGTAAGGTTTAATTTGGAGTTTAAGTTGTATTTTATTGTAAATGTTAAAGTTTCAAATGCCCTTTTGGCCAAAAAGAGAACAAAATATACCCATTGCTATATAACAAATAAATTTAGTATAAACCAAAAATATTTAAGTCTTTGACTTTGCTCCATTATGTTACAAATAATAAATTTGTAACTTTTGAGGATCTGATCTGGGGTTAGTATTAAGATTGGTAATGGGTTGGATTGAGCCATGCCTAAAACTAAGGTTAGTATTAGGGTGGCAATGGGTCAAGCTGGCTAGGTCTTCCCGAGTTTAAGTTCGACCTGATAACTTATGTTTGGCCGCAGGCTCAAGGTAGTTGAGCTCGAGCCAAAGCCGGTTTGGGCAGGGGCAATTTGAAGCCTGACTTGGTCCTGTTCAGTTCAAATTTTTTAAATTAAAAATAAAAAGCAATGTTATTTTTTACAAAACAATATCTTTCTTATAACTATGGAGCTTTGGGTTGCCCAAGCCTGACCTAAGACCCAATCACCAGTTTGCCAAATTTAGTTAATACCCATATCTTATTGGTTTAGGCGATGGGGGGGAGATGAGAGTGATTCAAACATTGCTAAGGAAGTAATTTTCAATAATTTTATAGCTTTAATGTTAATCCTCATCTTTAATGAAATAAACGAGATGAGGCAATTTTCTTCATTTTTTGAGCCTAATATGGAATTTTCCTTACATTTTAGAATTCTATACACTAGCATTATTAGGTTAGGATGAAAACTAGCCATATGACATATATTAATTCTAAGAATATGTTCAAGAGGAAAATTTTTCATTTTTTTAGTTTGAATACTTTTACTTCTCGACTACTTTAGGATAATATTTTTTAAATAAAAATGCATATAGGCGTTGAAAGGAAAAAAATGTTGGAACAATAAAAAAAGGTCATAAAAGACCACTCTAGTTGACAATGACACTCAATGGTCAATAAGTTTATGAAGTTTATAATTTTGATTCTTCATACTCGCCAATGAGCTTAGTTATAAATTTGAGTTTATGTTTATCTTTAGATAGGGAAATAAGCAATATGGTCCTTTCATAGATTCTCTTAAACATAGTTTCCTCTTTTAGGTGTTGATCAAAGAAAATATTGATGTTTCTTTCTTCCCACATACAAGCTACCGGCTGCAAAAAAGAAAAAACTATATTGAACACCTAACCATCCTCTTCATTTATATGCCATAAGTTCAAGCAACATTCAACTTTTCCATTCCAGTAGAGGATTAGGTAGTTCCCAAAGGTTTAATAATTTAACCCAAGCTTTTTTAGTGTAGTTACATTGAAACAACAAATGAGCATGGGACTCCAAAGATTCTTTGCAAAGTACACACCAATTTGGACTTTGGAGTATATAAATATTTACTTAATCTATATATTGTAGCTAGCTTATTTTGAACTACTAACTGCAGGATATGAGCTCCTCTAGGCAAATGATCCTTACTCAATACAAATTAGTGCCAATTGACTTTAGGGTATACATTGTTGAATAATTTCCTGCATGAGGTTGCAGAGAAATTTCCTGTAAGGCCCCAAAATATACCCTAGTTGAAATAATACATATTTATGAAAGTACATATGTGATAGGAGTTAGAATTTTGCTATGATTAGAATATGAAAGAGATATGATTTGAATTTTTGGTTAAGTGGATAATGGTTAGTAAATTGGAATTAATTGATAGCATTAGAGAATTGAGGTATTTAAATGTATATTTAGATTAGGAAATTTTTCAAGTGACAAGATAAATTGGTATATGAAAATTGCAAAGATTAAGCCCATGAGTTAGTGACATTTGGCATGGTTAAAGCATTGACAAATGACATGATTGATACATTGACAAATGGCAGCACAAAGTGTGTGACATATGACCTAATGTATCATTGACACATGGCAGCTCCTTTAAGGGATACATGAAGCTCATGCATGGGCAGCTCCTTTAAGGAACACATGGAGCTCATGCATGGAGACATATGTTGCTCCAATTCCATGACACCTAGCTTTGGATATGGCAAATTCTGCTGGAGCAAGTCTTCATTTTAGTCTCTTCTCTCCACGAAATTTCATTCTCCTCCTCCTCCTCTCAACTTTTGGACCTTTGCTGAAGCTTGGATCATCATCTTTGTAAGTTATTTCATTAATAAATAGGTCTTGTGATTCTATGATTGATGCTGGAAATTGGTTCGGATGAGTAGTTTTATTGGACAGGTTTTGGTATTTTAGCCATATCTTGCTCTGTAGATATTCAAATTGGATGAATTTAAATTCATATTAAACTAGAAACTTATATCTATAACTTTCATGAAGGGGTCAAATTTGATTTCTGTCACTAAGTGTGTCAAAAGTTGGCTTGAAGTTGAGTATTTGTAATCTGTCACTATTTGTGAACAGTCTGTAGTCATTTGAGGATAATTTTCAAAATACTGAACCAAATTACATAAAATTGGTGTCAATAGAAACTTAAGACATAAAGGAACAAATGTGTAGAAGAATGTTTGCCCTAAATTCTTCATTTTTATTGTCAAAATGACCGTGTAACATTGACCCGAAAGTCTGTTTTGTGGAAAAGCTGGAAGAATTGAAGTGTTTTCACTGAACTTGCTTTGGTATTTCAATTATAACTTGCACTGTGGATCTTCAAATAAGTTGGTTCTTAATTCAAATTAAACTAGAGACATATTTCTACAACTTTCTTGAAGAAGTGGAATTTTAATTCTGTCTCTAAGATTTTCAAAATTTGGGCATGAAATTGAGTCTTGGCTTAGGCTATAGCACTATCAGGGACAGAAATTATATCCTGTGATTTTTGAATAAACTGTATTGATGTGGGCCGAATTAGACTGAGGTGTCTTCACCAAAGTTGAAGCTTATTATCTTAGCTTTAAATTGGTATAAATTTTGTAATTTTTAGATATTAGAATTGAGAGTTATGAGGTGTACAACTTAGAGACATGATCATGCATTAGTCAAAATGTCAAATGTACACAGTCTGTGTTATTTTGAGCATAACTCATTGAATACTAAACCAAATTGGATGAACTTGGTATCATTGGAAACCTAAGACAAAGAGGG
>JAOSBL010000002.1:34232659-34256259 GCA_027568915.1 Erythroxylum roraimae | reverse complement strand
TTACTTGCCTCAGTTTATGGTTCGATTATAAATTATCACCAACTTGATGGTTGTCTGTGTTAATCAAATAACTTTACATGGAATAGGATGCTAAACAGCATTAGATTTCATTTTCAAATATAATCCATGATTGCTGCTAGACGACGAAAATGTCCATCAACTATGATTTCCGTGCTTAAATTATAAGAAGGAAGATGTGAAGGTTAAACATCAGATGACATAACATATTGTAATGCAGAAGCGGCCAAATTAAGTTCTTGATGAACAACTAAGCAAACATCAATATAATATGCAGATTAGGCAATTTTATCTGTTTGATACTTTATAATATTTATTTCTGCTTCTCCAACCTGTCAGATTGTGAAATGAAATATAGGTCTCCGTTGCTTATCATTTAAGGAATTATGATTACCATCTTAAGCAACAACCATTTTGCTAATTATTTAAATCTTCCATTCAATCATATCGACTATTCCAGTTGGCTATGGCAGGTTGCTGCTTTAAACTAGGTGTTGTTCTTATAGTATTCCTCTTTCTAATATCCTGGTTTGAAGGATCCATAAGAAAGAACAGATCTCTTCCTGGAGTTGTGGAGCTGCCGAGATAATCATCTTAAGGTTATCGGTCATCTTTCATGTCCCGGTTTATAAACATATATCTTTCCAACAAGAACTGTCAAAGGTTAATGTCTAGTGGTTATTGGATACAAGCTTGTGGTTGTGGTTGTGGCTGGTCGATAGTTGCTATCGGGTGCTCCAGGAAATGGCGAAGGAAGAGTGACTCGAAAACACGAGATATACCATAACTCTAATATTACATGTTAACCAACTTATTTTTGATACAGACATTTCAAATAATGACATGTGCTTTTCTTATCCCCAAGTGTTATGGCTCTTATGTATTTACAGCTTCTCGAGTTTCTTGGCTGACAAGACAAAAGGGACAATAAGTATTAATAATAAGCATGATCTGATTAGGGAATCGGATGTCCTTTCCTTTTTACGTGGAGTTATCCAATATCATCACATCCAGTCTGAAGTTCTACAATAAAATAAAATTTAGAAAGGTTTGATAGTACGCAGACTTACGCCGCAAAAAGAAGCTATCTAATATGTGTACGAGAAACATAATTCAAAAGGCATGAGAATGAGCGAGTTGCATCTCAACTTCACATATAAATTAAAGTGAAATAATATACTCATGCCCAGTGAAAGAAACGGAAGACAAACTATATTGCTTTCATGCCCCCACTTGTGCCATGCTTTTGTGTACAAGATTCACAGAACAATAAAGATGGAAAGTTAATTGATGAGAGCAACAGTTGAGCAAGAAAAATGTTTTAGTAATCAAAGGCAATCCATTGGATCAGAGTCAGACCTTTTTCTAATCGAATAAGATGTGCATTTTTCAGCTACTGGCCATTTCTTCTGGTTATTGTCGTGGTCCCGGTCTTTTTGGAATGTAGGGAAGGGAGGCCTTCATTCCCCCAGTTCTTAGCTTTCATGTCAAGTATATATATATATATATATATTATATCTCAATTTTTGATAAGGTGGTACCCACTACTCCTCAGAACTTGGTGAATGGTGCTATGTTACTTCACATTTTTGTGATTGACAGGCTCATATCATAGCAAGTGAACGTTCATAACTTCCATTGTTTATAGCCACTCGTCGGCAGAAAGAGCTACTTCACCTTGAAAGACAGAAGAGGACCTACCTGGACTTCTTATCTGGGAATGTAGGCAATGTTATAAGGGACTTGGAGCAAGTCGACTCTTTGGAATCAGAGAGGAAATGGCTTAAGGGTGGTCCTGCCTTTGTGCTTTTCTACTTTCACTGTCAAGCTCTCCTGGTTTAGAGTTTAGAGCACTAGCAGGCAAAATCAACCTCCCTTGTCTTAATTATCAAATGTAATTTAAGCTCACCGTTTTTTAATTCCCATATTTCATTTAAATTAACATAATATATTTACTAATATAATTGTGTAATATTATTTTTATATGTGTACATATATTCATATTTTGTTTATAGTACTTCATTGTCAATTATTTTAAATTCTTATATTAAATTAGCAAGCATAATGTTTTGTAGACATAAATTTTATTTTAATTTTTTAACATTTTATAACTTTTATGTTAAATAATTATAATTTGTGGAGAAAGTTAAAATTCTTTAATATAATTAGGTTTAAAATAATTTTATACATTGCGAATATAAATTATTTTGATTATAAATCTTCGTTTATATCAAATATTAAGTAAATTAATTATTTACATAAACCTATCTAGATATTTAAAGCCTAAGAAATACCATTTTTAATCTTTTATTAATATTTTTTAATACTAACCCTTAAACCACTAAAGTTTCTTTGCAAAAAGAATGATCTCCCATAACAGCTAAGCTAGGCAACAATTATGATATCCAGCTAAGGCTTAACCAAAGCTTTGTAGGCCACATGCACTTCAAGTTATATTATGAGCTCATATGGCTAGCATGGGTTAACATCACCCTCATGTAATAGACCGAATCATTAAAAATAAGAAGAAGAAGTAATAATCTGTCTCTTGCAGCTACAAAATCATAGAAGCAGGAAAGGTTTCAGCATTATTGTGTCTCTACTGTGTCTGCTTAATAAAATATAGAAAAAGAACAAATCATGTTCTCAAGAACCCACGTACAAATGGCCTATAACATTAACATATATGCAGATTGAAAGACAATGGCCTTGCAATGGTCTGGCTTTAATGATAACCAGACCATTGCAAGTAAAATCACGATTAGGTAAGCCTTTTGTACACCAGAAAATCAGTCATAAATAGCAATACCGGGCCATGATGTACAAAGCTAACAACTTGATGCATTACACAAAAAAACAATAAAGCACAAACAAGCATAATAGAAAAGGAGACAAAAAGAGAAAAGCTAGCACATTAGAAGACGACTTTATAGAGCTACATGTCCATCATGCATGTGACTATAGAGATGCAGTACACAGGAATTATGATGTTTGAGCTTCATACTGAGCATGTCAAACGGAGGTCTTCATGGCGAGATATTACAAGATAGTCCTCTTCATATCTATGATAGGACAGGTAGTTGGTCCAAAACAATACAGCAGTAAAACTCGAGCAGTACAGCAGCAGAATTCATGAAAACAACTGCTTCTTTCTCTCTCCACGACACGCCATGTGTTAACACAAGCATGCAGGCTATTAATTGCAGAAACAATTATGAGTTGCACACCATATGGTCCAACTCATTATATATTCTTTATTCTTGTCCTTAAAAGGGTAAAGAAATGCTTAATCTCAACGTGAAGAGGATATGTGTAATGCCTGAAAGAGTTTTCTGCTGCACACAAGAGGAGTAAGTTTTGACATCCGTGCAAGTACGACACTCGAATGGGGTGAGGTCGATGACGTGCATGAGGTGAAAATTTTGCCTTCCAAAACCGAGTTCATGTTAGCAAGAAATAGAAGTTACCCGTAACAACAAGGATATGCAAATTCCATTACCTAAATGTTCCGTTACATTTCAACAAGGATATAACATAGGGGCTAATTATAATGCTGATCCATCACAATCCCTTATTTCACATAAGATGCTAAAAAATGAGCTGATACTTATTTCAGGGTATCTGTTTGCCACACTATGGCAGATAACAAGTTGGATTTAATAGCACTGACAATGTGCAAAATCAAACATGTTAATTGGAAGAATACAAACTTCGTCCACAACGGTCACATGTGGTAGGAACAGTAGGGTTGACCTTTTCTGGTTTGCCCTTCAGCATCTTTGGTAGATCAAGTTCCAGAACATCGTGCAAAGCCTTTGAGCCTTCTTGGAGTTCATCCAAACTGAAACAAAAATTTTTTTGCCTGTTATAAATGGCAGTTCAAGGAACACTCTACCCTAAACCTCCGTCATGACTGTCTGCCCACAAATGCATGTTGCTTTGCTTATACCTATTAGTCTTCCTAACTTGAGATAGAATGTCTGGCAGAATACAGAATATGGTAGGTATGCAATCACCACTTCAAAACAGATATATATTGTTGTCCACAAACGCATGTGTGCATGCATGTTTCAAAAATCCTTCCTGGTTTCAGAAAGATTTCACAATGCTACATATACTTACACGAGTCTGTACCACTTTAAACCAGATATAATGGCTGGTTCAAGATAACCCAACTAAGACTACCACATAAGACCCAGCAGATATAAAAACACTCCGTTCAGGATTCCAGAAACAGCATATTATATTACCGTTTAGTTTTATATTCATCTTTTTGTAGTTAAAAAGACCTTTGACTTCACCAACATCAACCTAAACGTCTCTTTTCTAATGAATCACACGATGATCATTACCACTTCACACCAGACTAGATTGGAATCAACACATGCTCGGCGAAAATAGTATTCACCACTTACTAAGCATTAGTTACCTGATGGAGAGTGGAGGAGTTAGCCTAACAATGGTGTCATGGGTGGGTTTAGCAAGAACTCCTCTCTCCTTCAGCTTCAGACAAATATCAAAAGCAGAAACAGGGGACAAGTTCTTGCTGTTGAACTCCACAGCATTGAACAAACCCCTTCCACGTACTTCCTTGATGTATTCAGGAAACTTCTGCTGAGCCTTAAGTAGCTGATGCCTGAGTTCGTTTCCCAACCGTACAGATCTAAGGATCACAAGCTCAAGCAAATGTGTTTCAGTACCACTTCTTTCAAAAGGAAATGGTTATAAATAAAAAAAGCCACTAGAAGTAGGGGGGAGTTGGAAGCATGAAGTCACATCAGGCGAACAATGGACACGAAAATCATATTCACTGGGATACATCTTGCAGAGAACGTTGTCTTCGCGGACGGCTTTTGACAATATTTCTTTATAACAGGGAAATGGGTCAAATAATAATCATTCGTGGAATATTAAAGAGAGCAGAAAAAAGAAAAAGTAAATGGCATACAGAAGGCTAGTGAAGAAGTCATTGCATGAATAGGAAAGTGTTATAGTGCCATAGATTTTGAATATGGTTTGGTCAATACAATTTTAGATAATTTTATCACGTGTAAAATGTTTGTACATCTATAAGATAAATTTCAGAAATTTAAGAAGCACCAAACGTGGCGGATTAACAAGTAGGTATGCATTTTACGAAGTTGTTTATGTCATTTGGATAATATAAATTACCTCTCAGCAAGGCCCTCATCTTTAATGACATCTAGTGAGGCAATGGCAACTGCACTGGCCAAAGGATTTCCCCCAAATGTGCTGAGATCAATCAGATAAGCAGACTGAGAACTACTAAGGCAATCAAACATCAACTCAGAGAGTAAGAAAAATTGAACGGAAAGGAAAGAATTGCGAGAGAGACTAGTCTAACGATCCAAAAGAAACTGTAGCTATTCATAGGATAATGAATTGCAAGCTATTAAGGAAAAGCAAAAGAAAAACAAAATCGCATCAAGACAACTAAACTTGAAAAACAGTTGAAGTGGTGAACCTTCCATGTTCTCCAGGGCGAATGCAAAGCATTGCATCTTTATCTGCAAGCACTGCACTTACCGGTATCACTCCACCACCCAATGCCTTTCCCAGTATCTAACAATGATCATAATGGAAAAATTAATTTGATTGTGGGCACATTACATAAAGTTCAACATGGTTTAGTAAGTATAATTCTTAGAACTGGTAAAATTACTCGATAAAATTTTTATTGAACTCACAAGAAATCATTTAGATATGGGAATAGAGAGAAGTGCCATGACAGTGTAAGTACAAGTCGAAGGGGAATGAAACAAAAGTTGGTTTCAGAAAAACGAAAGCATTGAAAGTCCTCATGAGACAATTGCTTGTTTTCAAGCCAACCCATTATTTTAATCTATATTATCATTTCTAACTTTGGAGATGTGGACAACCAAAGAAATGATTGGTCAAATACTAATGAGAATGCAGTGATGATAATGATAAGAAGAATATATCTTAGTATGCTCTGGTGAAAAGGAAAGAGAGATTAGTTTGGTGTCGAAAGCATTTAGCCTTCCATCATAAGACATGTAGATATTGGCTTGGAAAACCATTGATAATATAGATTTATGCAGTTTTGAATTGAACTCCAACTAGTGGACAACAGCAGCAGTGCCAAATGAAATGTAAATACAAAACACAAGAGCCTTCTCAAAATCTGGTTGTTTTAGGCCGGAAATGGCTTCTAGAACCATGAAACAAGACCAATATATTGACTGTTGTTCTGAAGTATCTTGATACTATATTTCCACTATAAAAGCAACCATTGTGTATATAACTAAGGACCATAACGTTTTCTTGGACTACTTGAAGCACATACTTACCTGCAAATAAAAATATGCCCCATAAACATGCCACTTTCACATCCAATAAATGGAAAACCACTAAAAAAACTATCAAACTCAAAATGGGGGGAGAAATGTGCCTACCACCACATCTGGACGAACTTTCTCCCAATCACAGGCCAGCATTTTTCCCGTCCGCGCTAATCCAGTTTGAATTTCATCAGCAATCATTAAAATATTGTATTTAGAGCAAAGGTCTCTGACAGCTGTTAAGTAACCATCTGGAGGAATAACAACCTCACAACCAAAAGGAAAAAAGAAATATCACACTGAATGTCAATAAGTTGAAAAGGGACAAGGATAGGATTCTTTACCAAACTTATTCAGGAAAGAGTTGGCTTGGTTACAAGCTAACAATTTACAGTGAGCTTGATCAAAAAGACTCGAATTATTGAACTTCTTTTAGCTATAGAATGGAACTTATATCAATGAATCAGTCAACTCAAAAGCTTATACTGTTGAATAAAAGCTAAGAATCATTCATATAATAACCCTAGTGTGTCAATGTATCTTGTGCTGAAATCAAAATTTAATTTCAACATAAGAAACGGGCAATATGAGTGAATCTTGTGATCTCTCAATAATGGAAGGTACTACGTATCAAGAAATTGTTCAAACTAAAATGGATGTTGGACAGATCACAATAATGGACCACACGCTAAATATAATCATTAGAACACATTAAGTACCATATGAATGACCAGAACCATCTCCGAAATCCTTATGAGTGAGCCTCAGGTTTATTAGAACACTGACAAATAATGATAGGGGGCAACATATCAGAATAATAACATGGTAAGATCAATTTTGAAACTTCAGGCCAAAGAGTTAAATGAACATACAGATCAACAAAAAAAATCCACAAATGTGCAATACAATAATAATGCACTTCCCATGGACCTACCCCAGCTTCTCCTTGGATAGGTTCAAAAAGAAACCCAGCTATAAGATCTCCTTTTTCTGCAAGCCAAAACAAAATTATGACTACATTTTAGTTATGTGCTCATATTACAATGTTGAAGCAACATAAAGGATTGCTAAGAAAGTGTGTAGAATGTAATCATCAGGAGCTCATTTAAGCAACTATCAACTCCACCATAATCTATCAAACCATTTATTGTAGACAAACCTTTAAAAATCGTCTCAAGCGCAGTCTTATCACCAAAATCAACTTTAAGATGGCCAGGCAAGCCTGGTCCAAAACCTCGTGTAGCCTCGTTATCACAGCTCATGGAGATGACCCCCAATGTACGGCCATGGAAGCAACCACAACAAGAGACAATAATGGCCTACACATGGCACCAGTTTAAATGAACAAGAGAACAGCCAATAGTTTCTTTTGATTAGAGAGGCTATTGAAGTGAAAGTAAATGAGAGCCATCACAAAGCAAAAGAGACTGAATCCTCAGGGCTAGATTAATTTTAACATATCCGTTGCTATACATCGGTTCTCTTTGAAAAGTAGAGTAGACGATATAGGGGACAAATGGTCTTAGTGTTGCTTTAGTGAGTCCTATATTTCAGATGCTTATGTCAGACAATGCCAGGACAAATAAAAGCTAACTACTGATACAAAGCAGATGAATTCAATACATGTTTTTTTCCTTTTCCAGTTTAAGCGCTAGAATTTTCTTCCCTTTTTGATGATATCTTCTAACACCAGATGTCTTGTAGTCGCAAGCCCAAGATATTATACATGCCCTGGATAGTGGAGTTTTAGGCACTATGATATGGATGCATTGTGGGAAGGACCTACTACTTGCAAAGGGCATGTTTTATTATGAGTCTATTAGAGTGTTTTATTTTTAGTAGGAATCTATTATTTCTGCACTAGTTTCTGTTATAGTTATGTTAATAAAAACAGCTTGAATAGGAGTCTTTCTAGTTTCTAGGAGTCGTAGTTTAGGTGGAACTTTTATGTTTCTTTGCCTATATAAGACTATTACGTTATGCAATAAAGTAAGGAAGAAGTTATCATAAAAATTAGCTAATAGGAGTAGAGTAATTAAGACCAATCTCGGCAGACCTTGTCTTTGACAACTGCTGCTAGTTTTTCATCACCAAAAATAGGTTTTGCAAGGAAGGGAACCAACGTAAATAAGGGGAAAGAGATTAACTTTCCTGAGAATGTCCTTGGACTCGATCCCAAGCACGAGCACATAACACACTACCAGCTGGAACTGCTAGTTTCAATGATTCAATTAAATTTTATTTTTAAAGCAAGTAGCACTGACCATAATGCCATGATCATGATGGATACAAAATCCGCAATGTATTCCATGTAAGACTATATGCAGGTAGTACAGATTACAGCACAAAACCTATACTCTTATTTCTCCATTGCCTGAACCTATCTATTTTTAACAATAGTTTTGACAACCTTACTTGTACAATCAGCAACTCTTCAGCAAGCATGATTGGTACGTTATTATAGACCATGCAATTTCCATAATAATCAGAACTGTTTAGTGTTATTACCTCATCTTTAGGAATTTTTTTCTTCTCATATCCCCATTTCCTTGCCAACTTCAAAGCTGTTTCCACACCCTCGGCACCAGTGTTCATGGGTAGTACCATATCATAGCCAAACATGCTTGTAAGGTGCTCAGCAAAGATTGGGAATTTATCATTGTAAAAGGCTCTAGAGCTAAGAGTCAGCCTTTCTGCCTGCTCTTGTAATGCTCTCATGATCTTTGGATGACAATGTCCCTGTAAAAGAGCTATACAACTAACTGCAATTCTTAAAAAATAAATGCTGCTACTTAGAGAAAAACCTAAGCAATGATCGCTTCTATAGTTTTGTTTTTCGCTTGAACCTTGGGGATACAGAATATCTTGTGCAGTCACAATATATTCATTTTAGGGGAAGAACAGTGACTTGTTTACCCATTTTTGCTACCTGATTAACTGCTGAGTAGGCTGCAAGAAAATCCAGGTACTTGTTGCCTTCTGGATCCCATATAGAAGATCCCCTTGCTCGAGAGAACACAACCGGAACTGGGTGGTAACTACATGAAACCAGATTGGTTTAACTTAGGAGAAACACTTACTCACCTTATGGGAAGCAGAGCATAATTCATATACCACCCATAAATACTTCCTCACAATCTTAGTAATTTCCAATGCAAGTTATTTTAAATAATTTATGTATATCCAACATCAGCAGGGTTATCCATTAAATTACCATTTTTTCTTCTCCATAGTAGTTTGATTATCCTAGGACATTTTATTCACACCCATAAGCTCGGGTTTTTATATTTCATATTCCTAAATTGCCTTCAAGGAATCAAATCATTCTTCACAGTTCTACTTCTACTCAAAGCCTACCGCCATAGACTACTTAGACAGCAATATATATGTATGTATGTGTGTAGACACACACACACACACACACACACACACACATATATAGACTTAAGAGACGTGTGCCAGTCAAGCATGGACATGAACAATTGGATTTCATAGACGAGCACGATCAATTTGGTTTGCAGAATATGCTAGACAATACGATCTGCTGCGTCATTAAGCACACCGTTCCCAACATTACCACAATCATTCGTACATGCAATCTCAGATTGTTAAGCTCCCTGCGAACTTCTTAAATCAAAGATTCGCAACGGCGACCAAACTGAAAGAAACTGATCACTTCTAGCTTTGTTTAGTTTGAAACGCAAGCACAGTGTTAGATATCTTACGACGTAATCTTAAAAGGAGTAACTGACTGCAAGACATGCATACATATCAAAAGCATAAATACCCATGTATCTTACTCTTACCCCTTATACCAAACATAATCAACCAATAGCAAGGAGACAAAAAAAGAGAGCTTACTTGTGGGCACTGAATTCATACTCCAAGTCGATGAGTTCTTGAGAAGACGAGGGATTGTTCCCTTGAGGAAGAGCACCAAAACTCCTCCTACTTTCTCTGCAAACTCTGTTGAACAAACACTGCAGACGTCTCCTCGCAATTGCCATTCGAGAAGTTGAACTCGAGGAAATTAATGGTGGAAAAGGTGTCCGCAACAATACTATCGACACAATACTCAATAATTTACCGTGAACAACAACAAAGGTAGCATTTTTCTCTAAACACGAATAAAAAGCTGCGATCTTGGGCTGTGTATCATTCCTTTACAAAGCATGTTCAACTTAGGATGTCGTTTTACGCTTCCCATGTTGTCGTTTTATGCATCTGTAGGCACACGTTCCAACTTCCATTACAAATTAGCGTGACTCAGTACCTTACGCTTCTCTACAAAATTGAAAAAGCCCACTTCTTAGAGTTCTTTACAACACAGCATCTGTCGTTGTCTGCAAATTCAGAAGTGGGCATCACTTCACTTAAGAATGTCTCTGTCTCAGCCTGGAACACAGATTACATTTGGCTTTTCATGAACTTAAAAGACCATTAATAAATTTTATATTGAATTAAATGTCAGTTAAATTACGATTATTTTGAAATTATATAATAAAATCATGATGATAATTACGGCTGCTATTGTTTTTATTGGTTACAGGGCGAGTTGAAAGTCTGATGTTGGATGGTCATCACACGTATTCTGTCTCTGTGCAACGTAAAAAGATAAGAACAGACCCTTAATGGTGCATTCTTACGTTGGATATCCACTTTTTGATTCTAAATTCAAAGATATTGTCCTCGTCTGGGACTCCGTCAATGATCAAGTTTTTTACAATCTGAGTATTGACAATCTCGACCCTACATGGGTTTGCGAGTAGCGTTTGGCAACATAGTCCTAAAGCCGATGGACAAATTCCGACACTTAAATTTGTCAGAAAGTTTGAATCTTTTAGCCATTTTCTTAAGTTACAAGAGCACATTTCTTGATTTGAATGTTACAAGATAAATAAATGTGACTGAATAGCTATATATATATATATAATATAGAGAGAGAGACAGGTCGCATATCTGCAACTATGGTTTTCCAGAACAGATCAAAGTATATCATCCAGAAAATTATACAAATATTATCCAAAGGCAAAAACATTCAGGCCAAAAATATACACCATCTTAGACAACAATGACACCAAACAACCATATCAAACAGGGATAACACATTGCTAGATAAGAGTACTTGTTCTATACCAAGTACCAATTTTGTTGATTCTCAAACTTTCTTTCAAAAGAATCAATTCAAATGCATAGGGTGAAGAGGAAAGATAAGGAGACTCGATGGCTGGTGATTTAAAGTGAGCGATAGGAAAATGGATATATGGTTTAGGATATCAATCCGAAAGGTGAGCGATAGAATGACAACCTACATACCTGTATAACACACGAAACTAGGGGTTCACCAAAATTGAATTGCAGGGCATTATCAACTACAGCTATCAGAGCTTAGCATGAGCTAATGCTTCTGCCTATTGAACTCCAGAGATATTCATCTTTAGAATAATATATATCAAGAATTGGGAAGTAAGTGCTAAATTTAAGATATAAATGCAATCATTCTGGCTAATGAAAACCTAAATAAGAGTGTAGGGAACTCAATATTGTGCTTCAGCTAGATACCAGAATCAATGGTTTCAAATAAGGAAAATGATAAACCTCAAATGTTAGCATTACTACATGAAGTGATTATGGAATGTTAAGACAGTCAAGTTGAAAAAACTGGATTTATCAAACAAATCAGAACATGGAGAATAGAAATATAGCAAGTTTTGACAACTTGATCCAACAGAGATTGCTTTTAGATGGTTAATGAACAGTATTTTCTCAAACTGAAAAAGGAGGAATCATTTTTACAGCAAGTATTGCACAGATGCTTTACTCATGATAACCTAAATAAGGAGTGCAAGGCACTAAGTTGAGCTCGTATGCATAGCTTTGTCAAAGAATTCGACTAAACCAGATACTGGAAACATGAAAAATGTTTTGAAAGTTGACCAAGCGTATGATACAATATGGGCTGCTTCAAACACTTCCAAATACTGGCAGCAGGATGAATTGGAGCAAGCATTGAATACATGATTGACAACCCGAAATCTGGAAAACAAATACTAAAGAAAACTACAATGGTTTGATTGGCAGGTCTAAGATAAAATCCTCTCAACTGAAAAAAGAAACTTAAAAAGATATATATAAGTGATAAAAATTCATCTCTCTCAAATTCAGTTAGTCCAATATCAAACAGCCATTCACCTTTAAAAAGAAATGGTTAAGCTGTCCAATGAAGTAGAAGATGAACAAAGCATTAATCATCAATTCCGACTGTGAACAGTAAAATCATAGGACCTCCAAGAACAACCCTAGTTGATGTAAAAGAATAGGGAATCATGACTAACGATTATAAATTTAAAAGTCAACGTTCAATTTTTCAGATTCTGGAAGAAAATCTTAGATAGTGATTTAGATTGAAGAACGTATAATTAACAGAAAAGAGTAAGGATACCATAAGATCTAAAACCATTTAAAGGTTTTAAGGATACCATAAGTTATAAAACCATTTAAAGGTTTTGCCTCCACAATGGTTTCTTGAGGAGGAAGAATCAAGAAATTTATACACAGGAAGCAGATTAGTATGAATTCCAAATAGTCAATCAAAGAGGGCAATTCACATTTTACAGAGAGAGGATTGCTTTTTGTTAAGTTGCACCATACGTGCAAAACAAGAAAAAAAAATCTAGCAGATAATAATCTGTATCTGCAAAGAATTTGACATCATGGAAAGAAAAGATTATAATAAAAGAAAGCATCGAGCAAGATATGTAAGGCTAGAGAAACATGCATTATGAGTTTGGCAACTATGATTATTGAAAGTAATTCATGGCACGATCACATAACTGTGAGCAGGGAAACAAGGATTCATAGTTGATAATGACAAGGACTGATAAACTGGAAGGAAAGGAAAGGCAACCTAATTAGTTCTAAGATCTGCAGATTGAAAGGATGAGTAGGCAACAATGGCAGAACCCTATATCCGCGACATCATCTGGACATGAATCTTCCATGATATTCCTCACAGGCACCATGGTATAAAGAACAGGAGTAGTCTGATTTTAGAAACCTAGGAATGAAGCCCTGAGCAGAGACCTCCTAAATAAACTAAGGAAATATTTGAGGAACAAATTCCTAGATCTTTACCATACAGCTCAAACCTCAAAACACATTTCAAAACTCAGGTAGCCATTATAAATGCCTGGATCAAGTTTTCGGCTGCCTGCTTTTGCTCTGGTGTGCCAGATATATGAGCAATTCGATCACCCCTACCAGACTTCGCATCAGAGATCTCTATAATGGCTCCTGATATCTGAAATAGGAACATATGGAATGAGAACAAAACACCAACGGTAAAGACTCACCATAATTGTGAGTAACAATACTGTGAATCTACAATGACAACTTCCCATGAATTTAACTGACAAAAGAAAGCTTTGATGTACAAGCTAGTACATTCATGATCCACAACACTTTGAAGCCAAATTTAAAGTCTATTTACAAATGCATATATGCGTGTTAGTTTGTGCGTCTGTGTAGAGAGAGAGAGCCAGACTTATTTGCTTATTTGTGTACATGTTTCAACACAATTAAATGGGAAAGTAGGCCTAAATTGCACCTGTATTTTTGGCATTGTAATGCATTCATACAAGTAAGAACAATGTCAAATTTCTACAAGTGTAACCCTGATTTCCGTACTATCACTATGTATGAGCTTCGTTCATTAACAAATCAACACAACATATAGTTCAAACATGAAATCCTTGCAAAGAGTAATCATTAATTCTTAAGAAATAATGTAAAGGAAACTCTAACCCCTGGAAGACATATTAATGATATAATTTACATCATAAACATATCCAGTAAAGTAATCTGAAAAAACAGCGAGGGTTCTATTTTTGTCCATCATTTTATGAAAATTTGAGCGTTGCTCTTTTATAGATAATGGCAACATAATAAATTAAGTATGTCATAATAGATATTAATTCAGTGAAATCAAGATCATGCTTTGATGCTTGTGTAGAATTTTTTCAAGAGAAATCCGAATGAAGTGAAAGAAGAAAAAAAGGATTAGGAATAATTATCAAGGGCAAAGCAATGCAACACTTAATGTGAACACAACCATACAAATATCAGCATTTTTTCAGCTGCAGTAAAGTAGCTGTGCTTAACTGTTTAGGTTCTTATTTGCCAAAATATCCAGAGAGAACCATATCAAAAGATAAAAGTGAAGAACAAACCTTGCGAATGTTGTCCATATTTGTCCCTCCTTTGCCCATCACCTTGCCCATAGCATGGGCAGGCACTAACAAGTCAAGAGTTGAGGGTGACGGCAACCTACATCAGTAAAGAAAATCAGCTTGGTAAAAGAGGTCAAATAATGAAATGTTGATAGAACACTTGAGCAAGGTACTGACCCTCCATACAGCTTAGATGATGAATACAAAGGCATTGAACCATAGCTTTTCTCTCCCACCTGATAAGGAAAAGTACAAGAAATAAACAAATGCTAACTTGACTATAAACTAATGAATACACTTTTTTAATAAAAAGTAATATCCAATAAGGTGAACTCTGTTTCAGGCTGAGCCAGCAAATTATCATTGCATCTAACTAAGCAAGGTCGTAATAAGAGGAAACAGAAATAAAAACAAAAATTAGAAATGAAAATCTGACTTCAAATTTCAAACTTTGTGCATTGACTGACATGTCCACTTGGATTGTTAAATCGAGCAGTAATGAAAGTTCAATCACTATCCTAATACACAAAAACAATGAAAAGGACCAAAAAGTCTCATTGAGAAAGGATGCCACTTGGTTGGAAACAGTAAACAGACCTGTAGAGTCTAGAAAGGTTATCAATTTTGTATTTGGATAATGTATTTCATAGATTGCAGAAAATACTAAAAAGTATTGTGCTAACATGGATTGTAGGCCTTTCACCCAAAAACAAAAAGAAGGGTAACAAATTAACTTCCTACAAACAAATTTATCACACCTTATCATCAGGAATCAATACAAATGACCCCAAATCATTAAGTTGACAGCATAAAGGTCTTATCAAATAATGAAACGAGAATTTAACTGTAAGTTAAAGATTAATGAGCTGAACATACTGATAAAGATCCATATCCATAAAGGCTCCTCGATGAAAGCAGGCCCAAGCCACTTCTAGTTTCTGCCCTGTCATAACTCAGTGGAGCAACTGAAGGTAGGATAGATGGTACAGAAAAACTGGTACCACTAGAATACAAAGAATCAGCACCAACAGAGTTATGGCCGCTGTCCTTTTCTTTTAGCACATCATCTCTAAGCCGTAACACGATCTGGACGAGTGCATCTCTCACACTAACAACTTCCCCTGCCACCTATTGAGTTGAAAGGTCAGCACACAAACAAAAAGGTAGTTAACAAAAAAATTCATAGGCTTGATCAATCAGACCTCAACAAGTTCTTCATTGGGGTCTGCACGTTCAGGCTTGTGACCTTTGGATATACAAATACTGGTTTTAGTTTTCTTTCGAATTTCATTTATAATTACACCACCTTTTCCAATGATACATCCAATTACTTTAGATGGAATAAGTAGCCGAATGCTAGTGGTGGCTTCATCTCCATCATTAATCTTCCCTTGGAGCAATAGAACAGCTTCAACAGCCATGGATTTCAAATCATCATGTGACTGCAAAATGATAGTTCCATTAGGAAATCAGAGGACGAGAAGTGATTCCTAGAACTGCCCCATTGTTTCTTTCGCTAAAATTCCAGCAATCCAATTCTGAAGTTCAACAACTGTTACTAAAATCTCAGACCTAAAATCTGAATTTCCAGCAGTCTAAAATCCAACAGCCCAAATCCCTAATTTTTGTTAGTTTTAACTGCTAGTTTGATATTCCTACTATTCATCTACATCAGTTTGACAGCTTGGGTTCACCAATGGTGATGCGTAATGGAAGGGCATCTAGAGGAATATTCAATGATCAACGGCGAGATAAATTAATTCTGAGGATCACATAAAAATTGGATGTTGATGATCCTCTTTTATAAGGTGCACCAATAACTAACTCCCTGGTTACAACTTCCATAAGAAAGAAACCCTAACAAATTATGGAGAGGATAGATAGCCTTGAAATTTGTTCTCAAAAGGTCTGAGCTCCACAGGAAAGAATTCTGCAAACCATCAACCTACACTTGATGCTAAATATGAAAAAAAAAAAAAGCTAATAAACAAGATGAAGGTGCTGATACTAATCAATATGTAGCAGAAGGAAAACTTTTTGGTGGATAATCATATTCTGATTTTGATTCCTCAAATTTAACAGACACTATCTCTGAGGAAGTGTGTGTTCTTAGTGGTAAGACAGTTGGCACCTCTCGATCAACTAATCAATTAGAATCTTCAAGCCTATATGCTAAAGGTAATCAGGTACTTGCTAAGAAGCACAGACACGGACACGGACACGGGACACGACACGGACATGGACACACCAACTTTTAGAATTTAGTTGACACGGACACGACATATATATATATTATAAAATTTAAAATTAAGAAAAAATTTAGAATTCATAATATGATATATATTGATTGATGTATTTGAAGACTTCCAACATCTTGATAGTTCATACATATTTGATACTTTATAAGCCCCTCTCAAAAAACATGGAGCATATATTCTATGGAGCATATATTCCATTAAACAATGTCCGAGCGGTCTCCAGACGTGTCCGAGTTGTGTCCCCCGTGTGTCAGTGAGTGTCCGACACGGACACGTGTCCGACACGCAGACACGACTTCATTTTGCCGTGTCCGTGCTACATAGGGTACTTGTGAAATGGAGAGATTAACAATGGCAAATGATCAAATCATTAAAGATAAAGAAGCATGAGGAAGTGGTTTTTTTCACAAACCCTAAAGCTGAAACAATTGAACAATAAGTTGAAAACACTTAAACAAAAAGATGAAACACCTGAACAACAAATCAAAGCACAGGAACAACAGAATAGGGAGCTGAACAGATTAACCGGCAACCGCTTTGGAGCCTGTTTGCCCAAAATTTAGTAATATCCTTGGTGTTGAGAAAGTAAATGGCAATATGGGGGCGAAAATCAAAAGGGGGCTCCTGAAAAATGTTTCAAATTCATTTCTTGATCTGAATGAAGATGCAAAATTAACACAACTTATGAATAAAGGAGACATTGTGAATGCTTTTGCAAAGTCAAAATTCAGAAACGATTGCAAGTTAATGTTTCTTACTACAAGAGGCAACAATACTTATGTTCTTGATACCTATAAGGTAGAGAAGTCATGTGGTTTCATTATGGAACCGTCTCCAAATACAACTATTGAGCCAAACTTTACCTTAAAGGGCCAGCACATTGAATAAAACTCATAAGATGATACACTGCATGTTTGGAACATTGAGACAAGGAATGAGGTGGAATATTGGAACTACATTGGAATTACATCCTCTTTGAAGCAAGGGTAGCAGCGGATAAATAGGAAGACATGCTCAACAACATTTAATGGTTGAGGTTGACTCTCGTCAAGCCAAGAGGAATGATGTAGAAAAAAAAAAAAAAAGTTCTTAGTTTAATTTTCTTTATTAGAAAAGGAAAATATTTCTACTTTATTTTGGTCATATTAGTGTAGGGTTAAGTTTATGAAGGAATAATAAGAATCCTTATCAAATAGGATTATATTCTTATTTTGAAAGTTTAGTAGGTTTTCTATTCCATTAGAATTAGGGTTTTGCGAGTTTTCTATATATAGTGTAATTAACCTTTCAATTAGAATACCTACATTTCCGATATAAACTTCGAGTTTTCAAGTAAAAGGTATGATGGTTTCTTCTAAGAGTGATTCTTAGACCTTAGAGGTGTTTCCTAGTTTCCTATCCTAGGAACAATTACTAGAACTAACCCTTTAATTGTTTCCATCACTAAAATTCCAGCAATTTTGCAGCTAAACTTTTCAGCAATCCAACTCTGAAGTTTCAATAATTGTTACTAAAATTTCAGACCTGAAATCTGGATTCCAGCAATCTACAACATCCAAGAGCCCAAATTCCTGATTTCTATGAGTTTTAGCTACCAGTTTAACTTCTCTTCTACTCGTCCTACGTACATCATACTAACAGAGATTCAAATAAGAGACCAAATTCCAACCTCTGTTCCTGTAACTGTGATGATGCATTCCTTGCGGCCTGCTTTTGTATCATCAATCTCAATATGAGCTCCACTAGCCTGCCTTATGCTTTTGATAGTACCACCTCCTTTGCCAATGACACGGCCAATCTTGTCTGAGGGGCAGAGCATTCGTATAACTAACTCCTCAGATTGGGAAGAACTGCCAAAACTAGGAAGAACTGGGAGGTTAGATGAATAAACAGGCCACGAACTCCCATTCTCCCCATATCCCTGAAGTTCAGGAACATTTGAAGCCCCTAATATTGGTGGAACAGATTTGGAAGGAACTATAGAATCTGCATTGGCATATAATCCACCTGGAGGATAAATAGGTAGATCTGCTGGAATAATGATGTTTGGAGGAACTTCTGGCAGAGTTGTCTCCAGGGGAATTTCTTCTTTAGGACTAAACTTGTACATAATTGCAGAAATTGCAAATAAGGCTTTCTTCACAGCTTCTGGCTCACCAGTTATCTGCTCCCATCATAACAGATTTTAAGAGCCACAAATGGAAGAAATATACAATAACAACATAGTGCAAACATCAAATGAATGTCAAAATTCCAGAGATCAAAAGTATGGTTTCTATGAACTCCAACGATGAATAGCTTCAAAAGAAAATAGTTCTCCGGGATATCTCACTGACCATATCACAACATGAAAAGATTAATCAATGAACTTGAAAAGGTACTTAGATGAAAGCATGACTGCACACTAGGCTAAAAATTTGCTCAAAATCAACAAGAGGCATCAGTCTAAAACTGAAAAATGAAAAAGTCAAATTACAGATATCCAAGAATGGACCTTCTGTGTGCAGCCACATGCTACAATGCGACTTACAAGCCTAAATGAGACTTAATAAATTGTTCGGGTTCCAGCACCGTCCATGAAAATCACAAACATTTTATTCACATATAAAGAAACAAGAACTCGTTCATGGCACTCAGACCTTTGATTTGTCATATGTTTCCCAAAACAAATTCAAGGAACTTGCATATATCCAACAAACAGAAAACAGATAATTCTCTACAACACAACTAGATCAGCCATTAAGATATAGCAAAGATTCAACCATTAAAATGTGCTTAAACTTTGAGCTACTAACCATTACAAAGTTGTCAAAGTCCATAGCACATGAGTGTTCAGGATCAGAGGCATCCTTTGCTGCAACTTTAATATTTGCCCTTGTTTTGCCCCTCAATTTCTTGATAGTCATGCCAGCCTTACCTATGATATTAGCAGACTGGCTAGACGGAACAAGAATTTGGCATTCCTCCTTATCCTTCCTTTTCTTGTCATAATCTTCAGTAGATGCAACCGCATTACAAATTGCAGTATGAACTCTGAGAAGAGCATCCTGAGCAGGGCATAAAGGATCTCTCTCATTGAAGTCCTCGTCAACCTCCACATCTATCTTGGACTTAACATAGCAATACACAATTATGACCCTATCCTTGGCACCAGGAAATGGGTCCACTACCTTAACCTTGGCTCTAGTCTCTTGCCTTATTGCATTAATGATTTTCCCACTTTTTCCAATAACGCTACCAATAACCCCATCTGGGCATAATATTCGATAAATAACCAACTCATCATTTCCTTTTTCATCTTTTGCATTCAGTCTTCGCTTCTGGTTACTGTTGTCTGCATCGTGATCTCTTTGAAAACGCGAACGTTTCCCAGTTTCACGCATTGCCTCCTGAAAGTATAAACAAATTCTGAATAACTATCATGAAAAACGCTGAAAAAAATATCCAACGGATCAACATACAATGGTCTTTTCAATGGAACCAGTCACTACAATCAGTGATGTGTTCAAAACGAAAAGAATAGAAAAGCAGGAATAGGATTTTGAAGATGGGAAAAATAAGGAGTATTTGGAGTTGCTTTTTAGCGGAAAGTTCGTACCTTTGAGCGCAAAACCCTAATTAGAAAAACAGAGAGAGAGAGAGAGAGTCAAGTCGAGAGAGTCCTCTCTATGTGTTTACATATGGATAGAGCGAGTGTGACCCTGAAAATCCTTTTAAAATGTATTTTGTTTTTAAATTATTATAAATGCATTTTTTTATTTTTTAATATTGAACTAAGATAAATCTTTATTATTAAAGCTCATGGCTTCTCTGCTTTTCTGCCCTCACTCCTTATGTTTGCAGCCACCTTCTCATGTACTAACTTAGATAGTCAAAATTTGCAGCTGCTCAGTTAAACTTGTCGATCCCAATCCAAAAGCAATTGTTTTTCTTTTCGTTTACTCGTAAAAGGTACGATCTTTACCCAACTAGGAACTCCAACAGCTATTAGTTTTGGCTTTCCACCTTCAAACTTTGGATGGTTTCTCTTAATCACCTTTCTTTCTTCCTCTCCGTTTTGGGTTTCTTCTGTCAGTCTATTTCTTGTTCGATTTAATGCTAGGTCAATACTTCTTTTTAATTCTATTTGTTGATGGCTCACCTTGTGTCTGTTTGATTAGTAGCTGACTGGAATTAAGTTTTATGTTCTGCCATTGAAAGCATATAAGGGTTTGGAGCTAAAGATCCATTGATGTTCTCAACATTACATTTGGAAGTTCCTGTCTTGATGAATAATGGTCATTGATAAGACAGCGCTGGAATTGAATGATGCGGAGACTAGCAGAATTACTTATATCTGAATCTCTTTACGTCTTATTTTGTGAAGTGGGTATGGTATAACATCACTAGGTTTGAGAAAAGGGATATGATATGCGTATTTATATGCTGTGGTAGTGTGAAGCATCAAGTTATTAATTTGTTACCTAATTGTTCCAAACTTTTACACCATTTCTGGGTTTTTATTTCCATTAGTTCACATGGACCTAGAGCACGATGTAGTAGAGATTTGTTCAAGAGAGCTAGGGATCTCAGTTAGCTCTAACCCGGATAGCTCAGATCTTGTATCTCGGGCTAGGAAGCTGCTTTTTCGCAGGATGCTGATTGGAATTAAAGATGGTCGATTTTTCTTAGGTAGCTTCCATTGCATTGACAAGCAAGGAAACATCATTCTCCAAGATACAGTAGAATATCGGAGTACAAGACGCTCCCCTCCTTCACCAATGGAGCAGCGGTGCCTTGGTCTTATTCTTATACCAGCGTCTTGTCGGACCTCTTGTCATGTGGATTGCTCCATTGAAGAACAGTTATCACTGCTAAAGGTTCAGGAATAGGAGCCTTTTGTGTTCAATAATGTTGTTATTGGGACAAGATGATCATAATGTACTTTTACTGGTTTGCCATAACCCATATTTTTTGGTTGACTGACTATTGCTTTCATAATCTAGGAAGTAATCCTAGGAAGTAATCCTAGTCATTGACTCTCTTGCATCAGGTTGCTTATGGCTAATCTTGAATTTCATGAGCTGGGAACAAAATCCACTCCCACTTATGGGTTCCACCTAATGAGATGTAAACCAATTCAAGAGTCTCAAATATCATCTTAAGTGGCATCCATTCTGGGAATCTAGTGCTGTGAGTTCAAACAGAATGCCATTGCATTTTTCTATTCCAAAGGTGAACTATGTCAATCATGCCTAGTGAAAGACCACAGTCCTAGTATCTTTGTAGTGAACTGTAGAGTGATTTATGAGAAATGACCATTTGCACTACGAGATATTCAGTGCAATGGGAATTTCGCAACCTCGGGTCAACTAATTGTAGCATTTGATATTGCATGGTTTGATTAAGAAAGATGTTCTTTTATGAAACTCCCTTTATGCATATGTAAGAAGCTAGAGAAACATTCATCTGGCATTTCTTGAACATGTTCAAGTTGAGCATATTTTTCCTGGCATTGCTGCTGGGTAATTATGTTCCATCTTGTGAAAGATTCCTTATTTTGTGAAAAACAAGCCGAGACTTGTGTCTGCTATTAAGTTTCCTTGGCTTCAACTTCCTGGCTGGTTGGAGTCTTTTTAGCTTGATGTGATTATTGTGAAATTGTTTGGAAAAGCAGTGGCTGATTTGCAGCTCAGCTGGCTAGATTCAAAGTTGTTTTGGTATATGCATCGTGCAATTTAGTGTGGTCTTTGATGGACACAATTCAGAATATAGCCTAGCTTGGTATTGAAAGAGAATATATTTCTGTTTGCATCATCTGAAAATGATTTGTAGAAAAATTTAAATTCTTTTCAATCACACCCTTCCCCACCTACCATAATATGTTGTTTTAAGTTCTCGAGATCATCCCAAAAATTTCAAATTCTATCAGCAACTGTGAGAAAATGGGAAAGATTGTCGTATTAGCAGAACAATTATCCAACTTTATCAACAAGGATGAACTTGGATGACATGTACCAAGTCAATCAATGGAGTTCCATGCGAGACCTGGAAGGCCACTGAACGTGAGAACTGCACGTGATAAGCAGCTTCCATTTCATTCACATTTTACAACCAGCAAGGTGATACAAAAACTTGTCACTGTAAGGGATAAACAATAAGGTATACTGCAGAAGAACAGTATCAATTTGTATTGCAAAATTCACCGCTGAGGATGCTCCTGACATGCCCTGCAATGGGAAATAAGAATAACAAGGAACTCTGAACTCAAGTAATTGACCTGACTTCCTCTGCAAATCCTAGCCTTTGTTTGGATCCTTACTTACACAAAAGAAAGGAAAGGAAATATTGAGGAGAAAAAAGGAGAAAAGAATAGAAGAGAATTGTGATTTCCTTTTCCTTGTTTGTTTTCCTAATTTGTTAAAGGAGGGAATTGAAATTTATATTGAATAAAAGAATTTTTTTAGACCTTTATGTCCTTGATTATTATTTTGTTAGGAGTTTGTTAGCATTTGTCATTAGATATGAACTTAGAGACTATCTTCTTAACTTTTAAAGACTATCTTCTTAATTCTTAATTCTTACTTGTAATTATAAATTTATTATTATTATTATTATTATTATTATTATTATTATTATTATTATTATTATATTCGTTATGATTATAATTTTTTATTAATTATTATTAATATAATTAAAAAATTATAATTATATCAAAATAATAATAATAATAATAATAATAATAATAATAATTTATAAATACATATATTATTATGAAATTTTTTGCAAAGTAT
>JAOSBL010000002.1:34166745-34177587 GCA_027568915.1 Erythroxylum roraimae | reverse complement strand
CTTTAGATTATACTAGTTTTTTTGTCCTCTATATTGTATATATATTTTTATAATGAAGTCATTAATTTTTAAATAAAAGAAAGAGGAACGTCTCTCCCTTGCTACCAAAGAAAAGGGGTTAGGAACAATCAATCATTTTCATAGAAAGAATGATGGTCTTCCTTTCTACCAACCGTTCTCACATGCTGCTCCACAATTTGAACTTGGATCATTGTTCTTTCTTTACAGAAAGAAGCTTGAGATTTGATATATGTTATGACTATGTACAGCACAAATAACATACAACAGATGGTACAACGGATGGTACAAGGTCAGTGTGAGCTTAGATTCCAGTTCTGAGGTCCCTGCCCTTGGAAGTATTGAAGTAGACGTTATGAAAAGTTTAAATTCAGTATCAGCATTCTTCACCAGCCAAAAACACTGGCGTACATATGCATTCAAGTGCCTCCGTCTGTTGACCCAGAATGGCTCAATTTCACCTGGAAAAGTGTTGATCATTTTAAAAAGCTACTCCTGCTTGTTCCAACGCTGCTGCCATTGAAGCTGATGCTTCTTCAAGCGTTCGTTTCCTTTGAACAGTGTTGAAGGCTTCAACAATATCTCCTTCTTCCCAATCATCGTAGTCTTCCACACCAATACCACATTCCAGTCCAGCGGCCACCTGATTTCAGAAGAAAAGCACGTGAATGGAAGGACTTTGTGTTACAAAGAAAGCCAATAAGGATACGAGTTATCCAGACATAAAGGGAAAGAAAGAGATGGATGCTGACCATAGCTAAAACATAAAAGAAATACTGAAACAATAAAGTAGCCAGGTATTCAATATATGTTATATAGAAAAAGGTTATATCACTGGTTTTATACCTACTCTTTTTAACTTCAAAACTTACCTCTTTCACAATTTCCTTAACTCTTCTCAAGGAATCAAGAACACCGATATGGACTGGTTTTCCTTTTCGAAGAATTCTTACACCACAGCCTTTTGTCAACTTTCCATCTGTCACCATGCACCCAGCAACACGACCACTGCCACTTGTAAATACAGCCCGGACTTCTGCTGAGCCAATCATTTCTTGCTCCTACTCAATGAACATCAGCTTTCAGCACTGAATCTTCAGTAGTATAAATCTCAATAGACGATTATGCGAAATTAGCAAATGGCCTCATAGATAAAGAGGATTCAGAGCAAAAATTTGCACGAGTTTGTAATGCATAAATACGCTAATAAAAACAGAAAAAAGAAACAGAACCCCATTGCTACATATTCAAAGCATTAAACCAAACTACTGCAGCTCCAGCACTAAAATTCCAGTTAAAGCCAGAATGTTAGACAGCCTTCAAAAAACACACATCCAGACACGCCTATGCACATGCATATGTATCTACATACATGTAAAGATGGGATTAAGTAGCAAATAAATTTGAAACTAACCTCAACAGGCTCCAGAAGCCCTTCCATAGCTTTCCGCATGTCATCTATAAGGTCATAAATAACCTTGTAAAGCCGAATCTCAACCCCTTTCTTTTCTGCATAGGTTTTGACAGGACCTGGCATTTTAACATTAAATCCTAGGATAACAGCCTCACTAGCTACGGCAAGATCAACATCACTTGTGCTTATATCTCCTGTTGCTTCCAATAGAAACTTCAAGGTCACATTATCTCGAGGCAGCACCTGTAATGCTTGTCTGACAGCCTCAATTGATCCCTAGTCATGAGCAGCATAATTTAGTTTAGAGACAGGATTTAATATCTGGATTTAATGCAAGCATCCAGAGACTTTAATGTCTGAATTTAAGAAGCCAATATCGTGAAAACAAACATGCCTCAATCACAATTCAAGCTCACAATAACATGAGCAAAATAAGGCAACCAAGTTCTTTTAATTAAGAAGCTAAGGGCACATAAAAACAATGTATACCTGCACATCCACCTTCATTATAATATTCAGCTGATGCAAATCCAGCCCAGACAGCTTTCCAGCTGAAACAGCTGATGCCAAGGAAGAAAGCGTAACCTTCCCATCCCCAGCCTTGGCTGATATACGCTCATTTCGTAATGATTCTGCACAAGCTTCTGCTTTCTCACGTGCAATATCAAGAGATGCAACGACCTCAAATTCATCACCAGCCAATGGTACGTTATTCAATCCAATAACCTTCACCGAAAAGAAGCACAAAAGCCAAAAGATTATTAGGAACTCTCAACCAAAATACAAAAGTTTAGTACCCAGATAGATATGGAAGCAATTATAAGCTCTAGTGTTACCTTTTTACAGCAAAAGTATGCCACAAATCAATCCAAATTCCAACTTAAAAGTATTTCAAATACTGCTGATAACAAGAAGGCATAACAATACATATAACTCAACTTACATCATTGGGACATTCACGCTACAATTACAGAGAAACAATAATAACAAATAAGGACGCATATAATTAATGTGCTCATATTTATTTCCAATTAGCAAGCCAACCAGTTGAAGATACAATCATTGATAGACAAAATAAATAAGAGTATCAATAAACAAAATTCCAGCTTCTAGTTTCAACTATGAGAAGTTTGCTGATCAAGCATAATCGCAGTATTCATTATGTCAATTTTGTTTGATTTGCCTGATGCCTTTTATTCCCACAAACAAGCACCAATAAACAATTATGAAACAGTATGAAATGAAAATAAAGAAAAAGAAACAAAGAAACCTGCACTGGTATGGATGGTCCAGCTTCATCAACTTGTTTCCCATTGTCACCAAATAGTGCCCGAACCTGAACGTAGAGACAAAACAACACAAAAAAGTTCTCGTAAGGGTGAAATTTTCTACATATGCATTTAAACCACTTAAAGCAGGAATCTGTATCTGAAAGAGGTATTGCAGAGCTTCAAACTCTAATAACCAACCTTTCCAAAGGCTTCTCCACAAACCACTACATCACCTCTTTTAAGTGTCCCATTCTGTACAATGAATGTGGCAACTGGACCTTTAGATTTATGAAGGCCTGCCTCAATAACTGTACCCTTTGCATTTCTATGAGGATTAGCTTTCAACTCTTGTAACTGGCAGAACCAAGTATTATGTTAGAGTGAAGAACTTAGAAATAGCTGCAGCTTTTTGGAACGTTAGCCAAATGCCCTTAGGCACTTGACACTGCCAAATGAGACATAAGTAATTGAGTGAACATTTGAAAACATTGCCAAAAACCAAACAAAAACTTGATTATATTCGTTTCGCATGAAAATAATTGTTATCAAGTAGTTCAGGGAACAGTTACAACCAATGACCAATAAAATAAGTGAACTAATGATAAACTTGGTATGCTCATATGGTTTAGCTCACCTCTGCAACGAGCATAACAGTTTCCAACAAGTCATCTACATGCTCCCCCTTCAAAGCACTGATCTGTTAAAAGGAGGTAGAATAACGTAAGGATCCTTATATGCTAAGACAGAATAACCAGATTTGGAAAAGGCCAAAAACCTGAACCATTGGCGTGTCACCACCCCAATCTTCAGGCATAAGACCAATGGAAGAAAGATTTTGCATGACCCTTTCGGGATTAGCACCATCCTTATCAATCTAGCACAGGGAAAAGAAAACAAATAAATGTCAGCAACTCCTAAAGAACAAGCCTTGCCATCCAAGTGTTTCCATTGACAAGAAGCAGGATTGGTTTAGTTGATTAACCTTGTTTATCGCAATCACGATTGGTACCCCAGCCGCTTTTGCATGTGCTATAGCTTCACTTGTTTGAGGACGAATCCCATCGTCAGCAGCCACAACAATGATAGCAATATCTGTAACTCGAGCTCCTCGAGCTCTCATTGCTCCAAATGCCTACACGAGCGGGTAATATAGGTGTCATCTAAAGGCAAGAAAGTGCAAGCATGTTATGGTTCACAATTGACTTTGCAAAAGAACCATAGAATAGTATAAATCAACTAAATAAAATGCACAACAAAATATCAGCGTTCTCTTTTTCTTGCTCAACAATGACTGCTGGAGGTAGAGGCTGCTGAGTGGGTCACATATCCCCCCAACCCCTGAAACCTCTGCTATTATTAAGCAAACAGTTCCAGTGCTGCCATTTCCTACCTCCCACCGCCACTCTCACCCCAAAAAATTAATAATAAAAAAGATGTGTAGATCCAGCTTTACCCATAACAGCTCCATGATTCATATTAGAGATAGTTTGTTGGCCTATTACTTTTATATGGAGACAAACCAGGTTTAAACATTAATATCCTTTAAACGCTTACCATTGTAAGTGGAATGTTTATTTTGTTTACCGGCCTCAGACTCAGTTGTCATGACTTGGAAACGATAATTGAGCAATGAACTTACCTCATGTCCAGGAGTATCAAGAAAAACACACGGTTGTGACTTTCCATCTACAGGCACCAGAACTTTGTATGCTCCAATCCCTTGGGTAATTCCACCAGCTTCAGAGGCAGCTACCTATAATATCTAATTGTCAGGCATCAATTAACAATATATGTGCAATGATCAAATCCACAACACCGAGAGAAAACCAATAACTACAATCCTCTATATCACATATTAGACTTCCTGGCCCTTCAATGTTTTTTTTTTCATTTTCCTTTGTATTTTTATTGCTGAAGATCATTAACACATCAAACACTAGCCCATATCCAACATAAATAAAATAGGAGCGAAATGCTGAGAATTCAACATACCTTAGTTTTACGAATGTAATCCAGCAAGGTCGTCTGCCATGTGATAACATCAAGTAAATATCAATAATATCTTTCATAGATGTAACTTCAACTTAGAACAATTAAACTAAAATTAACCGTAATGTTAAAAAAAGAAACATCCAAGAACATCAAATCAGTAATGAAGAGATTGGCAATGTACAGCTTACCTTGCCATGATCCACATGACCCATTATTGTCAGGACAGGAGGCCTCTCTTCTAGCTTGTCTAGATCATCCTCATCAAGTATTTCCTTCTTTCTTGCCATTTCTTCAAATTTTATTGGTTCAGTTTCAATTACCTCAACCTCATACTCCTTGCATATCATCTTCACCATGTCTTTGTCCAGGGTTTGCACTCCATCAGGCTTAACTCCCTTTGAGTATAAGGACCCAAGAATTTCACCTTCACTAATTGCCAAGTTGTTTGCTAAATCCTCTATCAACATACCTTTCTCCCCAACCTCCAAAATCTCTACCTTAACCGGAGCCGCATCTTTTGCAGCTTGAAGTCTAGCTGCCTTCCTTGATGCTTTACTCCATTTCCTCCCTTTCCTTGCTGTTGCAGCACCAGGAATAGAGACATTCAGCTCTGCTGCCTCCTCATCAGGTATCTCGACATCATCATCCTCATTGACAATCCTTCTCCGAGGAGCTCCTGGTAAAGGATTTTTCTTACGGTCTTTGAACTTGCCAGCACCAGGCACTTTTCCTGGTTTTGTGGGAGGCAAAACAGCCTGAGCAATCAAAGGATCAACACTTCCTTTTTTGCGTGCAAATTTGTCAATCAATATTGGCTGTCGTTCTTTATTTTTAGCATCTTGGTCAGTTTCATTAACTGATGACTTTGAAGAAGCTCCCACATCTTTTAGGATAACAGGCTTCTTTAAAGTTGGTGGAGGAGCAACAGATGGCTTTGCTTGTAACTTTGGTTGCACCCTCAAGGGTGGTTGGGGAGGCGCCAATGGCATACTAGGGTGGGATTTTGGCTTGGCCTCTTCTGCTGCTCTGGGTTGTTCATTAACAACATTATTGGAAGTCTTAGGCACTTCCCTGACAACCCTCTGTGCAGCTGACACAGAATCACCTTTGCGCCACACGCTTTTCACATTTTTTGTGTTACGATTGACCATTGCGTTCGCAGGTTTAGGAACTCTCTGATTACTTCTCATGTTAGTTGGTGTGCTTCTATTAACATTTGCATTTTCCTTCCTATTAGAACCAATACTATTTTTGTTATCCAGTTCACTTGGTTTAGAAGTTTCAAGCTTTTCAGCCTTCTCCAAAACTTCATCAAGGGATTCAATTACCCTATTCCTTTCCTCATCTTCATCAGAATCCGACTTTTCATTGTCAGAATTCGCACCGTTGCTTGAAGGATCCCACCCAACAGAGTTAATCCCAGAAGCAATAGAGGGCTTCAACAAAGGCTTTGGAGCAGGTTTAAGTACAACATCACTATCACTCTCACCACTAGACCCTCTAAACGTATCATTGTTAGAATCAAATGACACAGCATTGCCTTGCTCGGAAGCAACAAAATCAGTAGTAGTGACAGAATATTTACAAACACAACGCCATCTTTTCCCGCCCCTTAAAGCCCTTTTCGACAAAGAAACTCTCCGAACAAGCGAACAAGAAGAGAATTCCGAAGAAGTAGTAGCAACAGCAGCCACTCCATGGCTTCCAAAAGTAACCAAAGAAGCCAGAGATGGCATGCTTCCCACCAAAACCACCATGGACACCATCCACTTAGAGCAAACAACCCGTTATCAAAACAAAAAACAAAGTAGGGCGCAAAAAAATTGCCCTTTACCACACAATCGCTTTTCAATTCTCCAGAATTCAATTGATTTTCACATAGAAGTAAACGACCAAAGGACATAAACAGATAAACGTAGTAACAGGCCTCACCTAAACCAGGTGACAAATTAAACACCCACAGCCGTATACACAGCGAAGATTGGTCTGGTACGAGAGAGAGCGGGGTGCTTAGGAGTTATGGCTTCATCGTGTAAGAGGCAGAGAAGAGGACGCTCGTCGTAATCTTCGTATTCTATCCACAAGTTGTAGCTAAGTGTTTTTGGCCGTTGGATGAGCTTTAGAAGTGGCAAGATGGAAAATTAAATATAGAAGAAAATCTAAAAAACCCTTTTGGGAAATATTTTTCTTTGTCCATATGTTGGGTTTTTAAAATTATATTTATAAAACATATTATCAATTTTTTATATGAATTGAATTGAGTCTGCCCTAAATAAAATTCAGTTTAAATATTCTATATTCATAATTCACTTGATTAAATTTAGTTTTTTCAAATATAAATTCCACTAATTGTAAATGCTTTAAACTTAAACTTGACTCTAAGCGATAATGAACAACTTAAATTTTCTAATAACAATTTAAAATATTTAATTATTTACTAAAGTAAAAATAATATCTATAAAATTATTTTAAAATAAGAAATTTTTATAGGAATTTATACAAAATAATTATTATTATTGTTAATAAGTTGAATGAACTAATTTTAATATATAACGTTATTAACTTTTAAAGGGTGTTAAATTCATTGGACCTGTGGTTTGTATGTTTCTATTTAATTCTAGCTTTTGAACTCCCATGAGTTGGCTAATTTCAGCTAAGCTTAGCTCATACTTATAGTTTTGATAATTATCTTTTCACCATATAGTAGTTATATCTAGATTTGTGAATTCTCAGTTGTGGTTTTGTATGCAGTTGTTCTTACTGGTAAGTGAGATTGCTTTTTATGTCAACCATGATCCCACTACTTTTTACTGACCTCATATTTATATTTTCTCAACCTTCCAAGCTTTTGAAAGTGAAATTACTATTTATGTTCTTTTAATTCTTGTTTGTGTATATTAACCTTTATATTTCTATTAGCATTATTACTCTTAAGGAATTTACCATATAAAAATATGTGATCAAGATAATTTCACATTATATGCTTCATAAAATAGAAATATGCTATATGATTTCATAATGCATTATGTATAATTGCATCTATTTGGTAGTACGTATATATTATGGTCTATAAGATATGAAAGCTATATAACATATTGCTTTATAGATTGATCTGAATATGTTTTCTTTCTATTGTAGGTTTTGTTTGAGGAATGACTGGTACTTCAAACCTAAGAATTAAGTTTGATTGCTTTTATGATGGATGCTTCAAATTCAAACCAGAAATGACATATGAAAGTGAAGAGAGAGAGAGTTTTGGTTTTGAGGTTAACGAGATTATATTGATTGTTTTCATGTTTAAGGCTAAGAGGTTATGATATAAAGAAGCATGGAATTTTACCTATCAATTCCTACATAATTCATTTGAAGATGGTTTGAGGCTACTATAAAATGAAAACAATGTGAGGAACTTGATAGGTGCAACTAAAGAAAGAAAACTGAAGAAAGTATAGATCTATATGGATGGGGAGAAGTGTACCAAATTATGCACACTTAATGACAATGCAATAGATATTTCTGGTAATTGAGATGATGATATGGAGATAGGTTTTGAAAAAGCTACTATGGTAGCCTGTGATGTATGCATTAATACACTAACAAATGCACCCACTATAATAGCCATTGAAGTTGGCCCTAAAGCATCAAATGATTTAGATGACCTATCATATAATGAAAGATAATTAACATATATCAGTGATTTAAGATGAAGAAATTCTCAGTGGTACATAAGAATATGCTTTAGAAGAAGAGTTACCTAATATTAGTGAATGGTGGATGGATGTTCAAAATATTGACTTAAGGGATGATAAAACTGAAGTTGATGATGAAGACATTGGTAGTCTAGAAGGAAGTTCAAATAATGAGAAGAAGAAGAAGCCTAAATATCCTTACTTTAGTTCTTTAAGTTTAGATGATGAAAGAGTCATTTTTTGAAGCAATGAATAATTTCTTATTCTGTAAACATATTAAAAAAAAGGCTTTAAAAAACATGAGTATCCAAATGAGACTTGAAGAGTTAATGCAAAGCGCAAAAAGAAATGTGGATGAAGAATACATGTGAGCCTTATAGAAGATAGACATGCATTTCAGATCAAGACATTCCAAGACACTCATTATTATGGGAGAACATTTGACAATACAAAAGTTGATTACCAATGGATTGATAACAAGTATTTAGCACATTTTGGGAACAATCCTATCTGGTATATTTTAGGGCTAAGGGGGTTGTTTTACAAGATTTCCAGTAAGAGATTTCATACATCAAAGTGTCTAGATATTGAAAATGATCACTCATAGGTGTTAATGAGAAATAGATAAAAGATAAAATGAATATTATTTTAATAAGAAATGTCACCTAATCTCATACTGAACATATCTTAATCATATAATGAAGGGCCTACAGGGAATGTTTGAATATATGTACATGCATTTAAACATCATTATTGATTTAAGCATTTTTTGGCCAATTCATAAAGCAAATACAAACTTTCTACTATTTACAAAGATTAGATGTGGAGTATAAGTTTAGATTGTACTTGGTAAGGGTATGAGAGGTAAATGAGAAAGATGGAGAGTATAAAAAAGGATACACATTATTGGTTGACAGATATTCTTAAAAGGAGATGGCATAGATATTTCTTTAACAAGAGATGATGTAAACATACTTTTGATAGAAGATGTAAGAGTAATTTGCTATCAAGCAATACAATAAAGTGTTTTGGAACGTACTTGAGAAATGTAGAGGAAAAACCAATCTTGATTTACTTTAAAGTGATGAGAAAAGTTATCATGAAAAGATTTCATCAAAAGAAGCAAGGGATGGTTACATACAATGGTAACATATGTCCTAATATAATGTCAAAGTTAGAGAAAAAAAAGAGGCTACTAATTACTTAATTCATTTTATAGTTAATGACATTATTTATTTGGATTTGATACGTACTTACTTAAATGATACTAATAACTTAACTCTTTTTTGTAGGTGATGAAAAATTTGAAATTGAGTGCTATCTAAATGACCATCATGTAATAAACCTCAAAACAAATGGTTGCACATGTAGGAGGTAAGAGTTAATTGAGATCCCTTATATGATTTAAGTGATCTTCTTAGAGAAAGTAAATGTTGAGGATTATGTAGATTAGTACTATATACAAGAGGTATATTGACACAAAGTTCTAGTGGTGTTTTAGTACTAGTGGTATTTTAGTAGTTTTATTGTTTTATTAGTAAAAGACTGTTTTATCCTTAGGTTTTCATCGTTTTCATCTTTTAGAGTTTATATTATCTTTTGTAGCCACTTGGTGACATTTTTTTTTTGTCAGTTGAAACATTATTTCAGATTTCTATTGAATTTCTTTGGTTCTTCAAAGGGTTTCATATAACCTTTGAAAAATCGAACGCTATACGCTGCATCAGGTGGTATCAGAGCAAGGATGTCGACTGGGAGCGATAACAACGGTCTTCGTGACAGTGTTCAGGAGGCTGGGGCTCCTCTTTTAGGAGACGAAGTGTTGCAACATTTGGAGCAACGTCTGGAGCAGTAGACAGAACACAGATTTCAGCGTTTTGAGGAGCGTCTTGAAGAGAATGTGGAACGTCTGGATGCTCTAGGAATTGATACACACAGGAGGTAGGATAACCGTAGAAGACCAGGTGTGGAGATGGCTCGTGGTGAACCTATGGGTAGAACTATGCCTACGAGGAGACAACCAATCTATAAGGAGGATTTGGAGGAAGAAGATTACTATGAGCCGAATAGACTTGGGCGTTTTCAACAATACGATGGGCGTAGGAGGAGAGACGCCTATGGTAGATTTGAAGATAGAGACGCGGAGGATTATAGACTGAAGGTGGATATCCCCTATTTTAATAGCAGTCTGGGTATTGAAGATTTTTTAGACTGGCTTACAGAAATTGACAGATTCTTTGAATATCTGGAGATTGCACCAGAGAAAAGAGTTCGAATTGTGGCTTGTAAACTGAAGGGTGGAGCTTCGGCATGGTGGGAAAGGATTCAGTCACAGAGGGAGCGTGAAGGGAAAGGACCGGTGCGTACATGGTATAGAATGAATGTAACATCCAAATACCCCCTGGGAGGATATGTGGATGCCACCCAAAACAGTACAATCAACTTAGACTAGTTCACA
>JAOSBL010000002.1:34132832-34165072 GCA_027568915.1 Erythroxylum roraimae | reverse complement strand
TATGTCTTGCTTTTGTATATGTATGATGATTAATGAATCATAAATTGTTATAGAAATGTTTTTGAGGTAGAATGATCATTATAATGGTGTTTGGATGAGTGCAGTAAATTAAATAACGAATGGACATGTTTGATGTTCTGTTTTATGGTTTTGATTAATAGTCTTTTATGATTTGTTTTGTGAATGTTTTGAGTTGTATATTGAGGTGAGAATGAAAAGGAAAGGAAGTAGAAAAGATTATCTATGTACAAGATGTGTTAGATGTAAAATGTAGGAAGTTATAAAAATCTGGAAAATTTGAAGAGAGTGGCTGGAATATTTTAGCTATAATGTTTCCACTGATTAAGCATCTGTGTTTTAGCCATAGCTTGTTATACAGTTATCCAAATAGGATAATTTTTGATTTGGATTAAATTAGAGACATATGGATACATTTTTAATGAAGATATCAAATTCAAATTCTGTCTTTAAGAGTTTCAAAATTAAACATGAAGTTGAGTACTGGGAGCAGTAAATTGCTGGATGAACACATGTGTTTGTGTTCTGTTTTGAGAATATGAAAACCAAAAGTGATAAGTTGTTATGTACATGTTATGAGTTGGGAATTAAGGGTTTAATGAAAGTGAAAGTTAGGCTAACTAAGATGTTGAGTTATGGTCTGGAAATGAGATGAATTAAGGTAATAATTAGGAATGAAATGAAGGTGAAAAATGAAGTAAAACATGCGTAAAAAATTTATGATGAAAGTGTATAAGAATATGTTCTATTTTGGTGTTTATGATCAAGTATAGATTTTTATTTATGTGTGGATGTTATTGAACTGAAATTGAGGTATACATGAAGAAGTTAATGCTGACTATGAATTGTTTGAGACTTATGAATGAGATATGTTATTGAAAAAGGATAGGATTTCATGAATGATGAGTTTTAGTGAAAATGATGAATCAAATGAGTTGAGGTTTGAGAGTTTAATGAAATCAATTTGGTAGTTGAATTAGTGTAAAATGATGTTGCATTAAAAGAGGTGAATTTGGGAAAAATTAGAGTGAAAGTGATGTTAGAATGTATATAGAAACCATTGGAAGTGCTCTTGAGTGAGTTGTGCCTCTCCTATGTCTGTTGGACGGACTTTATGTCCATTGGATGGACCTTCTGGGGTTTGGAAAACTTCCTAGCCTCGTTTATGTTTGTTAAACGAACTTTAGGTCTACTGAACGGACCTTCACGGGTTTGAAAAATTTCCCAACCCTATTCATGTCGATTTTGGTGGGATGTATGTCCACTAAGCAGACATTCACGATACACTTACAAAAATTTGTAATTTTGACCCTCTAGACGGCAAAATCTCTCTCCAAGGTCTTCATAAACGTTATAGATATCGAAGTCCTCTTCGATAGCATCCTAAAATAACATTAATCCGACGTCTACATCAAAAGTTATGCCTTTTGTCCCAAGATATGTTTGTTTATAGATGATTGACTTATTAATGTTTTTCCCATTAGATATTTAGGCTTGATTGTGATCTTGAATGAACCTAGTTGATGTTGAATTAAGCTATTAAAGTAAGGAAAGTGTATTGGTGTTAAGGAATGATTCAAAGATCATGTTAATTGGTTATGAGACGAGTATTAAGGAAATGTATCCGAAATTGTCATTGAACATGCATTATACATATTCCATATATACATATGTGCATAAATGAATACTTATAATTGTACAAAGTTGTGATGTGTATAAACGTGTATGTATTGCATGATTTAGAAGAGCATATTGAGCAACAACATCCATTCGTTGCCAGGACTTCGAGATAATAGCTTTTTGGAGCAAACTGTGAGTAACCTAGATGGCTTCACTTAAATAATTGTTGCTTTGAATTTTGTATTGTACTGTTTTGTGGAATTGATTGTGTTGATTCCGAACATTGAATGTCCGAGGCGTTTGATGCATGAATGACATATTAGAAGTGTTCCTTATATGTGAAATTGAAGAAATAAATGATTCTCAACGTTTTTGTTGAATGTCAGACCAAAGTTCGATGACAGATGTGAATGTGACTGATTGAAAACAATGATTGATTGAATATGTGAGATGCATTTCATTACATGAATGCATGAAAGTGAAAGGCAGTTGTGACCGAAGTCGCCAATATAAAGAGCTTAAAGCTCAGAATGTGATAAGAGCCTCTAGCTCAGTTGTGAATGTACCCGGTATTCGCTAAGGGATATGGGACATTATCTGAAACAAGCCCGGTATCCACAAGGAATATGAGCTAGTAAAAAGGCACTCGGTCACAACAAAGTAATAAATAAAAATGAGTCTCATGTACATTGCATTTATAACTGATATGTTTATTTTTAAATGATTGAAATGATCGGTTTGACTACTCTGAATATGATATGTGATGCCACACGATAAATGAAATGATGTGAATTATATGGTTATATATGTTGATGTGTTGTATGAATTGAGTGAACCATCGAGAATAGTTACCTTACTGAGTTCACAAAACTCACCAAAATTGCAACGTTGATATTTCAGGACTAACATAGGACATGAGTGACAAAGAGACTCTACAAAAAGCATAGTTCTTGTACTTTTGGATAGAAGAAATGGCTCAAAGGTCGGTCAACTGAGATTAAAGGATTTAGTTAGAAATTTTTGTATAATTTCTCATGTATGTAGTATGTTCTGTAATTAGTCTTGATAATGTACATATTTGAATGATTTTGTAAAGCTACAATGTATATTTGGTTTTTATGAAATGAAATAAGGAATTTCGAATTTTTAATTATTGTGTCTTTCTTTACGATGCCTTATAAGAAAATATGATTGCTCTAGCACACCATCCTTGCGGGTACATATTCGGATATCACTCAGGATGTCGAGTACGTGTCCTACGCGAGTGGGGTGCTACAAGTGATGAGAACATGTCTATGGTATATAAAAATAACATCTTATTTCTTTTATGTAGCCTTAAGTGCATATATATTATCAAGAATGCATTATACTAAAAGCATCACAAAGCAAGGGAAAATAACATGTTTAGGAAACTGGAACAAAGAGGAAGGAAATGAAAAATCAAGTTGGAAGATTTGGCATCTCAACAAGGTTAAAAGCATAAGAAGGAGCTGCGCTAGCCAAAAGAAAAAGCAGTAAAACATGTGAACAACTGATGGTCCTATGTATTTATAAATAGCTCATGTGGACTTTTTAGACAACTCATATGTACTTCTTAGACATGTGATCTTATATATTGATAGAAAACTAACATATATTACTTTTGTAGGTGGATAATATTTTGGACTGACTCATAGATATGTAATCACAACACTATATACCAACACAATTGATAATTTTAAGAACATGTTTGAAAATCTTTTATACAATCTTATGTGCAATTTTATTGATCTTTTGAATTTATTGACTACTTGAATGATGGGCCACGTGTAGTACTGAATGAGATACTTGATTTAAATATTTTTTGAACAATCCCATATGCTTTAAATAAAGGTACAATTTATTTTCAAAGGCATGTGTTCAGATGAATGCTTTTGTATATACAAATATGAATTAAAAGTTACAACTTATTTTTAGTCATTTAAAGGGAAAAAAACTCTGTTTGATCCTTTAACTTTGATGTTAAGTTCACATTAGCCCTAAAACCTTCATTTTTACTAAATTAACCTTGAACTTATTTAAAGTGTCTCATTAGACTCTCAATTCATCAGTACGTAGAGTTTGTGATGCATGCTTTGCCTATATGGTCTGAATTTAATAAAAAATGAGACCAATAAGGACATTTTATTATAAACTTCATCTTTATTCCATCGTCCCTCCTTCATTTTTTCTTCCATAGCTTCGTTTTCAAGATTCCATATATCTGTTGGTAGTCCCATGTCAAGTTTCTTCTCCTTATTCATTTTCATATTCTTGGGCTTGGGGATATACCTTAAGCTTCCTATTTGTTTATACCAATTTTTTACTACTAGTGAAGTCGAACCTTGGAATGACATGGTACTTCAAAATATTGCTTAGTTTCTTGCATTAAAAATATTAGATAAAAGGTCAAAAAAGAGACCGAAAGTTTATAAAAAAAGATATAGGAAGATGGAGTTTGTTGGTTTAACTTGTAAAAGCACCACAAATTCTATATGCTGGTGAATTAAAGGTCCAATGAGAAAATTTAGACAAGTTTAAGGTTAATTTGGTAAAAATAAAAGTTTGACGGTTAATGTGCCTTAATATCAAAGTTGAAGGAACAAATTGAGCTTTTTTCCATTTATTTAATACATAATGTCATAATTTAATACATAAGTTATAAATTTAATACATAATTTAATATATAATGTTATAAAGCTATAACTCTTTTCATCCTCATTTTTTGTACATATAAATACCAGTCACATCACCATACATAATCTAAGACAATATCATCAAATTCCTTACCCAACTAAGTTTGCTATCATCTCCCTTTTGTTCATTGCAAGTTATTAACATGTTCTTCTTTCTTAAGCATTTATGATATCTATGCTTCTTGAGGTAAATTTTTTGTCAAATCACTTAAAGAAATTAAAATATTTCTTTTCCTGCAATAAACAATATAAATAGTTGTCTATCTATTACAATCCTTCTTTAGATTAATTAAACTATGTATAAAATATGCCTCATATTTCAAACATTTAAAGAATATAATTCTAGAGTTCTTTGTTATCCAAGAAGTCTGCAAAGGAGCCTGCAATCACAATCACTATATACATGGATATATTAATGTACACTTGCTATTGTTGATATTGATAATTCCAAAACACAATCAAGATTCAGCTACCACAACACCGGCACTCAAAGCATTTTGTAGCCACTGAAATTAATAATGCCATTGCATACTTAATATATAAATAGTTAAAACAAATCCATATTGTAACAAAATTATCCTTCATTATTAACTTCTCTTGTAGGCATTGTATTTGATGCTAAGGTTGACTATGAATTTCATGTAAATTGTTAGGTTATAACAATTTGCCTTGATACTATGCCAATCAAACCAAATATAATCTTAATGATAACTATATGTGTGGTATAAAAAAAGGTTACTACTAATGGATGAATTGCATGAAGAAACGTACTACTGATGTGTGAATTGTATGGAGAAAGCATATGTAATAGCTTAAGAAACAATCAATTCAAATACATAATCAAACCTAATTAATTAACATAATAGTTTTAATTGGTTAGTGATTAGATTTTTAACTTCTTATTCAATAAAAACACAACTTAATTAAATGATTTGGATATATTAAGTAAGATAAGAGCATGCATCTTCCATTCAAGGAAAAAAAAGCTTAAAGAGACAAGAATAAACATTTAAAAATTGGAAACTGAAGCCATGATGAAATTAGACAATTTCATAAACAAAAAAAACTGTAAAACGTACAAAACATAAGATTATGCACATTGAGCTACAAAGAAGTGGAGTAGGATGACATTTTTTGAGTGGCAGATAAGTTAGAGAACCAAATGCTAAGTGGAACAATATTCGGTGTCAAATGTCCTTCAAAAGATGTCATCCTTACCAAGTTGTACTACATAAGACCAAAATTTATGTAATTATGGAGTGATTTTGAAAATTCAAACTATGATTTTTAAATCAAGATGTTAAAAGGATTCATATGACTTGTAGAGGACTGTATTGTAAGTCTTAGACATTCACTCCATGCCAAACAATAAAAGGGTAAAGCAACACATATGTACATGTATGTTCCATTGCATAACCTTAGAGTAATATTCACTTAAAGAAGTCAATTATAGTTACTAATTAAAACAAATGAGCAATGCTCATGCCTACTTTAATGGATTGAAACTACAAGAAAGTTATAGGTAACTTTTCTAGAAAAAAGGTTTGAGAATGAACTTTTACATAAAAATAGTTGACTACACAAAGAGCAAAGATGTAATGCACCATTTAAAATAAACTTATAAAATGTAGTATTATAGTCCACTTAATGCAACTATCCTGTATTTCTCTAAAAAGTATATGATAAAAGTCATGGTCTTTACTTGATAACTAGAATTAATTTTCACAGTTCAGGTACTAGAGAAAACCAAATAAGAAAACTCATTTTTCTTGCAAAAGTTTATGATAAAATACATGATTCTTACTTGAAAATTTGGAATTCATTTTTATTGTTCGAGCACTAGAGAAAACAAAAGTGAAATTAATCAAAGTTGCCAATGCATTTAGCTAAGTACAAAACTTTTCCTAATTACTCCATATTTCCTCAAATTCATACACACATAAATTCCCTAAGTAAATTTCCACCTTAATTTCCCTAAATTACATTATTTTAAACTTATATGGATGAAGATTTTCTAATGACTTGCACTTTGATTGTCTATCCACTTTGGTTTTCTTTCTAGTGCCACTTCAACTTTGACTTCTTTCTATTGAAATTGAAACAAGAATTTGTACCCTTTTTTTTACTAGAATTTCATTTTTCATATTGCTTGTTTCATAAAGGATTTCATATGATGTTGTATGAATTGCAAAATGACACCGTATGAAGTAAGATGTCTTGTAATGTGCCACGTAAAGAAAACAATGTCACTTTTGCACTTATATTTAGAATTTTTAACGAAAGTTAAAGGTAGAGGGGACAACTGTTATAAAACCAAAGTCATATGAAAGTTATTGATAATTTCTAAAATTTAAGAGATGCATTAATAAAATACAAAACTATAAGGGATCTAGTAAATTTAACTCAAATTTAAATGAAATGACATTATATATTAAAATAATTATAGTACTAATGAATGGTAATTATAATTAAAATAATATTAAGTTATTTATAAATATTATGTAGGGTTGATCTTTGTTCCATTTTAATTATATAATCTAAAGTTGAACTTTAATTTATTTAAAGTTAATTCATAAATTTAGACCATTCACATGTTTATTTTATTTTTAATATTTTAGTATTTTGATTTTAGATTTAACTCACAAAGCTAAATGAATGGGATCAATTTATGAAAGTCTAGTCATCTTCGCAAATTAATAGATTTATTTATTCCAATCGCTAGTTGATCGTAATATTTGAAATAATAGTACATAATTTGTGACTTAGCCATTACTTTGCAAAACCTCTTATATCTTAGTTTTTAATTAAATAATAATTAAAAAAAGAAAGAAAAAAAGAAAAATAACAATAACATAACAATAACGGCAACAACATCAGCAACAAAGGAAAAGTTGAGATTATTATATCTTAAATACAAAAGACCATATAAAATACAAATTAAGCCTAGTCATTTTTACAATAATATCTTGTATAAACTATTCCTTCGTCTACCTCCCAATCATAAGAAAGTCATCATGTAGACAATCATCCATGTCACGAATAAACCAAATCAATTCCATGATCAATTAGTAACGAGTACATATTAATAGTTTGCAATTTTATGATCAGTGATTGTTAGGAGACATTGCTTGGACCCTATGCTTCCTCTTCTGAAGGAAATGTTCCAATGATCTCTGCAAAGAGAGATTGGCAGATGGACTACATATTGGGGTCGGAGACCTTAAAGATGTCGAACTAGTTTCCAAGGATCTTCTCGGGGTCTTCGACATTTCACCTTGTGCAAGACATAGGATCATGTTGGCCTACATGAAGAATCATAATATTTATTACTCCACAAAACATATATAGTTAACAGTTGTTACGTTAATAATGCCAGAAACTGTTGAGTCTGGACATATGATTCAATCCTGATAAGTATTACTCAGCAACCAATTGAAGTTTTAGACTGAACGATCATTGCATAACACGCCATAACTTTTGAAACTTTTTACTGTTGATATACACATTCTTCAAACTGTCAATTCAACAGGTTTTTGCGTGGAGGGCAGTATTAGATCAAATGATATGTGTGGCGTAAAAATAGGAAAAGAACAATAATATGGTCAAGAAAATGTTGGATAGGGACCCAAATTGATACTTTTATGCATTAAATGTGGGTCAAGTACCCCGTGTCTTCAAATGATGAACTCTTGGAAGTTTCTGAGAAACTGCATGCATGTAGCATTGTTATTTGTTCATTTGTAGAGAGATCCAGCACGTTTTCTGAGTCGTCCAGCAGGTGCGTGATCGCGTAGAACATCTCAAGAACTCAGTTATATAACATATTAGAATCTAAGGAGCCATAGTTTCTACGAAATAATACTGATATATATCTAGTTCTAAAGAAAGGTAGACTCCAATGTTTGATCTCCAATATTCATAGGATTATGTTTTGCAGTACACAGTTTAGTGTTATCTGAATATTTATGATCTTCCATAAACGAAACCAGGAAGATAAGTAGGAATACACTTACTTGCATCTCTGTAACGTCAAATACACACACTGTCCCATTGTAGAAAATGGTTAACTGCTTATTCTGTTCCGATGGGCTTTGACTCGGCTCCTCCATACTTCAACCACAAGAACAAATTAAATTTAACTTCTCTCTCACACATGTTAATGCGTGTACATATATTCAATCGTAGAACGAGATAAAGAGGGGAAAAAATAGAAAAGGTAAGAGATTTTTAAGACACCTACGTACTTGGGGTGATGAAGGTGATCCGAGAACGGTACAAGACGGAGGTCCATATTGCAGTTCCTCCCCATATTCAGAATCACTCAACACCTCGAACTACCCGCAAAGAACTTTTTCACAGAGTGATCAGGTGAAAGAGAGAAAGTATGAAAGACAAAATTGAGTTTGGTTTACCAGTGATGTGAAATTTAAAGAGAGGTTTCATTTGTGGAACTAATGTGCTGTTGCTTCCTAGTTCTTATGCATGGCGTGGACAAAATGAGGGGTTTCGCTTTCATTGACCACTATAAAGGTTAAACACGTAACTCAGATAGACACAAGTCACAGAGATATTATATAGGTAGAGCCCATGTTCACTAAATTTGCACGCGGAACATGCCCTTTAATTTATGATCAGAACTTATACACCACTCATCATCTGGAATATTGTACAGCCTCCATGTTCAGGCAGACGTGCCTTGAATTGACAGGGTGCATCTTTTTCCTTTTATCTGGTTTCAAGTTGTGATCATTAAAGCACGATGTCTATGGATCGAGAAGGGGCTTTAACATTAAATACACGTGATTTCTATATACCAACTTGAAGAACCCTCAAGAATTAATCCTTTTTTGGTTAAGGATAAGACTCTTATTAATCAAGATATTAGTACTATGAGATTGAATTTTGCATTATGATAATCAGAAATTGATGTTTTTTCTCACAATTAGTATATGTGTTTCCCTTTACATTTGAATCTCTTTAATTAGTGTCCGTACCCTTCCAATCTGTAAAACAAAATCAATTATTAGTGATTAGTTAGAACTTAAGCAGGTCTAGCAATTTCGATTTGATTAATGAAAAGTTTGGTTTTAATGACCTCCTTCTAAGTCGAGACTGACCACGCAGACATAACTACAGGAAGAGACCGGTTGTTAGTTGAATCCACCCCTTAAGATTTGTTCGTTCCTATGAAAAAAACTAGTGTTTACACAGGACATTGGAAGAGGCAAAGACCTGTTCCCCCCATTTTTGGTAAATCACGCAAAAGGGGCTGTAACTAGTGTATTGGCACCACACATACAGAGAACTGACAGGAAAAAAGACAATGCCCCTGATTTGGAGGTTTGGCTGCCTCTGTCCCTTTCCATTTGTGGTATACGAAATATGGTGTGACCAATATGAGACGAGACCACGTTATTCGGCGGACACCGCCTAACTCGGATGCTTTATGTCTTGATGCATGAGGTTTTGATGTTGAAAATATGCATATATATATATATTTTTTACCATGGAAGTTAACAACAACACCATATAAAGTTGACCGCACTATATGGAGAGTCATATATCTTTGTCTTATTATGGAAGGATTATCTGAAGAATCTACTTTATAAAGTTGAGGATCATGATGATGCTATTGATCTATTGTGAATTTGTGATAAGGTACAAGTTCCTGATTGTTCCTTGTAAATTTCTTCTTCATGGACTTTTCTGAACCGCTTCATTCAATAGGAATTACGTTTCTTCGGAGAAACTTCCCAAAAAAGGTCACCTTCATGTCTCGCTAAAAACATTCGGTACCTTTAACCGTGTAAGAAACTTGGTCTGCAAGTTCAGCTTTCACATACTCTTTGGTAAGAGCTGCTAGGCAACGTGTGTTACATTACAATGGCCACTTGCCTAGATTATATCCAAAACAAAGTAACAGTAACAAAGAAAACCAAGCATAAAACAAAACGATTGTTGATACACTATAGCAGGATCAATATCTGAATCCTCATGAGGTGTCTTAGGAAAGTAGGAAATGCTGGAGTTGATAGAAATATAGCTTAATTATAGAGGGAGATCAAAGATTGATGAATTCTTGGTTAGGCTACATTTTTTTACCTTGTTTTAAAGTATGATGAAATTGTTTTAGTAATATTATAATAAAAAGTAGTGCAAAAGTTAAGGATAAATATTTACTTTTTTTTTTAGATTATAAGCCTCTGTTTAGTTGAGCTTATACCAGTAGAGCTTTTGTTAGTAGAGCTTTTTGCTGTATATTTTTTCTGAGAAGAACTTTTCTAAGAAGTCAGTTGCCTGTTTGATTGTCATTTAAAAAAGAGTTTTTTTGAAAGAGCTTTATACAGTAGACTGTTTGGCAACATAAAAATAAAAAATACTTTTAATCTTAACTGTATTTTATTTTGTAATAAAAATTATTTATGCATATAAATATTATTTAAAGTACATTAAACAATATGCAAAGCACAATATATTAATTATTATATCATTTTAAACTATATGAAACATAAATAAAAATATATCTAACCAAATCTTTTATATGGAATATAACATAAATAAACTAATATCAAAAATAAATATTAAAATATACAAAAGTCAAATAATATTATATAAATCTCAAAATAAATATTCAAGTTGAGTAAATAGTTAAATACATAATAAACGGGAAAATGAGTCTGTGGGTATTGTAGGAATTATGTATAAAACATAAGGGTAAAAAGGACAAAAATAGACTCATTAATTGATCTGAAAATTTAATCGAAAAAAATTATTTGAGAGGCTTTTTTGAGAAGCTCCCAATTTGAGCTTTTTAAAATGCTATATTTTGACTGCCAAAAAAGTCATATTTATTAAAGAAATATTTTTTATTTTACAGACAAACACCTTTTTTTAAAAAAAGACTTTTGTGATGAAGAAAAGTGTTTATTAACTTCCCAAAAGTCCATCCAAACAGGCACTAAGATGCAAATTATATTTTTAATAATGTAATCCCTTTAAATCTCAAGTAAATCTAGCTTGGAGTCACGAGTTCGTTAATTCAGTGATTATGAAATTGAATTGCATCAATTGATAGACGAATATGATTTCACTAAAGTCAAGGCACACTCAGAAACATAGGTTAGGTTAGTGAATAGTGTCATCAATTAGGACACAGGTAATTCCGTTTCGACACCAAATAAAAAACAATAACATCAACAATATTCAGGGAGAGTTTTCCTAAAATACACTGCCTAATAGGCCTAAAAGCTTTAGTCCATCGATCACTCGTGCATGTTTATCCTAAATCCCCAATATGTGATGTGAACAAGCAAAACCCCATTTGAGCTCGTGGGGAGTCACTGGGTTTGGCAATTCAGATTTCAATTAAATCAGTGGCCTACCCACCCTTTTTCAAATCGACTGTTTAATTGTACCACGTGATCAATGCTTTGTTTCTCCAGTTTAACATTTTCCTCGTGGGCTAGTTAATGTGTTTACTAGGACACGACTAGGAGGGGTTTGAACAACCTGCGAGCTTGTCCATCACGTAAATGGGTTCCGGCTATCAATGAGATTTTGCCAACTGGAGATATTGTATCACGAGGATCTTCTTTATAGCCGTCTTTGGATTTTCCTTGTAAATTTCTATCTTGAGTATTGAATTCAAGAGCATGTGGGATTTGTTCATCCAATTTGGTTATCTTTTGCTTTTCTCCGTAAAGAGAAATTATTCTTCTTTTTAATAATTACCACTGCAAGTCTGGGATGATTATAGATTACTTTTTTAAAAGGTGATTATGAAATAAAAGTTAAGCATGTTTTATTTATGTTAGCGTTTAAACGCATAAATTAAATCAAAATGAGAGGACATAATTACAAGATATCAATTTCAGATACTTTAATTAATATATATGAGAAATCTAGTGACTTTTAGTACAATTTCTTTTTAAGTTGTCCTATGAAATTATAAGTACAACTAGGAATGGTAGGGCGACATGATCCAACCCAATTCCGTAAGGTACCGTTGAAGTTTGAACTTGAAATTTGTTTGTCACCTAGTCACTCAATGTTGTTTTGGTGTAGTTGTCCAAAAAACTTCCTATTGAGCTTAAATTTCTTAAACTTGCAAATTAAAATGATGATATTTTAGGTAATTATATCAAAATAATATTATTTTGGCAAAGGCATTCAGGTCAGTCCTTCGATTGGATTGATTTGTCAATTCTAGGTACAAAATCTCATAAACATGGTTTTGATATCTCACATTTGGATTGTTTAGCATAGTCCACCTTTAAAATAATTTCACTAGGTTGATGTTTGAGCCAAAACCTACTTGAACCACCCTAAATAACGTCATTTTGATGTAATTATATAAAATAACATTGTTTTAGTCTATAAGTTTTGGGTAATTACATACCAAAATAACATTATTTTAGGTAATTACATTAAAATAACGTCATTTTGGCTAAGGCCTTATTTGGTAAATGGCTTATCAATCATTCTTTTGACTAATTGAAAGGTTTTAGCTACTTGACCATGTCAAACCGTTGATAATTATGTTTAGAAAATTAAGGGATTAAAAAATTATTATATCTAAAAGTTGTTACAAATTACTCCAAAGCGATAGAAATAGTAAGTTCATTATTAAAATTTAATATTTTTAATTTTAATTTTTAAAGTTGAATTAATATCAAATTTGAGTCAAAATTCTTTAACTTTGAAAGTAAACATAAAGACAACTGAAAGGATTGAGTAAATTGCATGAACGAGGAATTGAGGAACGCCTAATAAGTAGGCATTGTATATATTGGTTTATGTTGATTTTACATTAGTATCTCTTACCATTCTAAGTTACCCAGAATATAGTCACAAAAGTAACAGGGCTAAGGTGCATGGTTTTATATAGTAAAAAAGGTCATAATCTAACCATTTTTTCTTATATGTGTGTGTTGGAGTTTATGTCATGAACATAAAAAAGCAGAAATATAATAAATCCTCATATCCTTATAAATCTTTTTTTAAGTCATGTCCTTATAAGTAATTTTACACTTAAATAACTAATATTAAACATTTAATTTTATCAAATATTTTTAAATAAATAGTTGATTTTATTCGTTGGTCAAATCAACTATATCAATCCGCTGCCAGCTAACCGTTGATAGAATCAGCTAACAGTTAATGCTATCCGCTGATTGTCAAACAGCACCTTAGACATTCTGACCAACCCTAACCCTAAACTCAGTCAACTCATACCCGATTGGACCTATTAGTAATGTTGTCGCCTGAAATCAAATATAAAAAGAAATCAACTTCCTGCAACACAAATTAATGTAACAGTGGAAAGTAAGTATCGTTCCTACAAAGAATCTATTGGTAAATATTATACGAGTTAAAACTAAAACAAATTTGGATTAACGAGATTTAAAGAAATTAGAAATGACAAAAATTGGAAATAAATGAAAATATTCAAATCTAGAAAATTAATAACAAACCTTAGTTTCGGGTTACCTACGTTATCAAACTAATATTGATCATTAATATAAAATTAAGTTCATTAACAAACACTGATTGGGTGATGTTTCCTTTAATATTAAATGAATAGAAACATGTATTCTAAACACTCTTATTAGTCAACAACTTAGATACGATCTTAAGTTTGATCAACTAATAGCTTTAAAAACTAAGAAAACCAATGAGCAAGATAACACATGTATAACATGTATTTAGTCAAGATAAGTATCTTCTTAGAATTTCCAATCTCTAACGTAAATATAGTAATCTTAATTGCTACTTTGGATTAGCAAAACTGAACGTCAAATTCTAATAATCTGGTTGTAAATTAAATCAATCAAAACCTAGTTGCTCACCTTAGAGATCAATCAATTCAATTATAAAAAGCATTTCGGAAGATACATAATATTCATCAATGAAATAAACTTTATTCAGAAATCTTACACATACTAGATGATAATGTGGTTCACTTTAACCAAGAAGAAGAATTTTAGCTACTCATAACAGAGGTAAAACTCAACAGAAGAATAGCAAAATATATAGTCTCCATATCTGGTCTTTTGCAGCAAAATACGAAAATCCTAGCCAAAAACTAGAAAAAAAAAACCAGCAGAAAATATAAGGAAGATGAAACTCGATGTCTCCCCTCTTTCCTCTTAGCGTTATCTTTATCAGATACACTCCCCACATAATCAGGCAGCAGATCCCCACCTAAAAGATAGCAACTTGATTCCTTAAATAATAAAAGTCCTAAGTGTATCGAATCTGTATTCAAATCAGATTCTACAGATAATTTTTTCCTTTGCACATGCCCATACTTAGTCAAAAACTCTTCTGCTAATTGGGAACTCGAATTGTCTTTGTTTAAGTTATCCTATGAAATTATAAGTACAACTAGGAATGGTAAGGCGACATGATCCAACCCAATTCCATAAGGTACGGTTGAAGTTCGATCCTAAAATTTGTTTTAGTCACCTGATCACCCAATGTTGTTTTGTTGTAGTTGTCCACACTAACTTCGTATTGAACTTAAATTTCTTAAACTTGCAAATTAAAATGATGTTATTTTAGGTAATTATATCAAAATAATACTATTTTGGCAAAGGCATTCGGGTCAGTCCTTCGATTGGATTGATTTGTCAATTCTAGGTACAAAATCTCATAAACATGGTATTGATATCTCACATTTGGATTGGTCAGCATAGTCAACCTATAAAATAATTTGACTAGGTTGATGATCGAGCCAAAACCTACTTGAACCACCCTAAATAACATCATTTTGATGTAATTATATAAAATAACATCGTTTTAGTCTATAAGTTTTGGTTAATTACATACCAAAATAACATTATTTTAGGTCATTACAATAAAATCACGTCATTTTGGCTAAGGCCTTATTTTGTAAATGGCTTATCAGCTATTCTTTTAGCTAATTGAAAGGTTTTAGCTATTTGACTACGTCAAACTGCTGATAATTATATTTAGTAATCAGTGGATTGGGTTGGCAGACTGAATCCAATCTGCTGATTTTTTCCTCTAGCAGTTGAGAAATTAAGGGACTAAAAGACTATTATATCTAAAAGTTATTACAAATTACTCAAAAGAGATAGAGATAGAGATAGTAATTTTATTATTTAAATTTAATATTTTTAATTTTAATTTTTGAAGTTGAATTAATATCAAATTTGAGTCAAAATATATAAAGAGTTATCATCCCATTATATACGTCTTTCTTTAACTTTGAAAGTAAATATAAAGACAACTAAAAGGATTGAGTAAATTGCATGGATGAGGAATTGAGAAACGCCCAATAAGTAGGTATTGTCTATGTTGGTTTATATTGATTCTACATTAGTACCTCTTACCATTCTAAGTTACCCAAAATATAGTCACAAAAGTAACAAGCTAGGTGCATGGTTTTATACAATAAAAAAGGCCATAATCTAACCATTTTTTTCTTAGATGTGCGTTGGCGTTTATGTCATGAACATAAAAAAAGTAGAAGTATGATAAATCCTCATATCCTTATAAATTTTGTTTAAAGTCATGGCTTTATAAGTAATTTTACACTTAAACAGCTAATATTAAACAGTTAACTTTACCAAACATTTTTAAATAAATAGCTGATATTATCCGTGAGTCAAATTAACTATATTAATCCGCTGTCAGCTAACCGCTAATAGAATCAACTAACAACTAATGTCATCCACTGATTGTCAAATAGTGCCTTAGACATTCTGACCAACCCTAACCTTAAACTCAGTCAACTCAGACCCGATTGGACCTATTTTTCAATTCTAAGTCGAACACCTTACAAACACGTATCACTAGCCCGCAGTTAGGTTGGTTACTAAAGTCAACCTTCAAAATAATGCCCTTCAAGACAAATGATACTATAATAATATTCATTTGAAAGAACAATTAGAGAGAGAAGAAAAACACTAAAACAAAAGCTCTAAGTTTTCTTTTATTTTTTGGTGTATGTTTAGGGTCTCAATTATTTATCCTTTCTAATAAATTTATTTCAATTTAAAATTGACTATGATAAAATAAAAAATAAGATGATTTAATCATAATTACATAAGATGCAAATATGCTAATTTTTATTTCATTGAATCATATATTACATTAATAGTTAAAATATAAATAAACATAATTATATTTTTAATTATTTTTCTTATCATTATCAAATACGTATGATAACCACATCTTCCACTTAAAACACAATAGTGTAAAATAGTATGACTAATAAATTCAACCTCATCCGTATTCTTTTACTCATATAAGAAATGAAGAGTGTGATATGATAAAATAGTAAAATGATAATTCAATATTATGTTAATCTATCACCAAGCTAGCATAACACCACTAAAAAAATGAAATAAGAACAATAATATCTCATCGTATATCTTAAACTATTTAACCACATAAGATGAAGTAACCTTGATCCCTTATACTAACATAAAGTACTACCTGGACCTATCATATTATACACTTAAACTTATGATTATATTAAAGGCACTTTTAATTATAATCGCTTAGGCTATGAGTCACAAGTGTTATCAATTAACCTTTTCTTGATGCTTATATCAGTTATTTTAGATTGATTGTTTTCCTAAACAAGTTTAAGTGGACTTGATGCAAGATATCGATGGATAACTAACTAAAATACCGATATTAACATTTCACTTTTTGATAAGACATTGAGTTCCAAAAGGTACAAGTATTAGATCCCATATCTACTCATATAGTCATGAATAAGGGCTACATTTATCACTCCTTTTAGTAATTAGACTTAAGCACATACAATATGATTTGTACGTTATAGAAGACCTCCTTCTAGAGGCATTTTAAACTTAATCTCCCATACGAGCTTTAACAAATTGAATACTACTACTTTTTATAAACTTATGTTCGATTTTTCATTGGCATATAAAGAATGGATTATTTTCATACACTATCATAAAACTTCATCATCTTAACTTTAACTAAAGTGACGTTCTTAAAAAAAACCAACTTACACACTCAAAAGTATGTTCTCAAATTTGCAAATTCAATTGCAAATGTTATTTATCGCCTCATCTTGCTTGGTCCAACAAGTAATTAGGTGGTCACTTGTGTGAGAAAGCTAATATGAGCTTGTTGATAAAAGATTAAGATAAAAATATAGTTTGTTAATTATCAAGTACCATAATTTTTTTAAAAAGAATACAATATTATTAATTTATAAATCAAAATCGGCCATACATCTTGCATCCAATACGTTCCTAAACATCTCTAATGTATGCAATAATGTCTCTAATTACGAGATTGGCCAAAAAAGGTCAACTATTATATCATATGTGGATATATATCTAAGGACTATATAACCTTATACATCACTTCTCAATTGTAGTGATATATGATGTCGTTGTACTTTGACCTTCTATGATACTTAAGATCCTTTGCATAAGTTATAGTGGTTATATTATTCATAAAATCATAATATTTACATCTAAAAGTGTTATCAAGTTTAAGCTATACAAAATATCCTAAACCAAATAACCTTCTACACTGCAAATGTGCATGCAATTTACTTTGAATCCATTTTAGATACTAAGACATAAGTGTGTTTCTTATAGCAAAAAATATGGCCCTACCTCTCTAAGTATAAAGGTATAGTAGAAGTTGCCTTTCATTTTATCTTTGTTTGAAGATCCATCAACATCATTGTATGCAAACAACTTAAGGCTTCTTCCCTAATAACGTTGATCAAAGTCTACAACACCTCCAAATATTTAAAGATCCTCTTAACTACTTGCCAATGTATAATACCAGGAATACTATGATGTCTACTAATCATCCTAATAATATAACATACGTCTGGTCGAGTATACCTTATAACATACATTAGATACCTAATTGTGTTGACATATGGTACACTGAACATTTTCTTATTTCTTTTTTAATTAGAACATTGTTCAATACTAATAATATAAACTTTTTTCATTAGATTGTTAACAATTTAGAGCTATGCATATGAAATCATTTAAGATCTTTTGAATGTTATTCTCTCGTGACAAACTTAGAATTCTCTTGAGTTGATTTATGTGAATTTTGTCTCTCAAAATATAATTAGACTCACCTATGTCTTTCATCTCAAATATGGAGGATAACCATTATTGAGTGGTGTTGATCAACTCTAAATCATTTCAATTAACAAAATATTATCCATATATAATGAGAGGATTAGAAAATTCTTTTCAATCCTTTTACATACACGCAATGGCCTTCCTTAATCAAAATAAAATCAATTGAAATGACGATTCAATGAAATCGATAATACATTATGTAGATGAATTTTTAGGCCATATATTAATGTCTTAAATGAGACATTTTAATCTCTTAACCTTTGACCATAAAATCCATTGGTTAATCTATATAGATATATCCATCTAATTCTTAATTAAGAAATGTTCTTATCACATCTATTTAGAATAATTCTAAATCTATGAGGTATGTGTCTCATCATAGTTAACAACATATTTCTAGGAATATGATTTTTCTAATAATTGTGACTTGTATTTTTCAGATTATTAATCAACTTTATGTTTAGCTTTCAAAATATACTTATTACACCTAGTTGAAAACTTATTTGATTCCCACAAATAATAATTAACCATTGAGTCCATCTCATCCTTTACAGAAATAGTCAATTTATCAAGGTGAATTAATAGCTTCATCTTAAGAAGATTATTAGTATCCACTGTGGAATACATAAAGCTTTTCCTTTGATCCCAAAACATCAATAAGAAACAACTACATGTTTGCTTTTACTCAATTGACTATTGACCATTTAGTGGTTCACATTCACTATCTAAAGCACTTTCATCAGGTAAAACATCACTTTTCATTAGGTAAAACATCACTTTCAATGATGGTGCTCAATCAAGTTCTTACAACTCACATGATTTAAAATTCTTTATTAATCCACTAATGCTTGGAAATTACTAACATTCACACTGTGAGACTCTATTTCATTCTTTCCTCTTTTTAGATGTTCATATAACATTCACACCGTGAGCTACATATCTTGTTGCTCCAAGTGTGCAATCTAACCAAAGAAACTATAAACAACCATCTCGTGAGAATCAACAAGTTTAGATTAGGTCCATGTAATTACGAGCGAAGTGACCTATATATTGGCAGTTGTAACATTTAACCTTACTTGATAGCAAATTATCATAAGTCTCTCGATCACATTGATTACAAGTCATATGCCCAAACTAATGACTTTTAGAAATAACCAAACTAAGCTGGAACTTGTATTTAAATTTGTTTAGAAAATTTATTTAAATTTGAAATTGATTAAAAATGAATTTTTTAGAAAGATTATGATGAGATTTGAATGGCATGGTACTTTTTATAATTTGATGATATAGTTTATGTTAATATAAAAAGTAGCACAATTTCAAAGAGACTTAGAGGGAGAAATTAATTCTTGTCTTTAATAGATAATTTATGTCTTGTTTAATTATGTAAATTATGATTATAGTTATTTTAATTCGTTGTATTCTTATCTAAATTTTGTCTAAATCTGTTATTAAAATTTTTAAGAAATGTCATTAAAAATGTTTTATGTTATTTGATTTTAATATAATCAAATAAGATAAAATATATATACTTAGATTCAATTTGATTATATCACGAGTAAAATAATTAAAATATATAAACTTAGATTCAATTTTAATGCTATTTTAACATAAAATTACCAAAATACATTTTTTCCTTGTCAATAAAATGACTTTAATGGCTATCAAAATTTGCCCGTTTAACTTCTCAATATGGACAATTAACTTGTTATTGCAGGCTATTCTAGTCGACGTTTTTAAAATCGGATTAAAAATTAAATCGATAAGACAAGAAGTTTAAGGTTTAAAAGATTCAACCAAAATTAGACGGTCATAAAATTGATTAGAAATTGAGTAAAATTGTAAAATTTAAAAAATGATTTAAAAAAATAGTGTCCTTACTTATTGAAACATTTAAATTTTAATTAAAAAAGTTTGGTAAATGAATATTAATTAGTCTATTTTAGTTTTTAAAAATTAATTAGTTTATAAAAATTGACCGATTAATTAATAAACTTATCGCTTTTAACAAAAAATTACTAAATTAAATTAAAAACTGAAAAAAAATTATTCTAATGAAAATTTTCACTGTTAATCTGGTCGCAGGCAATAAAACTCACTAATTTGCATGAACAATTTCATTTTTGTACATAAAAATCATTGTTCACAATTTTCTTCCTGAAGTTAAGGCAAGTAAACAAAATTCAGTATCCGAAGGCTTGTTAGCAAAATAGTAATTAGCAAAGCGAACAAGTGAAACATCAAAACAAGATTACAAAAATACAGAAGCTCATGTGTTATATTATATGTTCCTCGACTGTTATGAAACAACAAATTGAAGAAAGTAAAACAATAAACTCGTGATTTCTATCTTCTAAAGGCGGGGATATAAAAAAAGAGAGAGAAAGGGACTAAAGCCCGTTTCTGCATACTATGTCTGTGATTACTTCATTTTCCTCCAACAATCAGACATATCTTCAACACGTCAGGCCACCAAATCTTCCCCTCTGGTTACACCTTAGGCTGTTGTACGGAGATGTGGATTGAATCCGATGATTTCGCTTCTGTAGGAACCTTTGTAATGATCTTTTCATAGATAAACCAGGAGTGTGAAGCTGAGGTGAAATGGTTGGTGAAGGTGTTGTAGGAACAGATGAAGTCCTGACTTTGTCCTCCATGTCTCTACTTGCAAGCATCAGGATGGATCTGGCCTGCAACAACATCAAAAAGTTTTAATTACTTTCTATCGGAAAAGAGTCACCAAGTTTATATCATATAAAGCTATAGATATTGCAAAGCTTATTCATAAAAATCATGTAAAATGCATGTACCCATAGTAATAAGAAGAAGAAAAACCAGGCATGATATAGAAACACACCTGAAGCTCTGTAACATCAGAAACACAGACACTTCCATTGTAGAAAATTGTCAACTGCTGCTGCTGTTGTTCTTGCGGTGAGCTTTCGTCCGAGTGCTCTTGCTTACTGTGATCATTACGATGAAATCAATCAACATTCAGCACATATTTATGATCAATCTAAATCAAATGAACTTATTAGGATAGTAGAGTTAGAACCAGGATAGCTAGCTAGGAAGAGGAACAAGGACTTACAAGGGATGGAGTTGTTGGCGATCATCATCAGATCCCACTGGAGAAACAAGACGGAGCTCAAGATTGCAGGAGACGTTCCTCATCTCGAATAAGATTTATGTATAAGAAAGAAAACTCAAAACTGAGATCTCTGAAATATGCAGAAGAATGAATTGAAGCGAGTGGAGAGAGCGGAAGGCTTTATATGTGGATTTATAATATTAATATGTCGGGGAGACTGGAACAAATGAGAACACGTGAACAACAAAAACCAGACACGAACTATCTGGCGGCGAGACTGGGTTGAACGTCATGTTTCATTTTGCACGTTGTAAATGTTTTTGTTTGGTTTGTTAGTATGTCCAATTTTCCAAAAAGATCAAGCCGGAAAACCGCCACCTCTTTGAAAGTAAGAGACATAATGACATTTCATATTCAATCACGTGTTCTTTTCACTTTTTCCGACGTCGACATAGATATTCTTCTTTTCTCATTTTATTGTTTTTTTTTGATGACTTTGCCTTTTTGTTTCTTTGAAACTCTTCATTATTATTTTCTAAACGCAATTCTTCGAGTACGACCAAATTGTGGGCTGTGTCGTTTTCTGACCACAACGGCCATTTCTTTTTTCCTTTTTCAATTTAATATTATTGTTTTAAAGTGGTGCTGAGCCTTAATACTCTCAGAGCATCTAAATTTAATAACTTCAAATCTTAAATAGTTGAAAACGACTGCAATATTTTAAAAATTGGATCCAAATTTAAACCGGCAAATTAAGAAATTTAAGATTTAAAAGATTCAATCGGTATTAGACCGTCATAAAATCAGCTAAAAATTAAATTAAATAAAGTAATTTGAAATATAGTTAAAAGATATTATCTTTACTTATCAAAAAGTATTAAATGAAAATTAATTAATTTTAGTTTATAAGAATTTATCATTTACCGATTAATTAATAAACTAATTAATTTTTAACAACAAAAGTTATTAAAATAAATCGAACCGAAAATATACTAACCAATACAAATCAAATCACGACATCTAATTAATCTCTCGATAGCCTTAAATTTACTACAAGTTAAAATGTGATGGCCAATATAAAAAAGTCAAGAACAAGAGTTTATGCATTCTATGGTGCAAGCAAAATGTTTGAATTAGTAAAGTAACGAGTATATCATGTGAGAATGAATTTAGTTATATTGACCATAGATTATGTGATCCAGTGAAGTGAAGTTGCTCTGTATGAATTCAATGAACAGGAGTCAGGACAATGACAAATCAAAAGGACCACATAGATTTGAAAATGCAATGCCTTCCTATCTACGGTGCAACTTTCAAAAGGTTTAGTCTCATTGTTTGTACTTGTCTAACCTACTTTCCGGTTGGCCTTCATTTCCACTAAGCAACTTTCAAAGACTTAGTCTCGTATTTGTTAAATTGGTAACCTACCAATAAGATCAGAGAGACAGCGGTTTGGCAATCTACAGTTGGCACGTTATCATCACATGTAATAAATGTGTTTTTTTAGTCCAAAGGAGCTAACCTTGGATTTATCTATGTGCAGAGCAGCTGGAAATAGAGACGCGTGAGTACTGGTGACAGATGTTGCCAAATAAGATAGCAAATACGTGAGAATGGAGTGAAGTGTTTAGACATGATTTCTTAATTAGCTGTAAGTCGCCAGACTTAACGCTTTGATATGCCAATTTCGTAGTAATTTATAGATCTTTTGCCGACACGGTAGGGTAATGACAGAAGACAAAACACATACAGTATTCACTGCACACTGCTTGAAGATATTAGATATCCAATCCAACTAGCTGCAAGTAGGCCCCAATAACAACTGGTCGTCTCATCCTCCGCTGAAGTCATACCGCAATTAGCCATAAGAATGTCCTATCCAAAGCGGTGATGGCGCGTGACCCAACCTTAGGTAGGAACGGTTTGTTCTTATCTTAAACGAGCTTTCATTTAGTGGCAATGGACGCACAACTCGAAATACACGCGCATGCAAATACTTTTACTCCGCACGTCCCCTCTGGGAAGTAACCATTTAATTGGAATTATAAAATGAAAAATTGTAATATTTATATTTGAATATAAATTAAATTTTAATATTTTAAACTATTATCATAAAACAATCTGGAATATGTTACACCCAAAAGAAATAAATAGAAGTTATAAAGAAAGATGTAATATAGAGTTTATCTGGATATGCTTATAATTAAATATTAAATTTTTATGCTTATGTCACTTCGTTATATATGAAATTTTTATTTTTGAATATGATTTTATTAATTTAATATTGACATATATATGTATTTCTTTTTACAAATAAATGGAGGAGAGTTCAGATATTCTTAATAATTAAACCGTTTTAAGAAGATTTGATGATCCAACTTAGATTCATGCTAGTTTGGTTCCTATAATAAAGAATCGTATCATTTGTTTGTATTATAACAAACATTTGAATGGTGAGCGTATCACTAGATTAAAGAAGCGTTTAGCTTCGATCAAAGGTGATGGAAAGCCTTACAAAAAAGTGGGTCATAATATGAGATGACAAATGAAGAATTTACTTAAAAAGCATTAGTATAAGAAAGATAAAAAATAAATATTGAACTATGAAATTAGTAGTGGAAGTTCTTTTTCCGATAGTTACGATGATAGTGAGGACGTTAAAGGTGGCTTACAATCTAAAGATATTACTCATAATGTGGACATGACAATGACTAGATAGTGGTATGACTCAGGTGTATCATTTAACATTATTTGGTCTTTTTTTACCAGCATATGCTGGATGTTATTTCCTCTTACAATTAAGGATATAAAGCTCCTTTAATTGATGATTACAAAGATAAACTTTTGAGCAACTTTGTTTATGAAATAAACAGTTACTTAAATGAAAGAAGAATGACTTGAGTAATTTATGAGTTTTCAATTATATATAATGGTTAGATAAATTGAAGACATGAGTCTTTTATTAATTTTTTAGTTTACTTTGCTAAATGCATAATGTCTCTGAAGTTTATTAATGTATCTAGCTTTGATAGAAATGTTGATAATTTGTTTTATATATTTGATGAGGTTGTGAATGGAGTTAGGTTATAAAACATTGTTTAGTTTATTACTAACAGTGATTATGCCTATAAAGCAGCTAGGAAAAGATTGCAAAACATGTATAATTTTTATTATTGGACTCCTTGTATTGTATATTGCATTAACCTGATGTTAAAAAAAATTTAAGATGCTAGATATTTTCCTATCATTGATGAAATTGTACAGAAAGAAACAAAAGTGACTAATGTCATTTATTATTATGCATGAGTCTTAATTTTGATAAAAAAAGATTTCACCATCGGTATGGATTTTTGTCGTCTTACTATTACAAGACTTTCAACTATTTCTTATCATTTCAGTGTTTTGTTTTGAGGAAGAACGAATTGAGACAAATATTTACAAATAATAAGTAGGTCATATCTTAGCATGCCAAGTTTAATGCTGGAGTGAAGATTTCTAGAATTATACTTAAAGATTATGAATTTTGGTTCCAGTGTCAATATGTAATTCAAGTTTTTGACCTTTTGGTGAGAGCATTTCATCTGACTGATAATGATGAGAAGGCAACAATAGGTTATTTTTATGATGTCATAGAGAAAACAAAGGAAACAATTAAGGACAATATGAGAATTAAGTTTTCTTTATACATACCTTATCTTATAATCATTAATGAGATATTAGAAAGACAATTTTGCTCTCCATTATCTACAATTGAGGCATTTTTGAATCATAATGTTTATTTTATATTATGTTTTACAAATAAAATTGAATTTAATAAAGAAATGCTATTAAATATTATAACAATTTTTGCCTATAAGATGATACAAGATTTCTCAAACTCATAAATAGAGGTTTATAAGGATGCTTCTAGTGATTTTAAGATGCCTATTGCTATTCATCAAAGAGATAAGCTTAATTTAAGTATATATTTTTTTTCCACTTTTGTTACATATTGGAAATTTATTATCACTTTATTTTTTAATAATGTTACTTTTATTATTTTACAGTTACTTGGTGGAACCATTTCAGAAGTGGCGCTCTAGCATTGCAATAGTTTGCAATTCAAATTCTGAGTCAATATGTAAATGTAACAAGACGTGAAAGTAATTGGAGCACATTTGAATCGATCTAGTCCATGAAAAGAAATAGATTGAAACACAAAAGATAACACATTCAATTTCATCCATTATAAGAAAATGAATATATTAGAACACAAAAGTTTGAAGGACTTAATCTTTATTTGATACAATTTAAAGCTTCAAGAAATATATGTTATTATCATTATTAAATTAAATATAATTTCTTGTAATTTCTTAATAATCTAATTTTATTTGTTTACTAGAACCCTTAATAGAAAAGGCAGTTCTATAGATTCAATTTATCTTGACCATATCAATCTTTAGGCAAATTAATTAGTTTTCTGAGGAATCGAGTTTGATAAACGAGCGTGACTTGAAAGATAATCTTGGATGAAAAAGTATTGAAATGTCATTTGGTACAATAAATTTGAGTGATGGTGATGATGAGATTTTTCTCAATGATGAAAATTTTGTACCAAATGAGAATCATAGTTAATGCAATTTAAGCAAGTATTCAACAAACTAAATTTCAAGTTTTTTATTTCTTCTCTTCTTTTAATTTCATATGTATTTGATGCATATGTTAAATTCTATATATGCAATATAATGTAACTATAAATGTTTTTATTTTATGTTTCACTTCTAGATGGTTGTGTTCTAGGCATAAACTCTTGTTGTAATACTTATAGAGTCATAAAATTTTATTATTCTTTTTATTTGATGTCTTTATCTAATTATTATTTATTATATGATGAAACTGTAACATCTTAAGTATTTTGTATTATCTTTACTTTTATATTTATATGATGACTAAATGATATCTTTTATATTAATTGTAGTTATTGTTTATATATGAAATATGTGAAAAGTAATATTTACTGGCCATAGAGGTGAAGGTGGCGTTTGTTCCACGTCAGTCACAGTTGATTCAAATTCAAAAATAGAAATAAATAGATTGTTGTTATTTTAAATTTATATTGTTATGATTTGTAGAGATATAATTACTATAAAATTATAAATTATATAATATATATTAAGGAGCTATCGTAATTTTAAAAATATTCAAAAATTATTTTTGTCTCCAATCATATAAAAGCAAGCATTAAAATGATGCTGAACAAGCCCAGCCCAAATGGGGGAATCCAAAAACCTCAGACAAGCAACGAGCCATTGGATCGGGTTTGGGTTTGGGTTTGGGTTTGGTTGGTGTGGTTGGATTGGGTGAACCACCGCCTCCACCGAGTACAAGGAAGTCTCTTTCTTTCTGAACATACCATTACGTGGCAGATCTCCCCTGGACAAACACTTGGCGATACAACTTATGTAGCAGAACAAGTTGCACGACACAAGTATTCAAGAGAACTTCAAGGGGGACGGACGGGGCCATAAACCCAAAGTGAGCGTTTGTTCACTTTGTTTCCATCACACCTAGATTTCTCCGCTAACTATCTTCATCACATTTCTTGCTCATCTCGTTTATAACCCCCGTACTGGTTTTTCTCTCACACATTAAGAGAGAAGAAAAAAGCTTTCAACTTTGAGGAGCTTTGCATCAGATGGCTTCGATTTTCCAAGGACTGGGAGCTGCCTCTGGTTTTAATGCGTCCAAGTCCTTGGACTCCAACAAGCTGCTGCTTCCTTCTCGCAGATCTCTCTCAGGTTTTGTTTCTTTGTGTTCAGCTACATTTATGGTGATTTGGGTTTCTGGGACGTGCTCGTTTTTAGCTAGCTGAATTAATGTTGAATTGGGTGAGCTCAAAATGGCTGTTCATGTGATTTGCTTATTTGATTCAGAGAGGAAAGCTAGCTTCTTTGCGGTCAGATCTAATGGGGATATGAACCCGGGTTCTAATTCCAAGGGTCACAGAGCGAAGCAATTGATTACCAATGCAGTTGCAGTTAATTGTCTCTCATCTTTCTTGTGTTTAATATACTACCTCTATCTGTTTCGGTTTTGTAGCCTAAAGTTTAACTCTTGGGTATTTCTTTGTGTAGACAAAGCCTGATGCTTCCGCAGCTTCAACCGCGTCAAAGCCCGGGTTTGTTACTACCAGTCACTATCTTTTTTCTGTGAATCTTTGATTTATACTTCGAAGCTGTTATTACCAATCTTGATTTGATAGTGACTGATGTATGCAAATCTGTCTTACGTGGGGGGGCTAAATGTTTAACCCAGTAATTTTGGAGATATAGAAAGAGAAGTAAGTTCTGGAATTTGAAAAAGAGTTAATCATGTATATATAAGGCTATAAACAGTCCTAAGTTTGGTAGTTCCACTCCCACCCTCATGGAGAAATCTTTTGACATTATGATTAAATAATATATCCAAGTCGTTAAAAATTTTGATGGATCCAGACATTAGTGCACACCAACTTTGAACAGGTGTAATCAAAGAGGATTAAAAGGCTGAATCCAAAACTTGGGTAAGCAATTTCTGAGAGTAAATAGCTTTCTCAATAACCTCTTGCATTATGTTAGTATGAAATTGTTGATTGGCCTGGTTGAGTCATGCCACTTCTGTTGATGACACATTGGAATATGCACGGTTAGACAATTTTTTTTTTTTTTAAGAATTCACGGTTAGACAAATTTGATGATGGCATATTGTGGTGTTCGTGGTTTGTAATGCAATCAAAATTACTAAAATGTGGTCTGATAAATACAAACATGTGTCCTACTTATGAATTTGTTATAAAATTAACATTGTGACAAGTCCACAACCAGATGAAGTGCTGTCAACCTCCAAGCTGTAGCATTTACTTTTTATTAACTTATGCATAAATGTTTACCTTTAGTGCATTTCTCACACCATTGTTTGTCACGTAGTTTACTGATTAGGACAGGTGGAGCATAAATAGTCATCAAATCCCAACATATTCCTGTAAATTTTCTTTTCAAGAAAGTAATAGTTCCTGAAAGTTGTAAGAGGGGCAGAGCTGGGCCTAGGTGAAAATCAATGCATCTCTGACCATCTAAAATTCTGAATGGGCCTTGAAATTCTACACAACCCACCTTTATGCCAATTATGTTAGCTATGCCTTTTATCTCGTTTTGTAACTTTTTTTTGGCTTTAACAGATGAATGAAACTATGCAATCTTTGGACAATACCATGAATAGAAAGGAAATCCATGAAATATTCATGGCATTGGCTTTGTTGATTTGTATTGTATTGATTGGTGATTGTTTTTTATCTCAATCTTATTTGGTTTTATATTTAGGCATGAACTTCTACTCTTTGAGGCCCTAAGAGAAGGCTTGGAAGAGGAAATGGATAGAGATCCCACTGTATGTGTCATGGGTGAAGATGTGGGTCATTATGGAGGTTCTTACAAGGTGACCAAGGGCCTGGCTACAAAGTTTGGTGATCTTAGAGTTCTTGACACCCCAATTGCTGAGAATTCCTTCACCGGTATGGGCATTGGAGCTGCCATGACCGGCTTGAGGCCAGTCGTTGAGGGTATGAACATGGGTTTTCTACTTTTAGCTTTCAATCAAATCTCAAACAACTGTGGCATGCTCCACTACACATCTGGCGGGCAGTTCACCATACCAATAGTTATTCGGGGACCAGGTGGTGTTGGTCGACAACTTGGAGCTGAGCATTCACAGCGCCTCGAGTCATATTTTCAGTCAATTCCTGGAATCCAGATGGTTGCGTGCTCAACTCCTTACAATGCCAAGGGTTTGATGAAGGCTGCAATCCGCAGCAATAACCCCGTGATTCTCTTTGAACATGTTTTGCTTTACAACCTAAAGGAAAGAATCCCGGATGAGGAGTACATCTGTAACCTTGAGGAAGCTGAGATGGTTAGGCCTGGAGAGCATCTTACTATATTGACATACTCTAGGATGAGATATCACGTGATGCAGGCTGCAAAAACCTTGGTGAACAAGGGATATGATCCTGAGGTGATTGATATCAGGTCACTGAAACCATTTGATCTTCACACAATTGGAAATTCAGTGAAGAAAACACACCGTGTTCTGATTGTGGAGGAATGTATGAAGACTGGTGGCATTGGTGCTAGCTTGACAGCAGCTATTACTGAAAACTTTATCGACTATTTGGATGCTCCAATCGTATGCTTGTCTTCACAGGATGTGCCTACCCCTTATGCTGGTACATTGGAAGAATGGACCGTTGTTCAACCTCCGCAGATTGTCACAGCTGTTGAGCAGCTGTGCCAGTGAAGTCAAGTCAATCTATATGTTATATGTTGCTTTATTTGAAATTTTGTGTTGGTAAAAACAGAACAACTTTTTCATGGAATCCTTTTATGTTGCTGCCAAATAGGCCAATAATTACTTACGGTTGGTAGTTAGATATGTGGGAGAGACGTCATTAGCTGTGTTCATAAACTATTATTAAGGCTCACACATGTTGGTTATCCTTAACTCTTTATATTATGCGACAACTCTGCTGCCCAAACTATTTTTTGGATCTATACTTCAAATGATTTATGCAGAATTATGTGAATACCAGTATAATGAAAAGAGATAGAGAAGTTGAAGATGACAGCATTGTTGCCTTGCTAGTAGATGAATCAGTTGTCTAAAAGCTCAAAGATGGATTCTTTTCTCAATGTTTTGAGCAACCATTTTAGGATGTCAAGTGATTCAGTTGATACAAGAAGCAGAAATGGCAACATATGATGAGTTTCGTATCCTGGATTTTCCTGCTAAACTTGGATCCAAGTGCGTATGTAATCAAAAGTTCCTCAATTGGGATTTCGCCTACATCAACGAACGGGCTCTTTTTAATCTAGTGGGAAGCTGAAGGCCCGGTGTCGTCAAGACATGTCAGACCTTCGGAATTCAATCCTTCCTTTGTGAAAATTTCTTCTCTCGGCGATATCAAATAGTTTTGAATTGCCCTAAAGCGCGCATTTACACATGAATATTTCACGCAAATGCGAGTGCTCAGGGCCTTTTGGAAGTTTTTAATACAATTGTCAAGCTTTTGCAGAATATTAAGAACACATGATGTACGCTCAAGTTGCTACGGTGTATGTAAACTCATCAGTACCTGCAGCAGCCACAAAAATTGAAGTATCACCTTTGTCTCCTCCTATTACAAGTCTCAACTTAACTTTCTTCCGTCTTCATCTATGTAGCCTAAACATTCGACATTTTTTGGCAACAGTTCCTTGTTCGACAACTAAGATTCGATAGAATGTAGTTTCAGAAAACAGAATGTAGTCCGTGCGGGCCTAACTATACGAACAGTTAAAAGTTGTATTACAAATTTACAATGTGGCCCATTTTAAAGTAGACTATCAAACAAGTAAAGCCATTCCATTTCATCTCAGATACAACAAAGCAGCTCAGAAGCCGGTGACCTACATGCAAAATGTGTAGAGCCAATTTGTCCATAGGTAAGAGCTTCTCTTCTCTCTTTGTTTATGGGTTTTGGAGTATGATCAACTGACCCATGTCACGAATCAGTTGTTCTTGCTCAGTCCTATATACATACGCACATATTGATATTCACTGTTGAACTTGTGGCCAATTTAGTACCTCCATGAGAATGATTTTGACACTTATCCCTTCTGATTCCAGGTTTCATCTCAGAGAGGGATTGGTTCTGACTTTTTGTAGTTATTATTGTTATTGCTATTATTTTGTATGGCTAGATTAGACAATTATATGCGTTCGTGTTTATTGTCCAGAATGGTGTCTATGATGCTGCTTTTGGAATTGGATTGTTTAACTTTAAGTTCGTTGTATTCCTATGGTAGACATATGCAATTAGAAAGGAAAAATGTGAACTTTATGAAAGGAAAATTTGGAGTTGTGTAAAGGAGTATGCTTGAAGCTAAATATCAACGAGTAGCTACTACACTATGTTAGTTATTCTGCGATCAAAAGGTCTGGAACAGTTCTTTTTTGTTATAAGGCCCCCTTCCGGGTGAAAAAAATTGGATATTAGATGTATCCATTTTTGGTTCAAATTATCGATTGCGTAAAGCACGCGGCAGCAACGGAACCCTAAGGCAAAGGATCGAGAAACTCAATGCCACTATTCTTGAACAACTTGGAGTCGACAACTGTCTTTTTGATTGGTACCGTAGTAGCCCTTTGGTTAGGTATTGGAGCAACATTACCTATTGATAAATCCTTAACTCACTCTTTATCTTCTGAAAATGTGAATGAGAACTCAAATATTATACTAAAGCATGGTTTGAAATGGTTGATAAGCCACTGGAGTTGCTAAATCCCAATAAATGGCCTATACTTTACTTGCATTGATAAGAGATATAGTTTTGATCACATAAATACTTACTTTTATATTTCTATTAAGTTGACCTGTTTCTGTACAAATGGATGTTCTCATATTCCCTTGCCATAAATTTAAGTCATCGTGTTTTTTGAAATATAGATGTTACTTTATATCTTCTTTCCTTTTCAGTTAATTTTACATGAACACTTCATTATATATATATATATATATAATATTGAAGAAAACAGTGAAATTTTAATTGGTTGTTGCCACATGGCTAGTTAATCGATGCATTGTCCTTTATAATCCTTCTCTTGTAGCCAGCCTAACCCCCC
>JAOSBL010000002.1:34098526-34112753 GCA_027568915.1 Erythroxylum roraimae | reverse complement strand
AAATAAAATTTATAAATAATATTGAATAGTTATTAAATAAGTAAGATTTAAAAATTTTGTTATTTAAAAAATAATTATTAAAATTTAAAAATTATTAAATTAATATGATATTTAAAAATGAAAAAAAAGAAAAATAATAATAATAATGTAGCGGAAGACATTCCGCGACGTTTTTAACGTAGCGGAAGACATTCCGCGACGTTTCTAAAAACGTCGCAGAAGAAACGTCGCAGAATGTAAAGGAATCTGCGACGTTTTATTGGAAACGTCACGGAATGTTAGACAATCCGCGACGTTTTTTAAAAACGTCGCGAATTGTCCAACTTTTTTGTGACGTTTTACAAAACGTCTCGGAATGTTGGTATTTTTCACGACGTTTTTCATAAAACGTCGCGGAAAATTTTTGCCTACACCACATTCCGCGACGTTTTTTTAAACGTCGCAAATGCTCTTCTGCGACGTTTTTAAGACGACGCAAAAGGGCTTGTTTTCTTGTAGTGTTGGTGCTCCAATGTAAGTGATAACTAGTCATTTTCGGATACAAAGAGACCAAATGTTTACTGATTTGGGCATCAGAGAGGAAGAAGAAGTATTTGATTCTTCACTGTTAAGAGGAAACCGACTGGTTTATTATTTAACCGGTCAATTTTCATTCACAATGGTCAAAAGTAAAAACCAAAATGAAAATCAGTCTGGTTTGTGCTTAATACGATCGAACCGTCTAGTCCGGTATAGTTTTTATATCATTGCAATTATCTAAATATATAATGAATATTCTAATAACTTCCTTCATACCACTTTATAAAAGAATCTTCCTAAAATTATGCCAAGATTAATTAAAGGTAACCTTAAAAGAAAGCCTATTCATGGCCCCTAAAGCAAGTTAAAAGATAATTAAGCAACCTACAGCTATACTCCCATATCAAGACCTGAAAGTCCAACAGAAAACGACCCTCACATGCAAGGTGCTTACTCTGACTATCTTTAGAATCAATAAAGATAAAATTTCAGCTCTAGATTAATATGGAAAGCCTCTCTGCTTGCCTTTAAAAGAGTGCACTACCAGCCATTTACTTAAACTACTAATTTCCTTCTTAGTTTGTTTTCTGTTGGGGCTAATAATATTTACAGGGATTATATGATTGTCACTCTTTGACAATCTAAATTTTAGGACTTTTAAAACGGCAATCTTTTTAGGGTAATAGTATTTGCGTAAGTGTATATAAGAATTCTTTGTATTAAGATCGAAGACGAATCAGCAACATGTTACACTTCATGATTGGGACAATTATATGTGTGATATAATGTAAAGTGATGAAATTGAAAACGATATTTCTAAGATAGACGTCAAGTCTAAAATTAAGAATAGATGAAAGGAACGTAAGCAACAAAACCACATGACTTGTTATAATAAACTTTCAATAGGCAAGACCACATGCTTGCTCTACATACGTGTTCATGGGACCTCACCATCATCTACTAATAATATATAACGTGTCAAAGCAGAAAGGCAACAAGACAAGACACCGGTTAATTGATTCCCTCATACTTGTTAAAGAAATTTTCTTAATTTATGCACACTGAAAGGTCAAGCAAATCATTTCCACAATAAAGAACAATCCATTCTACAATGGAACTATCATTCATTAAATTTCATTTTTTAACTATTTCCCAATTCAAATGGGCAAAAGCTTGTCCTGAATAGCCAAAACATCTCCAATTACCTTCTTTTTTAAGAATTATACAGTAGTTAACTATATTGATAATCCTCATCCGACCCTCCATTGATGATTCTCATCCTACTCTCCCAAAATGAGGACCCTTTTACACGGATACTTGATTTTGACAATAGCCATCGACAAATCAAAATCCTTATGGGTGTAGGGTTGTTCGTATAAAGTACTGTTGTGCTGCATGTGCACCACGTTGGCTGATGTGAAATATAGAGACCATCCACGTAGGTTCAACTAACCCTGATTTTACATTGTCTACCCCATTTCTCTACAGAGAAAGTGAAAGTGGAAAACAATCCCCAAAAGCTCCTTTGCGATAAAAGGTATACTCAAATGACCCTATGCTGACGATCATGTGTATATTATATTCGTATCTCCTAAGAGAATAAAGCTGAGCAGGCCAAGTGCCCTCTGGTTCAGGATAAAACACAAGAATACCCTATCCTTTAATACTTTGCCCTTCGTTATCTCGTTCATAGATAAATATTCATTTCCTCTTTAATATACATATATTTCAGGGTATGTAGTGTGACAGAAGAAAAGCAGACTTGAGAAATCTGAGATCAGTTATGGATTCCACGTCCAAAAGTGGACAAAAGTACCTTTCTTTTCAACCAATGACGTGAGATTGAGAAGTTCGTTGTCCCTACTCCTTACGAGCAACAATACTACTAATTTGTACATAACATTTTGCGCTAGCTACCACAACAATTAATGCAAAAAAGAAAAAGAACAACAAATTAAAAGAGAAGCAAGTTTCCTACATCATCGGGAATAATAACAGTGAAAGAAGTGTTGTGCCTCTGTAACAAAACAATGAGATATAACGTTCGAGAAATCCTGATTGAGAAGCCGTGCATGGTTCATGAATTGTTTGGGCAGTTTTTGTGGTGTGTTCTCCAAAGTCATTTGTGGCTGAGCACATTGTGGAACTTATGCATTATTGCTCTTAGCCCTAGTATTTACATGAACTTGTTGCATAACTTAATACGCTCTTCTCATTAAAACTTGGAGGGTCAGCAAAAACACAAACATCGAGTACACCAAGCATTGGTATTCCATCTTTGCAGCCTGTTCCACAATAAATGCCATTTAAGGATAAAAAAAGGCCAAGAGAAAAAAAAAAAAGAGTTATTACCCCATTAATAATAACATATATAGTAGAACAATCACAAAATGTATTTAATTATACGATCTCAATGATACATTACAGCCAATGGTACGTAATTGTACGTATTATACAAATTGCTGAATGTATACAACTTTTGCTGTACAACTTTTTGAGTGTATGAACATATAATATTTAGCCAGCCGAAAGTAAAGTGGAAGATTAAGGTAAGAAATTAAAGAAACCTATGGCTTTACCTTGGTGGCACTAGCCGAAGAAGTAAGAGAAATGGAAGAGGAAGATGTGGACGAAGAACTGGATAGAGCTGTGAGGCCCACATTGTAAGCCATGGTACAATCAGGTCGGTAGATACCGTAGTTTCTCTCTGAAGTTGGTCCCGGCTTCAAATCCTCATTGAACAAAGCGAAAAGATAAACTTCTAACCTCATATTTGGTCTTAGAGGCGTCCCTTCGTTCTCAAACTGCCTTCTCAACAGGTTTCGGTTGTAAGCTGCCGCATTCTCAATAGTTGCACCAATCTCGTTTGTGTCACCTTTTGACGGCCAACCTGTCTCCGAAACCCTTACTTCTATTCCGTTAAAACCTAATCTCGCCATAGCAAAAATGACAGAATCTACTTGAGCATAGAGCATGTTGTCGTAGTGTAAATTGGTGAACGGGTCAACCATGCCTGAATTAGGGTTGAAAAGTACATAGTCCAGGGAAATCCTATTAGGGTCGTCCTTATAAGCAAAATATGGATATGCATTGATCCAGAATGGTGCCTTGGTGCTAGACAAAAACTGTAAGAATTGGTACATGACCCCTGAAACCTCACTTTTGAAACTACCAGCCGAAGGAGGGTATGATTGTTCCAAAACTGCTAGGGAATTAGATGTTGAGACTTGAATTGAACTATCAAGGCCTAATTGAACTAATGCACTATGAATGCTGACTATGGCAGGGATAAGATATCCTAGTAAAGAAGTATCATCATCGGTGAAGATCTCGTTGCCTACTGCAATTCCGGTGATCCTTGTCGCCGGAAAGTATGGTTTAATGTGGGTGCTAACCCATTGAAATGCTTGTTGAGGGTCCATCAAAACAGGTAGCATTTGGTTTTCTACAGTCACAATAAGCTCAATGGTGGAGTTGGCAAATGCTGTCAAAACCTGAGGATTGGTGTCATAAATTCTCGCTCTGTTAATCCTGAGGGAGCTTAAGAGATCAAGAACCTTCTCTGGTGATGGTAAATCGTTGGCAACTTGACCATAGTTGATACCAAGAGATGTCACTCCCTGTAAAACACCATTATATTCTGCAACCCGTTCATAATTAGACACTAAATATCGAAATTGGGACATAAATGAAAAACCAAAAACATGAAAACTAACATGCTCATGCAACTGGATATGATCAAGTAAGAAAGATGATTAAGAAAAATGAATGGTACCTGAGAAAATCAGAGGAAACAAAAGGAACAAACGAATCATCTCAATTTTGCCAAAAGCTGATTGTGGTACCATGAATTGATCTGTTGAAATTCAGAGTGTGAAGAATTCCAAATTGAGATGGGCAGACAATATATATAGAAATTAAAGGTAGAGAGGAAGTTTGGTGAGGGAATTAAAACAATCAATTAATTCTTTTCTTTGCTTGTATGATATTAAAGAGAGTTTGGTAGTAACTTTCAGCTTCCTTTCCTTGCCAATGCTGTATTTGGCTCTTACCTCTTAACTGGTTTTTAAACATATTTCTTTCATGCAGTGGGTCTTACCATTTTCTTCTAACATGGTAGCTTTTCTTTTGGACTAAATTGTCTCTTTCCAACCTGAGTCCAACTCCTCCATTTCTTAATATGACGACAATGCCCCCCACAGCCACTTTCTTCATGCAAAAGCAAAGGGAAATCCCACTTGCTGGTTAAATATTCAGGGGAAGCAATTGGATGATCCCAAAATTAGAGGTGGGGAGTGACGATGCGAACAAAATATTTTCTAAGAAGTTGGAATCCGCAAACAATTATCTGTAAACAGACATCATTCTTTTTAACACTTTCAGACAGCAGACGTTGAATACCAGTACTTTGCTACTTTTACGCAAAGGGACAGTATGGCTGACGATGAAGCTGACCTTTATGGAACTTGGACCCTATGCTATCTTTTTCACAATTGCTCTGATTCCAAGCTGGCTTGGACTAACAAAGCCTGCTTAATCCCAAATTAAACTCATTAAAGTTAAACTTAATAACTTTTTGTTTTTTCATCAAACCCTTGACGTTAAGTTTTCGACGGGACAATTTCATTGCTATTGAGAGGTTTTGCTTTATCGACTAGTAAAGTTTCTCCTTTGTAATTATAAGGTCACAATTTTAATTCACGAAAAAGAGCTTTTTTATAAAATTTAAAGAAAAAACTATGTTCATTATAACCTTCTGCAAAATGGAGAACCTTATGTAGTAAATACGTTGACCAATTTTATTGCTCTCGAGTCACCAATTTTTGTGATAATAAAATACAAAAAAAAATTCTGGTTCGATATACTTTAATAATTTTTTGTTAAAAATTCATCAATTTATTAATTAATCGATCAATTTTCATTAATTAATAAGTTCTTATAAACCAAAATAAATCAATTAATTTTCATTTAATAATATCTTTTTTAATTAAACTTTAAATTTTTTATGAATAAGGATAATCCTTTTCAATCATATTTAAAATTCTTTAATTTTATTAAATTTTTAGTCAGTTTTATAATGATATAATATCAGTTGAACTTTTTAAACCTTAAACCTTTTATCTAACTCCGTAAAAAAGCCATTGGTAAACGTAATATTAAGATAAATATTCTTATATTAACTCTTACTTTAACTAGTAATAGAAATGATGATAACATAAGAGCCTTGAAAATGAGATGAAAATTTAATCTGATATACATACATATAAGTTTTAGCAAATTAATTTTCACTTACATCGGGACAAAATTCTTCCATTAAACTTTTAAGTCTTTTAGAAAGAAGATTCTTGACACTTTGTATCAATGAATATTGATCCGTATTCTCAATGTCATTAACAATAATTCCGTAAAAATCTCGCTGAAACGCAGAATTTAGAAAAATCCAATAATATGCAATCTTACCCTTAATTAGTAAAAAGATTGTTTTCAAAACCATAGTCTCAGTCAAATATGTACATATGCTTTTCTGTAAAGGAAAAATTGGAGAAATTTTGACCGATGAAGAAAAGATTAGTACTTTGGTGAAAGAAACAAATTGGTTGAGTAAACATTTTCGTATTCTACACATAGATAAGGAAAATTCAAAGATTACTTACACACAGCTAAGGAAAATTCAAAGATTACTTACACATAGCTTTGCCGAAAGAAAGCCTCTAGTCTGGTTAAAAAGTTAAAGAGTTTGGTGAGTGGATAAGAAATGGTATGCGTGGGAAATTCATTTGATGATACATTGAGACGTAAGTGTTCTTATCTTGATTAAGATCACCGCTACTCTTCCTTTCTTTTGTCCTCTTGATCTCATCTTCCTTCCTCAGGATGATGCATAAACCACCTTGCACGAGTTAAACATGTATAACTACGGCGCCTTTTGTTAAGTTGAAGAACGTATGATGAAGTGAATTGACATTTGTAATACCCCACATGCAGAAATTCAAAGCAGATTCGCTATCAAGAAAAAGGTTATGCAGATTAGGGAAAACAGTATATAAACCATTAACTTAATAATCTTTATGATCGTCATGTTAATATAAATAAATTTTCCTAATAAGGTATGTTATTAGTTTACCTCCTTTAACCTAATTGATTTAGATGGAATCTCAAACTAAGGCCTTGGGTTCAAGTCTTAAGAATTTCCCGTACCTTGTAATGTTGTTTGATAAATCTAGATAAGGTTTGTCTAAATGAATGGAGAGGGTGCTACAGCGGTGGCAGACCTGTCTGCAACTTGGCTCTTTGTACTCAATCCTGTAATTAAGACGTAAAGAGGAGACAGGTTGCATCGCTTTGGACATTCATGTAAGGATGGCTGGTGAAAGAGATAAAAAGAAGAAAAGGAAAACTAAAAGAAACAATGAAGACATGGTTGTTAAAGGACGACCTTCCTTCCAAGGTACCACAACCCGTACGTCATCGATCTTAGCGAATACTTTGTTTTCTTGCAATACATCATTTTCTTCTCTTTTTTGTTTGATTGTTTAGGGTGGTATAAAATCATAAAATTAATTAATTTCATGTAATCTCCTGTCAAATTAAAACAATCCCCTTAACTACAAGATGAGTTTATGTGCTACAAAACAAATTAATCCATGTAAAAGGGAGATCAACATAAAAAGAGAAGTTATCTTTCAGCTTGTAAAAGCCAACCAATATGTATTAGGTTTGGTGCATGGTCTTTGTTTTATCTTTCCTTTCTTATCTAAAGGAGCACAGAGAACATGTAAAGATGGCTAGTAAAGTACATGGCTTTTGTTAAAAGACATGTTGGGGAGGTAAAGAGGAGGCATATGCACCATGCATGGAAAAGAAAAGGATATATACACGATATAGTTTATGGGAAGAGAAAGGTGGTTCTTTCCGAAGCATTTGTAGACTTTAGTTTGGTTGTAATTTCTTATAAGCTTGGCATGTTATGAATTATGATAGCTAAAAACAATCTCATAATTTTCGAAAAGGGAGTCCAACAGATGCTTCATTTTTGCTCTCTCTTTTTTTGCATTTTCTGCTACAATATAAATATAAGGATTGACTCAATAATAAAATAATTAATAAAAATGTATTTTTTGTGTCTATCTACACTTAAACTATCATAAATTATATCATAACAAATTTCACTAATACGATATTAGGTCATAAATGTCATGTCTCGAATCTAAGCCAATTTGATTAGATTCGTGGTAAGTCGTCACTAAATGATAAGACCCAATCACTCAAGCAGTAATACTTATAATAAGCCAACTCACATAATTCAATAAAAATAACATAAATAATATTGTTGTCTCTATATTAAAAAATTTTCTTACATCGAATGCTAAAGTACGATATTGTGAAAGAAAAGGATGAAATTGAGCTGTTAACACATGTAAATATCTTATAGTTAGTATTGAGATATTGACACTTGTACGGTGTATATTGGTAGGGTTAGGCAAATAAAGAAATAGGAGTATAGAATGTTCATGAAACTGAAGAATGTTTTCATGTTAAAATCAATGAAGGCGTAAACTTCTCCTCTCTCGTCACTTTCTATTCTTTTCTTTGCAGCATACCCACTAGCCAATTAGGGAAGTTTTCATTATATGTCATCATCACACATTCAAAACTTACTTGGTACCAGAGCCTAATCGAGCTCTTCATCTTTGTTTTTGGTTTCTTTAATCCCTTCACATAAGTCTCATCATATGTGCTTCTCTTCAAAATCCTCAATCATGTCGGATAACACAACAAAAACTGAGGCCACTCAGATCGTCAACAAAAGCACTGGAGATGAAGGAACCTCTTTGAGCCCATATTTTGTCTCATCGGCAGAGATCCATAGTATGTCTCTTGTTTCTGAACCTTTAAATGAGATGAACTACCATAACTGGAAGATAGCCATGGTTTTTGCTTTGAAATCCAAATCGAAACTTGGTTTTGTTAATGGTAACATTCCACAGCCCCCTATAGGTGACCTTAATCGAGATAACTGGGAAAGGGTAGATTCAATGATTTGTTCTTGGATAATCAATTCAGTAGGAAAAGATGTAATGGGAAGTTTGATGGGTCACACTACTGCTAAAAACATGAGGAAAGATTTAGACACCCGATTCTCTCAGTTGAACTGTGCCAGAACCTTTCAATTGGGAAAGACATCAGCAATCTTAAGCAGGGTAGTTTAGCAGTGAGTGCATATTTTTCTAAGTTCAAGATGCTTAGGGGGGAGTATACAACCTATAAAAGCCAGCCTACATATGCTGTAACCCAAACTACAACTGCAATATGGCACAAACTGCTCAACAAGACAGAAATCAGGAGATGTGCTTGGCTTTTTTCAATGGCCTAAATGATGTGTTTAGGGTTCCTAGGGACCAAATTTTGATGATGAGACCCTTACCAGACATCTCTATTGTGTTCTCCTTGATTGTTCAACATGAGGGACAAGAAAACTTGAACAATACACCAACAGATCCCATTGTATTTTTTGCCAAACAAAATTACTCTTCATATAACCAAAGCAACAAACAGTTTAAGACTGCCCCCAGCCAAGGTTACATTCAAAACAGATCCAATCTTTACTACATCTATTGTAAGAAAAATGGGCATACCAAGGATGAATGTTATAGGCTCCATGGGTTTCCACCAAACTTCAAGTTTACAAAGGGTTAGAATGTCATTGCAAACATGGCTTCAGGAGAAAAACAGGAAAATGAGGTAGATAATCAAGCTCAGAATATGCCTACAATTGGTCAAACTTTTAATGGTAATGGCACTCCAGGTCCTGAGAAAGGTTACTTCACTCAGGGACAAATTGGTCAGATAGTGAATCTTTTCCAACAGCTGAATGCTTCAAAGTCAAAGAACATCACTTCAAACCCTGTTTCCAACTTAGTCATTTCCTCCAACTTCAATTCCAATTCCACAGTCCTCATGCCTTCATTCAAAGATAATAACTTTTCCTTATCTGTTATAATGCCTGTGAATGATACCGTGCTTGAAACTTGGATTCTAGATAGTGGTGTTAGTGACCACATTGTAGGAAATTTGTCACTCTTGCATGATGTCTGTGAACTTTCCAACAAGAAAGTTCATCTTCCAGATAAAATCTATGCCACAATAACCCATCAGGAAGAGTCAAACTGCAAAATTCATTAGTTTTAGATCATGTCCTATATGTCCGTCATTCACCTTTAATATTCTATCTACAAGAAAATTTCCAAAGTCTAACAAATGCATTTTTTTTTCTTTGGGGACCTCTATCACATTTACAATCAGTTATGAGAGATGACTGGAGTTGTTAGAGTTACTAATGGCCTATATCACCTGAAGACTAAGGTTGATCCAGAAACCACTAAATCTTGTTTTCTTGTTCCTACTAGTTCAAGTGAAAATCATGTAAACGCATTTCCTGTTTCCCTTGCAAACTTGTTATGTAAAGACATTGAAACCTGGCATTTAAGGCTGGGACATCCTTCTATTTCAAAGACTCAAAGAATTGATGAGTTGAAATGCAATGTCAGTTTAGCTTTTGATTATGGTGTGTGTCCTCTAGCTAAGTTCAAAAGGCCTAAATTTCATAATAGTCATTCTTATGTTGCTGCACCCTTTGACTTAATACATGTTGACATTTGGGGGACCTTTAGGAATACAAACTCGAAATGGATGCCACTATTTCCTGACTGTTGTTGATGACTATACCAGATAGACTTGGATCCACTTAATGAAACAAAAATCTGAAACTTCACAATACGTTAAGGACTTTGTTGAGTTAGTCAAAACACAATTCAATACTAAAGTCAAGTGTATTAGGTCAGATAATGGACCAGAGTTTAACTCCCTCAATATTATTCATCCCTAGGAATCATTCATCAACTCAGTTGTGTAGAAAGACCTGAACATAATGCCAGAGTAGAAAGAAACATCAACACCTACTAGATGTTGCCAGAGTTTTAAGATTCCAAGCAAACCTACCACTTCATTTTTGGGGAGATTGTGTCCAGGCAGCCTGTCACCTCATAAATCTGTTACCCTCTTCATCTATAAATTACCAAGTTCCTCACAAGCTCCTTTACTCAAAAGAACCAGAATATCATCACCTCAGAGTCTTTGGTTGCTTATGTTATGCAACAACATTAAATAGGTCAAGGCATAAGTTTGATGCAAGCACGCAAGCACACAAGCTTGCATCTTCCTAGGATACCCACCAAATGTCAAAGGGCACAAAGTCATGAGTCTGAAAACTAGGCAAGTTTTTTTTTCTAGAGATGTGAAGTTTCATGAGAATGTGTTTCCTTACCACCACATTGAATCAAACCATCAAACACCAACTATCATTGTCCCTTTAATCATTCATGATAGTAACACAAAACATGTCCTAAGCTCAGAGATTCACCTTGACCATGAAACACTAAAAGAATCAATCTTTCAACAACTTGATGACAATGATGATGAATCAAATAAAGTAGTTACACCATAGCTATCACTTCCTAAAAATAACCAAATATCTCATATCATAGCACCTAGAAGATCTACCAGGCCAAGTAAACCACCCTCATGGTTAGAAAACTATCACACCAAATATCCTAGGCTAAAGTACTCAGATAATCCTATGTCATCTTCTATGACTAGGGTCAATGTGATTGATGGTTCTCCATTTCCACTTCAATACACAAGTTCATATGATAAGTTATCACAACCCTACAAATCTTTCATTTTATCCATATCTAGCAACATAGAACCTAGTACTTATAACCAAGCCATTCAAGATCCATTATGGTGTGAAGCAATGAACAAAGAAATCAAAGCTTTTGAAGATAATCAGACTTGGTACTTGGTGCCATTACCATCAGGAAAGTCATCAATATGTAACAAATGGGTTTATAAAGTGAAGTATGAGTCAGATGGGACAATAAAGAGGTACAAGGCTAGACTTGTAGCTAAGGGATACATACAATAGGAGGGAATTGATTACTTTGATACATATTCTCCTGTGGCAAAACTCACCATAATTAGATGTATTTTTGCACTGGTGGTTGCAAAACAATGGGATTTACATTAGTTAGATGTAAACAATGCTTTCTTACATGGAAAGTTGGAAGAAGAAGTATATATGATCCCTCCACCAGGCTTTGAGGCACCACAGAACATGGTCTGCAAACTCAAGAAGAGTTTGTATGGCTTGAAATAAGCCTCCAGGCAGTGGTTTGAAAGATTGACAGTTGCATTTGTGTCCTTTGGTTTTGTACAATCACAAATAGACTATTCTTTATTTACTCCCAGAACTGAACAAGATTTCACAATTATAGTTTTATATGTTGATGACATATTAGTGACAAGGTCAAACATGCAAATTATTACTGCTATTAAGAAATATCTTCATGAATTGTTCACCATTAAAAACCTTAGGAATATGAAGTATTTCTTAGGCATTGAAATTGCCAGAAGTAGCAAGGGTATGTTTTTATGTCAAAGAAAGTATGCACTGGAATTACTAGAAGAATGTGGCCGGTTAGGATGTACTCCATTGTCATCTCCAGTTGAGATCAACACTAAACTGCAGAAATCAAAAGTTGACTTGTTAAATGGTCAAGAAGCAAGATCTTATAGAAGACTTTTTGGAAAGCTACAATACTTAACTAGCACAAGACCTAATCTATCTTATGCAGTGCAGTAGCTTTTACAATTCATGGATTGCCCTATAAAGATCCATTCTTAAGTTACAATAAGGGTATTGATATATGTCAAAGGAACCCCAGGTCAAGGTTTGTTCTTTCCCATTGAATCATCCCGTACACTCACAACTTTTAGTGACTCAGATTGGGCAGGGTGTCCAGAAACTAGGAGATCACTAACAAGGTACTGCATATTCTTGGGGCATTCATTGGTGAGTTGGAAGGCAAAGAAGCAGCCTATAGTGAGTAGATCAACTGAGGCAGAATATAGAGCACTTGCAAATACTACATCTAAGATTGTTTGGCTTTTGTCAGTCTTGCAAGAGTTAGGAATCCAATATAAACGAGCAGTTCCCCTTATCTGAGACAACAAATCAGCACTGAGCATAGCGAAAAATCCTGAATTTCATGAAAGAACAAAACACATAAAAATTGATTGCCAGTTTGTGAAATACTTAGATGGAATTGTTTCTTTCTTTACATTACATACCCTCAATTGATCAGCTGGTAGACCTTCTAACAATGCCATTGGGATGTTCACAATTCAAGAGTTTGCTCTCCAAGATGAATGTTACTAACATCCATCTTGCCGGGGGGTATTGTGAAAGAAAAGGGTGAAATTAAGATGTTGACAGATGTATATATCTTATAGTTTGTATATATCTTATAGTATTAAGATATTGACACATGTACAGTGTAGATTGATAGGGTTAGACAAATAGAGAAATAGGAGTATAGAATATTCTTGAAACTGAAAAAATATTTTCATGTTGAAATCAATGAAGGCGTAACTTCTCCTCTCTTGTCACTTTCTATTATTTTCTTTACAACATACCCAGTAGCCAATCAGGGAAGTTTTCATTGTATTTCATCATCACACATTCAAAACTTACATCTACATTCTTATACTTTTATTACAGGGTATATGTTGGACCCCACACCCAACTTTCGGTGTTTGCAGGTGATACTGCGGCTTGTGTTTGAGGGTGATACCGCGGCATCCAACCTTAATCAGTATTGTCCTCTTTGGTCTTGGGTGAATCCACGACTCGAACCCAAGACCTCAAGGTTTTATAGCTTCCACATGCTCGCCTCTTACCATTGAGCTAACTACTGGGCTCTGATACCATAAATGTTGGATCCCGAATCCGTAACCCAACTACTTAATCCGAAACCTTTATACTTATACATGATTATAACCTCCATTAAAGTCCTCAGAACAAATCTTGTAAGATTCATCTGAATTTCCTCAATTAAAAATAATCTTCTTGGGGCCCATACTTAAATCCGATTTCTAAGCTCATACGAAATTCATGCCGCTATAGTGTCAGCAATAAAAAATCACTTCAATCGGGGTTTCATAGATTACGTTAGAATTTACCAAAATGCGAACTCATATTCTAAAATTTCACCCAATTGCTTCTCTTTGATTGAATCCATAATTTCAATTTAAGTCCTAAAACTCTCGAATTTGCATAAAAAGGTAGACAATGTTTTTAGGAAACCAATGCTTCAAAAATCGAGAGAATCGGAAGTCAAATGCAAGAGTTATAAGAGGAAAATCGGAAATGACCAAATGAATAGTAAATGACCATATGAATAGTAAACAGCCAATTTCCGACCCTCATAACTTTTTACTCCTAACTCCGAATAAGACATATCATACCTCGATGAAAAGATAAAAAGACGCTCTACATCTTTCATGAAGGATAGAAAAATCGATTCCCGCTCTAAAGGGGCGAAAAAATCCGTCTAAAGGTTCAGCCCAAATTGCCCTATGAATAGTAATCCGAGAATAGCAAAATACATAGTGGGCAGAAATTTTCAAACGTTCATAACTTTTTCATCTTAAGTCGAAAACTAACCCATTTTATACCATTTTAAAGATCTTACCACGTGCTACTAACTTCCAGAAGACCTCTTAGTCCAAATCAACCGTTTAGGAGGTCTAAAACCTAAGCGAAGTTGCTGTCCATTTTTAAGAAAATTTGGACAGCACCTCCCCTAAA
>JAOSBL010000002.1:34081563-34098426 GCA_027568915.1 Erythroxylum roraimae | reverse complement strand
AATAAATATCATAATAAAGTATATATATATATATATATATAATACGAACCTATCAAGAAAAATCATAATATAAATACCTTAAAAAATGAACAAAATAATAATGACATTCTTACATAAAACAGATTCACCCAACAATTTCTTGTATATGTCCAAAATAGATGCTAACTAATTTATCCTAATCAAAGAACCTACAAACACCCAAACTTGGTGCTATATATTATGCTTGGGGCAACACAATGATACATTCTCCATTCTAACGTTAGCTAATTTGCCTCGATTAATGACATGATATATGCTTCATTCTGACATTAATTAATAGGCCCTAACCAATCATCACATCAAGTGTGCACAAACCCCTCAAAGGCCATACAATATATCCCAAGATGTATAAAACAAAATACATATATCACATCATTTATACATAGGCTTCAACACCATAATCTGCAACCATATACAACATCTAAGTTATTGATGGTATTTTCTTGATACATGAAAATACACTTTGTATGCATATTAGTAGTTATATGCCAACAATCATGCAATTTTATACTCAGTAAACATATTTAGGTCTCTTGAACTCATCAATTTAACAAAGTCTTAAATCGACCATAACTTTTGCATGGAGATTTTGAAATTATAACTTAATTTCAATCAATTTAAGCATGAAAATAATAATTTGACATTCAATAAATTATTTAATATGTGTAAATAATAAAAAATAACTAACCTAGAAAACATTAATTGGCATATACTACAAGTTTCCAATCAAAGGATACTTTAAAACAGAAGGATACAATGCTAGAATTTTTATATTCACCTTCAAAATGGTCACTCTCATTTCCTTTCCTCTTTCCTCTACAATTTTATCAGTTTTTTTGCTTAAGAAAAATAAAAGAAATCATCGGATTAGCTGCTCTTAAAAACTAAATTTTGTGAAATTTAGCTAGTCTATCAATTTTTTCGGCTAATTGAACATTAATTTATGAAGGTTGACATTGCCACCATCAGATAGTAGATATCAAGTTTAGGTGTCTTCTTAAAAGTTTTTGAAAATTCTCTCAGCTTTTCATACTATATTGAATTACGTCGAATCAATTTTTTACCTAAAGTGATGATCAAAATATCAAATACTATTAAATGTTGAAAAGAAAATGAACCTACAAGTTTATTTTATCAAAATTTTCTATTTGAGTTTGATATCAACTTTTGATGTCACCTATGAAATGTAATATTCCTCTTTAAAATTTTATAACTTTTTTAATAGCCTTAACCTAATATTTCTATTAAAAATTTATGCTCAAAATTTAACCTAATACAAATTCAATAATTTAATCAAGCTTCTAATGCATGACACTTTGACCATAAATTTATAACTAAAACAAATCATAATAAAAATAAAGAAACACTTAGAACAAAAATAAGAGAAAAGAGTTCAAGGTTTCATAAGAGAACAAAAATAAGAGAAAAGAGTTCAAGGTCTCATAAGAGTCAAAACAAGCAAAAGTTGGTGGAATTGTAACATCCAAAGATGTGAAGGTAGAAAATGGTATTAGTGTAAGAGCTGTGATCAATAGGTGGTTTTTAGGATATTGGAATGAACTAGTTCCATATTATACAAAGATGGAAGGTTATAAATCTAACCTTGTTAAGGATATCAATGGTTCAATAATAGAAGATTGTCACATACTATATAGAAATTGAGTGTATCAAATATAATATGAAAGGTTAAATATTTTATAATCATATAAAAAATATTATTAATCAACTTTTAAGTAGTTATTTTAGGGTGATACTCTTGAGTCCAAATTTGAGTTATTGTTAGGTTAATTCAGATTGAAACTATTATAAATGGTATTAGAGTAGATCTCCAATAATACGAAGTTGCAATAGGAACAAATCAAGCAGAAGTTAGTAGACCTATAACATTCAGAAGCAATGAGGATGAGAAATGACGTCAATAGTAGGTTTGTGAAAAATAGAGAATTCTTAACACTTTTAGTTGAAAAGGTGTAAAAAAAATAACTAATTTTAATATTAAAAATAATGAAATAACTTTTATTATGAAATAGATCTTAATAAAAATATTAAGAATTTGAAAATGAGAAGATTGTGATTTCTTATATAAATGATCGATATCAAATTTCATATTTAAAAAATAAGAATTGAAAAAAGTTCAAAAGGTTATTAAAAAGTTTAATAATTTAACTATTTTTAGAACTGAAATTCTCTTAAATCTAAAGTAGAATTGTTGGTAAGTTAATATAAACTTAAAATGTTACAAGAACTTATCATGATAAGCCATTTAGTGAGAAATAAAAAGCAAGAAAGTTTCTTCCTCTAGGAAAATCAATGTCCACCTTTTGGTTTGCATTATTTATACACAAAATTTGTTCTAATTATTTTCTCACTCAATCCCAAATTAATCATCTTTACAATAATAATATAATTGTGTTTAGATTTTACTGGATGGGGAGATAGTCCTTCCGCTTTAATTAAACATAATTATTTGTTTTATGATTATTAGAAAAGAAAAAGAAAAAATTATCTCAATGTCTAAATTTGGCATTTGTGCCCAGATCTGATTTAGTTTAGCCCTCAATTAATAGGTTAGGACCAATTTGATCAAGCTTCAGGTTAAGCTTCTATTATTTTTTAGAAAACTTTTAGATTTTGAGTTGAGCTCGAACTCGAGCTTTACAGCCTGGCACAACTTGAATTCTAAAATTCTCATCCAAGCAATGTCCAAATAATATCATTTAGGAATAGGTAAAAGAACATTGTTTCCCAACACAATGTTGAACTATTTTGTCTATTCTAAAACAATGTTGTTATGCTTATTAGCAAACTAACATCGTTTTAGTATGAATAAAATCCTCGTGTCTATATCTCTTCTTCTCCCTTCAGTCATTGTAGCATAATTAAAACAAAATCACTGTGACTTTGTCTCCTTTTATTTCCTTACTGACGTTGCCAACTTTTCCAGTGTTCCTTTAGCCCTCTACCAATTTTTTGGAAGTCCTCCTCACTACTAATCACCTGAAAATCTCTTCTTACAGTTAGACCAGTTGCCTAAAAGTTCTCTTTAACTTATTTCTGAACGATATACAAATGAAGTTGTACTAAGTAAATTAAGTGTATTCCATACACTCATTTAACATGTTTCTTGTAGATTTTTTGTTATATTAATATAATTTACTTATTCATAATAAACAAATTACTCTGAGATTAACGGATCTCAACACTATCCAACATTCAGTAGAGAAAGCTTTTTAGCGTATAGAGGGAGACATTCTATATTAAGACCAACCTAATAAGTAGAATATTGTAAGCGTTTTTTATTTTGTGAGAGTGGGAGGTTTTGATATTTGCGTTTTGTTGGTAAAGTTTTTGGGTAGCTATTTTGTAGTACTCATGAAAAAGTTTTATTGGAAGCTTTCTTTCATGAATTTTTCAAGGATGCTTCATTAATTTAGAGTTACTTTGTTTCTATCTGTAAATCATTTTGAGTTATTTGTAGTGGATAAATTACATTTTAACATAGACATTTAGAGAGGGAAATGGCTCATAGGAGTAGAACTTTAGAATTCATGTTTGATGTTAGATTAATGGTTAATTTTTCCTTACGGGATTAGAATTTTTTTTATTGGACGATGCTAACAATATAGCCATATTTATTTATTCCTAATCTTTTTTGTCTAAAATATGAAATCATGGATTTTTTAAAACATTTTATAGAAGTTTGGAACTTCATTTACACCAAACAATAGAAGAGAAGATGCAAAATGTGTGCCATGATTGATGAAAGGGTGTCGCTTCATTGATATATCTCTAGCATTTACAGCTATATGTGAAGTTCTGTTAATTTCTTATAGAGTTTGCTCTTCTATGGCACATAAACTAGAACTAAAATATCTTGACAACTTTATAGCTTGCTCTTTCTTTAATTTAGGTCACTTGGGTGACAAAATCTAGTAAATCAAATATGGAAATTCCTATTACTATTCGTCCAACCAATGAGACAGTAATGTACCCCTATTTCTCTAACCTTTTGAGTTTAATTCATAAGCTATCTAATGGAGAGACTTTGACATCATGACTTAATTAGAATTTTTATCTATTATCTACCCTTTGGATTAGTTGTAGATATCTTAGTTTATAAGTACTTCTGGATAATGTAAGGGCATAGTCATTGTTGAAGTGTATAATATATTTAATTTAAACTTGTCTCAATTTTAATTAGTTTATGCTATTTCTAAAGAATAATTTATGTTATCTCTTTAGATGGATAAGCATAATCCTTAAATGGAAAGTTCTAATTTGATACGTAGCAGTACATCAATAGAGAGTTCTAATACGATACCCAACAGTAATTACCAAGTGCAGAAATGGTTTAAGATGAAGAAACTGGCTTATTGAGAAGTGATGTCTAGAATCACTTTATCAAAACTAGATCAAGCAATAAAGTTGAAAAGGGATAATGTAATTATTATCATAAGATGTTAGTTGAAAGTTCTAAAGGTAAAACCTTTCATTTGAAGAGATATTTGAAGTCATGAAATAGAAAGAAGATGGTATTAGAACGTCAATTTTTTATGTTTAATATAATGAAATGGGAGGTTAAAATGACTTTTATAAGTTAAAACAACAACAAATCAAAGTTTTTTACTAGCCAAGATGATCATTGGTGATGAATAGTCATTCTTCATTATCGATAACAAAAACTTTAAGTTGTTTGTCATATTTTTTCAACTAAATTTCAAGATCATGACTTAAAATATCAAAAAAGATATTTTCAAGATTTACAATGATTTATTTTTGAAGATTGAGTATTCACATAAGAGTACCCCTCACATTAGATATATGAATGGCCGACAACCCAAAGAAGGGTTATGTGATGATGACGACACACTATCTTAACAATGATCTAACTTTTATGAAATCAACTAATGAGGTAAATTATGTTTTTTGTCATTATTTATTTATTGATCATGTTATAATTGATGTTTGTTCATATCTTTAAATGATAGGTTTATATATATACTAGCGTCATATATAAATGAAAGGTTGTAATGGATGACTGCTTAATAAATTATAACAATGACCCAAAGCTCTCAACCATAACTTTGGAAAATTATAGCACAAATGATGTTATGATCAAAAAATTGAAGAATAAGTTGTGAATTGGGAGCTTATTGATTAGGGAAAGACTATTTTATATGTATTGTTTTCCACATATTGTTAATTTGATTATGAAGAAATAGTTTGAGATAACAAAGTAAGTAGTAGAGTCAATTCGGATTAGCATAGTGTGTTAGAGTGTGACACCTAAAAATATTACAAATTTTGAAGAAATTGTATGACAACTGTACATTCTGTGCACAGAAAAGTTGGTTTTGGATTATCTAGCTAGATGAAATTTAGCATTCAAGATATTGGAGTAAGCAACCATGTATATTGAGATTCTTAGCAACTTGAAACAAAGAGATTTTTAATATACTTATTCGATATTCGAACGAGAGCAATAAGAGGCTGAAGTACTCCAACCTTGGACCAAGCTTATAGAATTCATATCATAAAGAATTCAGACTAAAAAATCACATGGGACAGAAAGATAAGATTTAGATTCCTGTTTATCCTTTCCGATCTAGTGAAAAAATATGCCCTTTTCAGTTCGTATGGCTGTAGGTGGCCCTGAAGAAGTTTTCTCTTTTCCTTGATTTCATTTTCAGTTTAATGGTCCCGACTCCCGAGGACGCTGCCAGTCCTGACAGGATACCCCTTTGCTCGAAATACCAATTATAGGCTTTACGTAACTACAATGGAAGTACTCTTCCCTATTCCTGAAAGCGGAAGCCCATGGTTTACTACGCTCCCTTTGTCTTTGGTTATCCTACGATTATTATTGTTCATATTGTCAAGAAAAGATACAGGGATGCAATACGAAAGATACGTATGTAGGAGGACATTGGAACGAACTTCGTCCAAGAGTAATCCTTCGTCGTGGAATATGTCTATGGAATTAGGTGGGTGGTTCTTGACTTTGATGATTCTCTAGCTAGCTGCCTTACCCTATACCGTTCTTCTTCTTTCTCCTTAATTGCACCTCACTTTCCCTCTTATTTCCGAACTTTCTTCTCTTCATCCAGTTTTCCTCCTCATCCAACCAAGTTGTAATGCATTACAAGGTCTCGTATGGTTCCTACGTACGCCACGTTATCCTCTTCTTACCACATTGTGAACCAACTACCAAGGCCTATTCATCATCCTTCTTTAACCTCGTTACACGGTAACAAAATGAATACTACCGACAACCAATCCCTTTATACAGAAGATCAAAGCGTTCTTTGACCTTATCTTGCTGCGACAAGGATGTCGCTTTGTAAGCGTCTCCTCCAGGTGTTAACGTCCTGTGTACAGTGTGCAGATTAAATGAGAGTCCCCATGAACAATTCGAAAAACTAAGATTACCACTCGTTTTACATAAGCAGGACCACCAACTTATTACGGCTAGAATGTTGATTGGATGGTTGATACGTATACTCTTTCTGTCTTTCACCGTTGATAATCAATCGACTAGCCAGGTATGGGATCGTCTTAGCACACATCCTTACAAATGAAGTTAAAGATTATTTTCTTTTACACGATTCCTACAAGCCCTCCATCATCAAAGTTATGAGATGATCGGGAGAAGTGATCGGATTTTGGGGGCTTCCAGATCTAAAGAAATCGTTTCCCGTCAAGCTGCTGCTATATATGGAGTTCTCGTTCCTATACCAGGAACTACTGATTAACTATGTCCTCTAGCTTCCATCTACTACAGGTTCTTTTTCTGGTAAGTCTGCCTGGGAATCAATTTGAGGCAAAAACCAAAGAGTAGATTGGTGGAATTTCTGACTGCCAAAACATAGTTCTATTGTATCCCATCAAAAAACAATAAAAAGAGATTACTTACATAATTGGTGATTCTTTCTGTCAACTTTGCCCTGGTAGATGAGAGTCTAAAATTCCCTTTTGTCACCAATTTGTGTGGTCTAGTTTATTATCCAAATGTTAACATTCAAACACCTGTTGAGAATGGGATTGGAAATTTTCAACTGGCCAAGAAGCAATTGTGGAGAAGCTGCAAACTCAAAAGTTCTTCGTTGCTTTGATTTGTTATGAATTACCTTGTTTGGAGAGCTTGTTAATAGGAGTTTAGTCAATATAACTAGTTTGATCACGGATATCTTGCTTGCTGTAAAGTACAGAATAGTTGGTTTTCCTCAACTTTCTGGTTGTTCTTTAAGTTTTGTTCTTTTTGGTAGTCAGTAAATAACTTTATTTGCATCTACTATGGCTTTTGAAGCTGTATGTTGTTTTCACCATGTAAGCAGACTTGTCTGCTCACTGTTTCCCTTACGATAATGGAAAATTTTAAATTCATTCATCTCAAAGACTTGCTAAGTGGAGAATTAACAGAGAGAGACAAAGATGAAATGAAAACGAAAATTCCGCAGATACAAGAGAATAGATACACGAATGTTACATTCTTACAAAACTACTAAACTAGGTTATTGTCAGCCAACAACTTGTACCATTCCTCCATCGGAGGCAGCTCTAACATCATTCGATCCAAATCCTTAAACGACAACCCTTTTGTGAACCTCAAATCGGCATTGCCAGAACTACTTTCAATTCCACTACCTGGAATCCCATCTCTTCTGTTATTATTGCCACCACCAACAGGTCTTTTCCTCTTTTCCCCCACAAACGAGCTCTCCTCGATCCAGGAAACACATGAATCTTTGCCGGTGAGACTCTGAACCACGGACTTGAAGCTCTTGGGATCAGCTACGACGTACTGAGTGTCAACAAGCACCACCTTTATCTCGTCATGAGCCATTTGGGAATCGCTTTATTGCAAGTTGACTACACTTTTCTTGCCGTTTCCTCACTGAGTCTTTCCCGGTATAGAAAGTTGTATGATCTATATATCTTCTGGAGTTCTTGGCAGGAAATAAATATACCTTGCTTTGATGTGAATTCTCGGTCTACTCTGGCCAGTTTGAACGATATTTTGGAGTGTTGTTATGAGGGGAGGATTGTGTGCGGCTTTATATATATTTGGCCAAGTGGAGAAGGCTTCCATGGTTGAAGAAGTTTTGCGGGCAAGTAACTAAAAACGGACAGTTGAACTATTTGACCAGAGGCAGTCTAGGAGGACCAAATTACATTGTTTTGACTCAAAGACGCAGGCAAGTTGGAACCGGCGTGAGGTCATGGTTGTCGATTCTATGCACGTGCGATACAACCCAGCAGCACCCTTTCGGCTTTTGTTAGATTCTCTAACTCCGAAACGTACTATTCATACAATTACTTTTCGTTGGCTTGGGTTTGACCTCGTGTTCGATAGTCACTGGCTCGTCGCTGTTTTCCTCGTACCCGAAATGTCAAGTGGTGTTACAAACAGGCCAAAGTTTTCGGTGCCCTACCAAGTAAAGTTTTTATACTTAAATTAATTATATTTTATTTTAAAATAGTGTTTTTTAATCCATGAACAATGCTATTTTTGTTCAATCTTTTACTTATTTTTGTCTTTTTTCGCATTCTGTTAAAGAGTGTTGTAAGTTTTCCAAGAGGACTGAACGTGTTTGGAGTCTTTAGGATTCATTTTTAGATCGATAAACGAATAAGACTGTGTATTATTAGACCTTTTCAAATTTTACATATCAAATACATTCATATTAGGTATTATCGTTATTATTATTGTAATAGAAGGTCGCCGGTGATTTGATTTTAGTATGAATTTTTTTAATAAAGTTAATTATTTACTTAACTTTTTTTTTGGTATGGACCCAGGGCAGCGACGGAATCAGAAATTTAAGATAAGAGGGCTCAAATATTTAAGTTTTTAAATCTTGAGGGCTCAGTGCACTACTGAATTCTAAATAACTCTGTTTTTGCGTGTGTGTGTGTATATATATATATATGTATGTATGTATTAATTAATTAAAAATAAATAATATTTAATTTTATAAATCTTAGGAGGCCCAGTGCACCACTGGGCTCCGTGTATCTCCGTCTATGACTCAGGGTATCCACCGGCGGGCCAAGTGATTAATCTCCTCGTTAGTTTGCAGGCACCTTATATAGGAAATATGAATATGTTAAACTTTATTCTTTTTTTAATTTTTTATTTAGATGTTTTTATAAACTTATAAATATGTCAAATCTTATGTGTTGAATTAAGAGATGTGTCAATTCATATTTTGATGATAATTAACAAAATGTGAATACCATAAATGACTTTATTTTTGGATGAAACAACACGTTGAAAACAAGGTTTTAATTATATTATTCGACTAGTGTAAGTCAGTGGTCAACTAATATACGTTAAAGTTATAAAAGAATATGTTTTTATCTATGTTGGTCTAATCGATGTCCCAACATATTACTTTTCTTAAACAAGTTCACATTGGTCGACCCATATGAATTTTTTCATAAGAAATGGACATTGGTCAACGAATGTAGTACAACTAGTCATTGTAAAGACTAATTTTTGGCTCCGAAGTTTACATGGAGTTTCAAAGGCTATAAATATGTAGTTTCTTATTGGTTTTGATTAAAAAAAAACAATTTGAGTATTTTATAAACTTATTTAAAGAGTTTTTTTACAGTGTTTTTAAGCTTTTATTGCTGTATTAGGAAGTGTGGGAGCCTAATTATCAAAGTAAGTTGTAAAATTTCACTTATGAGAAGGAAGATCAAAAGGAGGATAACTCTTTGTTTTTTTGGTTAAAGAAATGGGACGTAAGCTCAGAAAAGAGAACTACAGGACAGTGACACGAGGCAAGAAAACCCCAACTGAGTCTGCAAACAGTAACGAATACAGACCCTCAACGACATCACAAAACCAGTGGACTCCTACAGGTAGACGATAGCTATAGTTGGCTAACCAATCCACACAACGATTACCCTCCCGAAATACATGACTCACTTGTACTACCCAATTCTTGGACAACAACTCTTTGATGGCCGGAACCAACGTAGTAATCACCTGATTTTGGTCACTAGTGATACTTGACACTATCAGTGCAGAATCAATAGTCAATTCCACTTAGGAATACCCATGAAGCCACGCGAGAGTCAGTCCATGATATACGGCCCATAATTCAACTTGCCAGGACGAACAGAAACCCAAATTTGCGCCAAATCCAACTAGCCAACGACCTCCAGCATCCCTAAGCAGTCCACCAGTAGTCGCCAATCCGGGGTTCTCCTTGGAGGAGCCATCAGTGCTCAGATTAACCTAGCCTTCTCGTGGCTTCTGCCAACAAACTTCAAGAACCTGGCTCCTCTGTGCACGCGGAGGTGAGACATCGCATTGTAAATTTTGAGCCAAAATCGCATCTTGAATAAAGGAGTGAATTTCCCCAATGTGATGTACTATAAGTGAGTAAAGGTTAAAACAACGCTCATTTCGCCATGTCCAAAGTTTCCAAAGGACCACACCAAAAACCAAAGGCCAAGTTCGTTCGTTTAAGGAGGATAACTCTTTACAAAAAGATAAACATGATCGATTGTAAGAATGTTCCTCTTGACTTTGTTGAAGTAAGAGCCTTGGTTGAATTCTAGGAAGTATCTTGGAGAGTGGACATATTTGAGGGTTGTCAAAAGTACTAATTAAAGAATATTTTTAACATAAATTTGATACTAGTATTTTGCTTGTTTTTTGATGGAATTTGCACTTAACTTGGTTAAAGATAAAACGGTGTACTTAAAGAATTAATGATTTAGGGTGTAATTATCGAGTAGTTGAGTAACACATGTATAACACTGATCTTTGTTGAATCTTTCATAACATAGACCCATATTCGTGGTTTTAGTCTCTTGTTTTCAAAGATAAAACGGTGTACTTAAAGAATTTCTAATTAGGGATCTTCATTATTTCATTCTTGTTTATTACTTTATTTTTTAGTTTAGATTTGTAATTTTAATCTAATTAATTATTTTTTAATTCAATAACTTATTTTAATTAGATAATAGAAAGATAGCTTTTGAGAACGATACTCATGTCACTGGACTATATTACAAGTACAACGAGTGCACTTGATTAGTAGATTTTTAGTCTCTATTTAATTGGACTTATACCGGTAGATCTTTTTTCTGAAGATTTTTTTTTAGAAAAACTTTTTTAAAAACCAGTTGATTATTTGACTGTAATTTAAAAATGAGTTTTTTTGAAAGAGTTTCGTATAATAGACTGATCGGCATCATAAAAATAAAAAGCACTTTTAGTTTTAACTATATTTGATTTTGTAATAAAAATTATTTATGCATATAAATATTATTTAAAGTATATTAAACAATATGCAAAGCGTAATATATTAATTATTATATAATTTTAAACCATATGAAACATAAATGAAAGTATATTTAACTAAACCTTTTATATGGATTATAACATAAGTAAAATTAATATCAAAAATAAATATTAAAACATATAAAAAGCTAAATAATATTATATAAATCTCAAAATAAATATTCAAGTTGAGTAAATAGTTAAACACGTAATAAATTATGTATTTTATTATATTGTGGGTACTATGGGAATTATGTGTAAAACATAAAGACAAAAGAAACTAAAAAATAAGCTCATTAATTGATCTAAAAAATTTACTTAAAAAAGCTATTTGAGAGGCTTTTATGAGAAGCTTCAAATTTGAGCTTATTAAAAAGTTGTATTTTGTCTGCCAAAAAAGTCGTATCTATTAAAGAAGTACTTTTTTATTTTACAGTTAAATACTAATTTTTCTTTAAAAAAGCTTTTATAACGAAAAAAAGTACTTATTAACCTCTCAAAAGCTCATCTAAATAATCACTTAATAATTTTTTTTAACCCTGTTCTGCATAAAAAAATAACATCATTTTTTACCCTAACAGATGTAACGGGACATCATTTTTAGCATAAAAGAGCAGATATTCGCTACAGAGAATCTAAACCCCAAATTTTGAGAAAAAGCCGAAGGATTCAAAAAAATTTACGAACCGTACGTGATGACAATTTGGCAAGTGGATTTCGTCAGCCCCTTTGTCCTTAGTAGCTTAACCCGACCCTTCCACCTTTCCTTGATTAAACACACACAAAGTTGCTACCTTAGAAGTTTAGGAGTTAAGGTTAAAAAAAAAAAAGAAAAGAAAAGAAAAGTTTAGGAGTTTAATTTCAATTATGTTTTTTTTTGTGATTTTAATTTTAATTTTAATATTAGTATTATTATATTTTTCTTATTGATAATAATTTGATATTAAAAAATTATACAAATTAATTTTTAAGTAACTAATTTATTTTAATATCTCATATAATTTTCTTAATAAACATTAATACTAAATTAGTAAAAAGTTTGTAAAAATATTTATTTATTAATATATATTTTAATTTCCAAATTAATATTATTTATAATTTTATATTTTAAATTTATCTCATAAATAAATATTATAATTTTTTGAAATTCGTATATTTTGATGATATGGTATATTAAAAATATATTTATTAGATAATTTTTTATTTGAAATATTTTTATTTTAAAATAATTTTTAATTTAAAATTTGAAATAATCATAAAAGTAAATTTAAAATTAATTTAATAATTATATTATATTATTCATAATTTTTGTTAGTAATTAATATTAAATTTAATTAACAATAAAAAACAAATTATGAAAGAAATAAAAAATTAAAACTAAAATCAAAATTTTAATAATTTTCGTAAGTTATAAAAATATGAATAAATTAAAACTAAAAACAGAAACTCAATCAAATAAATTTTTTTATCAAATTTGAAGACAGAAAATGGAAATGAACCAAACTTGTAACTAATAATATCTTATTCATCTTATGGTTATTTTTATATAAAAAATTATATATAAATATATGTAAAATATAGTTATTTTTATCAAAATTTGACAAATAGCACTTTTCAATGAAGGTAATTGTTAAATTTTAATAAAAAATACATAAGAAATTCAAATTAAAACTCTAATTCAATTAATTAATTAAGTGTAATACTCAATACAATAATGACTAAAAATTCACATTAAAAAACGACAAGGTAAACTGATTTCTTTAAAATAAAAAATAAAAAATAATATAAATAATTATTATTGTCTTATTAATGATTTTCACAATTTATAGTATAGTTAAAGTTTAATTTTAAATAAAATCTTAAATATGAACAAATAATATAAATAAATTAACTATATTAATTAGGATTGCTAAACACATTTTATTTTTTAAAATATTTCCTTTCACAATTTATGTAACATTTAAAATCATTTTTAAAATTTTAACTTTTTTTTCATTTAGATTTATACCAAGTATAATACTAGAAAATAAATTCATAGGAATTTAGGCCCTGTTTGGTAATCAACTGATTTGACCAGTAGATTGCATTAATTGTTTGTCATTTGATGTTTGGTAAAATTAGTTATTTAGTATTAGCTGTTTATGTGTAAAATGACTTATGAGAACATGACTTTACAAAAATTATAAAGGTATAAATATTATATATCTTAGTATTTTGTTGAATATTCTTTTAGGAATTTAGATTTTAGATATTTAATTCTACAAAAATTAAGTTTATAACTCTAATAAAAACGAAGAACAAATAATAATAATAATAATAACAACAGCAACAACAACAACAACAATAACAATAATAATAATAATAATAATAATCATCATCATCATAATGATAATGATACATCCAAACATAAAATATAACAATCCAAATTGAACTAATTTGTCACTTTTACCTGTATTACTGCCCTTTTGGAAGCACGGGAAGTGTTTATTTAACACAGTCGAGTTACTTCCAAGATATAAAATCCATTACTTCAAAACCTGAGCTAATTGTCATTCCTATTCGCATTATTGTCCTTTTGGAAGCACAAGAACTGTTTATATCACATTTATATCAACAAAATAGGGTTACTTCCTAGATATGAAACCCATCCATATCTTCAACATTTGGTTATTGTTGGTTACAACCTGACCAAGATTGATCGTGTTTTCATCATGCAGGACTACCTGCACACACCCCTCTCTATGACCCCCAAATAAAAACGGGCCTGTGCTCATTTGTTGTTAAACCTAGAACCCTTTTGCTATATATTCTACTGCATGTGATCAACTTCTCTATAATCTACACTTCGAATTTTCTACTGTGATTATTATATGTTGCAACTTACACTAAAGCAGAAAGCTTTAAAAGGTCAGTGGCTGATCCAACGCCAGAGATGTCAATGAATAAATGTGAGATCCCACATCGGTTGGAGAGGGAAACGAAGTACGCTTTATAAGGGTACAGATACCTCTCTCTTATAGACGCATTTTTCATGGCCTAATGTACCGGATCCCATCGGAACTCCGAGGTAAAATGTGCTTGAGTGAGAGTAGTTCTAACATGAGTGACCTCTTAGGAAGGCCTCGAAAAAAACAAAACCGTGAGGGCTTGGCTGAGCCAAGGCCCAAAGCGGACAATCTTTGTAAGCGGGTGATCTGGGATGTTACAGGAGTGGTATCAAAGCCGGTACCCGAACAGTTGTACCAGCTAGGCTGGGCCCCAAAGAGGGCAGGGCCCTAATGGGGTGGAGAGTGTAAGATCCCACATCGGTTGGAAAGAGAAACGAAGTACGCCTTATAAGGGTACGAATACCTCTCTCTTACAGACGCGTTTTTAATAGCCTAATCCACCGGATCCCATCGGAATTCCAAGGTTAAATGTGTTTAGGTGAGAGTAGTTCTAAGATGGGTGACCTCCTGGGAAGGCCGTGGGAAAAGCAAAAATGTGAGGGCTTGGTTGGGCCAAAGTCCAAAGCGGACAATATCTGTAAGCGGGTGATCTGGGATGTTACGATAAAAGCAAGAGGAGACCATCTCAAGTTCAATTTGACTTCATCTCAATATCTGCACTCTCATTGGAAGATGTATCAGAGGTTTCCTCAGGTAAAAGCCCTAACAGTGGCAAAGGTAAACAAATCAATGTCGTCAAGTTATCACAGTTGTCCTCAATGATTCCGAAAACTTGAGTCAGATCGGCACCAATTAACCTTCCAAGTACACTCCCTCCATTTGATACGGACATGAGGGTTGCAAAAAGTGTGGCTTCCATTCCTTTAGGACATGTTGGATCCCGTTTCCGGAACCCAACCCTCTTGCTCACTCATACATCTGTTGGACCCCGCTTGTTTCCAGAGTCCAACACTTGCTTTGATACCATAACTGTTGGTCCCCGTCTCCGGAGCCCAACATTTGGAGTCTTAAACCTTGTGCTTAAATACCCTATAGGTCATTTGCCGTCATTCCACAATGGTGGTGAGCCCGCACTACTCAAACACCAAAATCATAAGTTGACTTCTTCACAAAAATGGTAGATCTAAGTCTCAATTTTGCTTTGAAGCAAGAATCACCTCAATCGGAGCCCACTTATGTTAGATCCCGCTTGATTTCGAAATCCAACTCTTGAGAATACCACAATACTTGAGCATGGTTCCTTGTAATGTCTTTACCCATCATCGGTTCATCTTCATTCTCATAACATCCTAAAAAAATTTCCTCACACTTTGTTCAATGGCGTGCCCATACAAAACAGTCACCATGCACAAACTCACTTTTCCTATTTGTGAACAGAATTTGGAAATCTTCGAACAAGAATTTCAATTTGACTTCTTCAAAGAAATCATAGCCCTAAGTCTCTGATTTGTTTTGAAGAAAAAGATCATCTTAATCGGAGCTCTATAGATCAAGATATGCTTAAAAAGCTAAAGTCTGTTCATACCCCAATCATGCTCTCCCAACCGACGTCTCATTTTCTCTAATGCAAACTTTTTCATATCAACTGCAAAAGATACCAATTTTCATGGAGAGATAGATACATGTCTTATGAATCTATTGCTTCAAGAATCACCTTATTTCGAGGTTGGATGAGGGCGTTATGCCCAAAAGAATCCAACATGTTTAAGTCCTCAATCATGCAGTGACATGTCTTGGCGCGATTATCATAACTTTCACCACAAATGTCAGATTGCGTTCGTTCTTAGACCATTGGAAAGAAGACTTCAAGATCTAAAGCTTTCATGAAGACGATAAAGTCAGATTCTACCTCTAAAAGGGTCAAAAATCACGATTTCTTAAAGTTGTCTTGTGAATGTCCGTTTAACGGACATAGATCGGCCAAACTGCACTTTTTCACCCGAGAAGGTCCGTTAAACGGACATCAAGTCCGTTAAACGGACATGGGCGATGCTAGGGGTCCTTTTTGACCCGTAAAGGTCCGTTAAACAGACCTAAAGTCTGTTAAACAGACATGGGGGTTCTCCAAACCCTCTCCAATGCTTCCTACATCTAATCTAACATCATATTCACTCATAATCTCCCCAAATTCAACTCTTCTAGTGCCAAATCACTTCATAGAAACTTAAACACCAAAATTATCTCACAAAACTCTCAAATCTCAATCCATTTGGTTCATTAAAACCACAATTTCCTATCATTTACCATAGCTATCATCATACACAAATCCTATGCAACATTATAATTTGTAACAATCATATCTTTCAATTCCGATGTCCAAAAATCGCATACTTTATAGCTTTGGAAAGCTATAAAGACGAACTACAACTTTCATGAAGGTAACTTTGGCTAATTCTGTAGGAAAATCCCGGTGTGTGCATCACATACACACGGTGCGAAAAAACAAAAATTTTATTCCCAGGACATTCCCGAAAGCCAGGATCCATGTGTCTCTATAAGGAGTCAAACCATAACGACCAAAGGAGACCGTCTCTAACGGTATCCACGCAGAGGTCGGAGAACCTAACCGAGGCA
>JAOSBL010000002.1:34048973-34070759 GCA_027568915.1 Erythroxylum roraimae | reverse complement strand
TATTTATAAACTAATATTTATTTTATATATTTTTAATTATTAAATCAAAATTTATTTGAAATTTATATATTTTAAATATATATTTTAAATTTAATTATATTTATTAATAATTATAAATTAAATTAAAATTGTGATTATTATTTATTATTATGATTATTAGAAACAGGGTTAAAAATATACAGTACAACTGTACAATATGACAATAGACTATTTTATAATTTAAAAAAATTAGGGACTATTTCATAACTTTAAAAAATTACTCAAAACGGTATTCGATATTAAACGATACCGGTATAGTACCGTACTAAAACTCAATTTGATATTAAATTCGGTACGGTATTCGTAACATTATATCGAAGTAAGCATATATCGAAATCAACTAGCGAAATAGGGAGATTTTGATGCATTTTGGACCAACTAGTGCGATTCCTGTAATATTGTTCTGTTCCTATCCATTGCTTAGAAGTTACGATGATTCTAACTTTATCCCACCGTAAATAATGTTCATACAATAGTTATGTCTCCCACACCCGAGCTTTAAGAGTACGCCTCCTCTCCTCCTTTCGTGTGTTATACATTAAAGGTAAAAAATACTTGATGTGTGAGCAACTTGGTGCTCAATCAGTGGATATATAAAAGAAGATTTTCAAAATTCAGACTAAGTGGGCTGGTCCTCGTCCGGCGATAAGGTCTGAAAGCGCTGTGTTGAGAGCTTTGAATCCCCTTAACTTTAGTCCAACGTTGGGGATGATGTACGGTCCAATCCACAAAGTCGCATTAAATTCTTAGCGAAGTTCTATGTATGTATGAAATGTGAGCTTGGACCCTAATCAAATTTCAAATTATTCAACAAGGTCTCGAGCTAGATTTGAGAATCAAGATTGAGTCAGACTCATTTTTTTTAATCATTTAGTTAATTCTAAATTATTGATTTATTAGATAATATTTGAAAATTTATTTAGAGCATATTATAAAAATAATGATAATAAATTATATTATTATAGAAAAAGATATATCTATATGTAAGATCGACATAATGTTACCTATTAAGGGAATAGCGTAGACTGTCTAGTTATTAAACCATTCTTTTATTGAGCTGATTATTGGATTATATTCAAACTTAATTGAAGCTTAACTATTATAAACAAAACGATATCGTTTTGTTTATAAAAAATAGGTCTCGGATAGGCTTAAATTTGAGCTTAAAAGACGTTGTTTTATATTTTAATTTTAAAAAAATTAGCAGAGTCGGCTCATTATTATCCCTAATTTTTGTTTCTTGCCTTGTTACGAAGGCCTAAATTAGAATTGTTCTTTTGGACCAAGTACCCTAATATATAAAAAAGGGTCCAAGTCGGTCGTATAACCTTTCTAGATTCATATAAGTCCTAAACTTTATTTTGCAAAATTAATCTCAATTTTTTTAAAATTTTCTGTTAAAACTTTCATTTAGTCAAGTTTATTTTAATCTCTAAAGTTTTAGACCTTTAATAGTCATTAGATCTTACCACGTTGTTACCATGATGAGACATGATTTTTTTTTTAAACGAAAAAATTTGCAGTTGTTATCATTTAGATGCGTATTGAGTAAACCTTCGAATTAATGTAATAACCTGCAAATTACGCCAACCGGATACTCCGCACTAGGTAAGCCCTGTACGAGAAATTATAAAAAAATAAAAAATAAAAGACTTATATACACATAGGTCTTGTTGGATCACCAGTAATGAAAGAATCAGAATAAAAAATGAGAATACGAATAGAAAACGAGAATTAGAATAGAAATAAAATGATTAATTATGCGTGTCTAACGTGTAATCAATAAGAATAAGGTTAAAAAGTTAAAATTTATGGTAGTATTTGATATCAAATATTATAAATAATAATGAGAAATTTTTTACTCATATTAAATTATTATAAGATTTATTATGTAAATAACTAATTAAAATAATTAATCAATTTTTTTCAATAACTTATAAAAATATTATTTTTTAAAAACTATGAATGATTTTTATGATAAAAATAAAACTATCAATTTTTAAATTATAATATTATCATAACAACCAATATCTTCGTAATATTCTTGTAATATTTTAATAATAACTCGATAATATTATTTGCCTCTTATTTTTTATATTTGATTATTTATATACATAATCTTTAAGAATAAAAGTTTTAAAATTACTTAGAATTTATTTCAATTTTGTTGTTTCCTATTTTATCGATCCCCATTAATCAAATAAATAAAAATAAAGGAATAAAAGTTGTATTTCCTTTTTTTTCCTTCTTTATTATTAATTACCAAACAAAACGTTAGAATAAAAATTCATGGAATAATTTATACTTTTTTGCCAATATCCTAAAAACTTTTAAGGCGATAGTGGATATTTACACCTCAAAAGCAAACCTACACTTTAGACATAATCTATGGAAGAATCGAAAAGACTAAGCACTCATATCTTAGAACATAATAAAAAGCTTGATCACTTTACACCTAAGTGGATACGAATCGTGTGCGTAGAGAGTTGTCTTCACTGTTATATAAGCTTAAAGGGCATAAACAAGACTTTATTCTTCTCTCTTTTCTGGCATTAACCCTAGCAGTATTCTTGAATCTTAAGTACTTTAAGTTTCAACTATATTAAGTGCATGTTTGGAAGGGTTTTGGAAGGTCAATAAGTACTTTTTTCTACCACAAAAGTCTTTTTAAAAAAAATAGGTGTTTGACTATAAAATAAAAAAGCACTTCTTTAATATATATGATTTTTTTGACAGTTTAACTGTAAAATTAAAAAACACTTCTTTAATAAATATGACTTTTTTGACAGTTTGACTGTAAAATAAAAAAACACTTCTTTAATAGATATGACTTTTTTGGCAGCCAAAATTCAGCTTTTTAAGAAGCTCAAATTTGGAGTTTCTTAAAAAGCATCTCAAATGACTTTTTCGGGTAAATTTTTCATATCAATTAATGAGCCTATTTTTTAGTCCCTTTTGCCCTTATGTTTTACATATAATTTTCACAATACCCACAAACTCATCATCACGTTTATCATGCAAACACATCTTCTCTAATCTCTTGCGCAGTTGTTTTATTATGTATTTAACCATTTACTCAACTTGAATATTTATTTTGAGATTTATATGATATTATTTGACTTTTTTTATATGTTTTAATATTTATTTTTTATGTTAATTTTACTTATGCTATAATTCATATAAAAGATTTGGTTATATATATTTTTATTTATGTTTCATATGGTTTAAAATTATATAATAATTAATATATTGTGCTTTACATATTGTTTAATATACTTTAAATAATATTTATATGCATAAATAATTTTTATTACAAAATAAAATATAGTTAAAATTAATAAAAATGTTATTTATTTTTATGTTGTCAAACAGTCTATTATATGAAGCTCTTTCAAAAAGCTGTTTTTTTAATTGACAACCAAATAGTCAACTGACTTCTTAAAAAAACTCTTCTACAAAAAGGTCTACTAATAAAAATTTTACTGACAAAAACTCTACTGATATAAGCCCATTCAAACAGGCAATAATTCTGATTTAGCTCATGAATCTCCTCACTAAAAAATATCTAAATTGGCCATGAAATTGAAAAAGCAAATTCGAAATTTTCGTTATAAAGGTTTGTCATTAAAATTAGATTAATTTATTAAATTATTTAAATTAATTTAGTACTATTATTTTTATTTAAAATTTATTATATATAATCACAATTAAGAATAAATAATTCAAAATTAATTAAAATAACTAAATTTGATAATTCTGGGAATTTAGAGTTCGTAAGAAAATAATCAATTCGACGATCTAATAACAACTCAATCGTAATCGCAATAACGGCCCCTCAGAAGACAACAACAAACGGACAATTGAGTCGTAAGTACCGGACATCGGGAAGTCAGACGCCTTTAGAAGCATCGGAGGAGGAGGACAGATCCGACGGAAGCAGCGGAGCTCGGATGTCCGAGGCAGGGGGTTGGTGATCGTCGGGATCGTAATCGGGATTGAGGGAGCGATCAATGGCTTCACGACCTTTTTCGAGACAAGGCTTGCAAGCAATCTCAATGGCGATCCAACCAAGTACCACTCCTGCTATCGCTATCAACGCACTCGTTATTGCTGCCATTTTCCCACGAACCTCGATACCTTTCTTTCCAAACAAACGAACGAACGAAATTATGCAGTCGTATTACTTGACAATGGGCTTAGGCCCATTACTAATTAAAAAGCCCAAAAAGTCTCCGGAAGAACTGGAACCTTCTCGTCTCGTACCCAAAACCCTTGCCCTCTTTCTTTTATTCGTTTCTTCTTTCTAGCAGTTTCCACAAGTGACAGTGAGTGCTGTTGTCTTCTATTAGTTACTGTCAAGCAAAATCTGATCCTTCAAACCCTGATAATAAGCAAGAGCTTAGGCCCATTTGTACGGAGAAGAGAATGGCGGATGAATTGGCGCTTGATTTGGAGGAGCTGAAGCAGTTGCAGGGCTTAGCGAAACGGCCTCGTGTTCTCTCTTTTATCTCCTCCGAGATTCGCAACTTGGAGAAGATGGTAATCCCCTTTTCTTGTTTTGTCTTGTTGGCTTCATTTGCGTTGCTCACATGTTCTTGGCATGGGTTTGTTTGTGTTTTGTTCTTTTCTTTTGTTTGTTGTGTCTAACAGGAAACAAAAACGGAATGAATTTTGGAATATTGGGTGAATGTTCGAGAAATTAAACTATGATTTACTTGATTATACTTGCTTTAAACATGAAGGAAGCATTTATGAATTATGAGGGGAAGTGAAAGGAAGAGTGAAATGAAGTCTCTTTATGATAATTAAGTATTGAATAAGAATCATCTGCTTTGTATGGCTAGAACGGTCGACGAGGCACTATCATGAAACCAGCTTGAAGTTGGTTGAGCGCATGATTTCTCAATGAATGGATATATGGAATGCTGACTATTGATGTGCCTCAAGTGAAATGCTAGTGTTGAGTTTTGATCCAACTTCTTTGAGTACTTCCACTGGCGATTTTGTCTTATGCCAAAGATTAAGCGGCTGGACTCTAGGAGACAGCTATTTACTTAGCATATAATAAACTAGCAAGTAGCAACCCTTCGTTGCTTTATGGGCATTGAGTTTTAATTTGGGATCTCGGCTAAGTGTAATTAAGTCGGTACAGCTCTTTCGTAATTCTTTATTGAATGATTGCTGGGTTAAGTTTGGACTGTGATTACCAAATAAGAATTTATACTTAGCGCATGTTTGCAGCACTAAATTGCCCTCTTCCTTTATGCAGTTTCCAAAAGAGCCTGCTGCAACTTCAGTTCCAACTCCAATCTCAATTGTAGCAAAGTCGCCCTCAACGCCTGGTTTGAATTATTCTACACTGTCATCATTCAGCTGGGATCAAGATAACGACAAAGTCAAGGTGAACCAATAAATTGTTGTGTGAAGCTACTTAATGATTGCATAGATGCAATTATTTGTCTAGAGTTTTTGTTCATGGAGTTCCTCTAACTATTTTTACTGGTAGATATATGTCTCTCTTGAGGGTGTGGAGCAGGAGAAAATTCAAGCTGATTTCAAACCAATTTCATTTGATGTCAAATTCCATGATGTACAAGGAAAGAACTACCGTTGTGCAGTGCCCAAATTGAACAAGGAGATTGTACCAGAGAAATGTAAGGTGTTGGTGAAGCCTACTAGGGTTATCATGACTTTGGTTAAAGCTTCCAAGGGGAATTGGTTAGATCTGCACTTCAAAGAGGACAAGGTACTGTGGTGTTTCAGCATATACCCTTATTTGAGTATAGATGAAAAATTAAACAGCTAATTTTTTAATTCTGTCTTTGCCCTACAGCTGAAGCCAAATCTGGATAAAGAACGGGATCCAATGGCTGGAATTATGGACTTGATGAAGGTAAGTTGTATCTTGTCTTATTGCGAGTTGCCCCTGAACCAACAGTTTTAGCTTGATGAAGGTATGCCTAGTTCACTTAAATCTCAAATTCTTCTTTGGTTGGGACCAAATCGCAGAATATGTACGAGGAAGGAGATGAAGAGATGAAAAGGACAATTGCAAAAGCATGGACTGATGCAAGGTCAGGGAAAACAGCTGATCCTTTGAAGGGGTATCCATAAATTCGTTCGGAGTTTAGAGAGTCGTAGCCATGTGTTTGCACGTATTTTCACTCCATAGTTTCTAAACATTTCATGTTTATCTATTGAACGGGGATGCTAATTTCATGCTGAGACTGTGAGAACATTATTTTGGAATCGATGCCTTACTTCGTTGTCTCTTTTGTTTGCAAAATTATGAAATACATAGAAGTAAATTTCACTAAGGGTTGTAATTGGTGTGTCCGGTCTTACTTTGGCTTCTTGATCAGATCCTTGTCACAATAATTTTCAATTTAATTGGTTTAATTTTACAGACTAGTTTGTGTAGGCATTAATCTTGTATTTTAGAAAAATCTAGGCTAAATTGAAAGGCATTAATAAATTTACGGTTAAGCGAATTGAGTCTAATAAAAGATTTGAATTAATGAACTGAAGTTTTTGGATCAGATTTGTATCGAGTTTGTGATAGGAGAGTTTGATATGGATGTTATAAGGTTAAAATCTTCTGTGTTGCTTGAGGAAGTCGAACATTCGGGTTTTTTGGTCTAAATTTTTTTATTCTTTAACTAAAACATATGGTACTTTTAAGCTTTTAAGATGATTTATATATGTTATGACTCAAATAGGGACGAAATGATATTTAATTCAGGTAGTTTGGCAGTTTGGCTCGGCTAGAAAACTTTAGTCAAAAGTTGGAAGAAATAGTCTTAAAAGTTCGTTCTATCGAGTCAGCTGACTTAGAGTTATATCGACACAACCTTACCTTTACCCTTAACTCGTAGCCAGTCCACTTTGAATCACAGTTTCCTAGTGTTGGACCACTTCTATGGACTATTTCTGCAGAAGAATGATTACAGAACTCGCTTGGGAGTTGTTGGAAGGGTTGGAGTAATAACCATTCCCCTGTAGTAAATGTAGATATGTGTTTGTCTCGCTAGTTTACAACATGAATGAATGCGGGGTTGAAGAGGAAGCATGTGGGAATTCACAATGGAGACAAATGTACCAAACCCTTTGATATTCATTATTTTACTTGCTCCTCACGTTCTTTTATCTCACAAAAAGATTGAAAAAACTGCATCCACTTCAATTCATATATAAGCTGCTCGGTCACTCCTTCTGTGCTCAGAATGAAAGTACAAATGAGATAACTCTTGAGGACCTATTATATCTTCCTTGCATGCATCATTAAGTTTGGACATATTTGGGCTATACTTTCAGTTAGCACATCTGGGTTTACTTGCATTGATTTAACTTTGGTGCAATCAGCAGTAGGTACGTATTGCTCAATTGGAAAGGAGATTAGGAGTGCTCGTTTGAAAAATATAAGTTGATAGTTACTTACACTCCCATCCCACTTACCATAGACATCTTGAGGGCAATGAGGATGGTAGAGTTTCGGGTGGATGCCTAAGGATAGTAACTTTTCTCTAATCATCATACCACCACAAGTAGTGGAGATGTCCATGCATAGAGGGAGCCAGTTGAGGGTGAGGAGCAAGAGAACCACTCCAGGAATTGACCAACTCATCAACACCTCCGCTACCCACTTTAGCGTATATGGAGCATTATATGCACTAGATTTGAGATAACTAGTGAGGTTGGCACAATTCTTAAGTGTTGAGATCCACCTACCACTAGTTCATCCATCTGAGCTTGCACATGCAGAGCCTCACGTAGAGTTAGAACCAGCGGAGCTAGATCCCGAGGGGGAAACCAAGGATTCGACAGTGGCAGTAGGTCAACAAGGCCTCGAACCTATAGTTGTAGCATCTAAATAAGAAACTGAGCATTAAAAAGATATGGAGTCAGTTGCCATAGAGTCATCATTGGGGATTTGGTTGATATAATTTCTATGGATTATGTGATTGACTCATAAGAGGTATTCTTGTATGTACCACCATCAGATTCCCTATCCTAGGACTAACAAATTTACTGTTATCATATATTTATTGTCTTTTTGTCTAATTTTACTTGATGCCATGAATATGATCATAGATATAATTTTAATGGAAAATTAATATATGCAAAAATTCGAAAAGACTTGCATATATTCTTTTATATTATGTTAGGGAAGTGCTAGTTCTTTAATTTATTTCTCCTCTTTTCTATTAACTTTCATTACCTTTTGCATGATATGTACAATGAGAATCATATACAACTTAAGTGTGGGGGAGGGACTTCTTATGACTTGTGGGTACTTATCAACTTCATTATAAATATCTTAATAGTTAGCATTTTTTAGATTTTTTTTTACTTTGACATCATATTGATTTAGATAATCTACTACGATTTTGATTTCTTTGCAAATAGCCATGAGTTTTGATGATTCATGAATTTGAAGAATGGATATTTGATTAACATCATGATAATTTTTGTATATGTTGCATATGCATTGGACAAATATGTCATTTTTGGAGCATTTTCATTATTCCCGCATAAAAATGAAAATGAGAAAAAGTGAATAATTAAGCATTAAATGGTTTCAGTCTAACTTCATACTAATAAGAAGGTTGAAGTTAAAGAATGGTTTTAGTAGCTCTACTACAAGGTGTTTATTCTTATTTCAAAAGGCTAAGTAACTTTTTAAACAAGCTTCTGAATGCTCTTGTGTTGTTTAAATTTGATGCTTTGTTTTAGTTTAATAAGGGGGGTATAATCATGTTCGAGAGTTGAAACATTTTTCTCATGCATGTTCAATATTGAATTAAAGGAAGTTCCAATCAATGTTTTAATGATAACAAAACATAAGTATTACTAATGGGCTAATTATTTGGATGAGAAAAAACATGAGAACAAGATAAGTCATAAACTCAAAGTGATAGCTTGTAAAGTTATAAAAGAAGAGATGAAGTTTGCTAACTTGCAAAGTAAAGACCAAGGAAAATCAAGGTTATTCTTTAGTTTATAATGTTAATTGTAATCTCATTTAGTTAATTTGATGTTTTAAAAAACTCACTATGCATAAACATCTTATATCATTCCATTGTATGAGTCTTTGTTCATCAAGAGACATTGAAGCTTTTAATCTTAGAGCCTGTTTGGATGAGTTTTTATCAGTGGAGCTTTTATCAATAGAGCTTTTCTAAGAAGAGCTTTTTTAAAAAGCTAGTTGACTGTTTGGCTGTCAATTTAAAAAACAGCTTTTTAAAAAGAGCTTCATATAGTAGACTGTGTGGCAACATAAAAATAAAAAGCACTTTTATTAATTTTAACTATATTTTATTTTATAATAAAATTATTTATGCTAAATAATATTTAAAGTTCATTTGTAGGAAGTAATTCATCATCTTCATCATAGGAAGAAAACTCTTCATCCTTTTGAACATCCAACTGGCAAGACTTGGCAAAAACAATCAAGCTGTTTCGTGAATACCATCTTTTTCACACGTAAATAGTTGAACCGCAAGTCATCTACAATGTCATCAGTATTATCTTCTACCTATTCACCTCTATTTTGCTGAGATGGAAACTTAACTTTAATCAACTGCACCCTAATACTAGCTTCCAGGAGCTCTTCATCCTTATCTTTATCTTAATAATAATCTTTATTTCCATTTTGTTTACCATTATTTTTGTACATCTATTAACGCATTTGTGACTGAAGAAGGGAAACACCTAAGCTATCAAAGATATAAAACTTCTCACAATACATCTGCAATTTGCAACTGATGATTTCACCTAATTTAGTGATTTGACCTCATCCCAAATAAAAATTCCAGCCGTATAAAACTACCACTGCTGTCTACTATAAGTCGAAACCAAATCTTCTGTCCAGTTTTACTCTGTCTTATTCTGTCTCATGGAATCTCAGCCATTTATTTTGCAGGACCCACATAAATAAATGGCTGAGATTTATTGGACACAATAAGACACTATAATAGTGGACAGAGGATCTGGACTCCTATAAGTCTTCATTGGTCTTCTGTACTTTAGTTCAAATCAATAACTTAAACCAAATATCTTTTTGCTGAGTGTTTGTCTCTTCTCACAACTGTCCATTTTCGCATACAACCTACTCTCAACTCCCACTCTACACTCACTTAAAAAACATAAATGTTGAATGAAAACAAAAAAGAAACAGATATACCAAATGCATAAGCTTTAGTAACCGTATGCTCCAGATAATACGATTATATACACTTGTTACTTCATAAATCTGACTGACGTATACCTTAATAAGCCAACTGTAGAAAACGATTTCATGATACTATCCAGATGACTAACATATGACGAAATCTCATCCAATAAGCTAGCATCCCTAACAAAGTAGCAATAGGTCTTAAAAATAGAAAACTCCATCTTCTAGACTAAGAGAACAAGTCAATCAAATTTGATACAAGAAAAAAAGACATGGAAATGACCTGTAAGCAATATCTAAGACTAGGCCTCTAAATCAAGCCAACTCATCATTCTCAAACTCATCATCACTATCATCGCTCATATCCTCCTCACTCACATTGTAACTAGCTTTTGCATAGAAACGCCCGGAGATCCCACTCAGAGAAGAAGCATAGAGCCGCGTGGCAGAACTGAAAAGGTCGAACTTTCCCTTGTGGAGAAGCTTAAATGATCTCGACCCACTACCAAAAGCATTGCAAAGAAGCTTACAGTGGACTCCATCACTGCTAAGAAGCAACTTGGAGCGACCCTGTGCAATGAACAGAGCCATCAACTTCGGCTTTGGTCCTCCAAGTTAGTTACTGTATGTAGCATGTAGCGTTGGGTCTGGAGTCTGGAGTCTGGAGTCTGGACGATTGTGTACAAGGGCGATGTGCATAAACGAAGAGAGTGTCTTTTACGGACGCAAAAGAAGGAAAATATCAAGGGAAAAAATGGCTCGTTGAAAAATCATCGCCACATGTTATCGCTTCTCTTTCTTGGACTTCCGAATATCTCTTTTCCGTGTTCGGTCGGAAGTTTTCAATTTTACAAACTTGCAGAAGCGCGGTGAATGATGAACAAAAGAAAGAGAACAGGTATTTGGGCTTTTCTTCTTTACGTAAGTGACGGAATTCTTTACTTAAGTGGCAAAAATTAGCTTCCCGAAAAAGCTGAAGTTTGGGTTTTTTTGAAAAGCTTAAAATTTTGGCTTTTGAAAAAGCTGTATTTGAGCTTTTAAAAAAATTATTTCTACTTCAAAAGTGCTTTTAAAGTTTACAGCAAAACACTAACTTTTTCCTTAAAATAGCTTTTGCGGTAGAAAAAAGTACTTTTAGACCCTCCAAAAGTTCAACCAAACGGGGGCTTAATAGAAAAGTCTATTGATCTTGGGGAATATTTTGGAAAGTATTTAAATCATAATTATAGAGAAATTGAGTTTGAGCTTTTAAGGTTGTTAAAACCATGTTTTTAAAAGAATTGATCGACCTATATAAGTTAATGGTTAACCAATACAGAAACAAGTTATCAAATTTGATATATGATGAGTTTGTAGTAATATTGCCTAACGTATTTTTAGACCAATGTGCCATATTAATCGATTAGTGCTTTGCACTAACCATCCATTAGTAAGGGTCATTGAACCATACAAATACATGTTTTTTCATTATTTTTAGCGTCAAGAAGTTTTTGAGTGCCAGTGATTTTCATTCATTTAAGCGTTCATTGTCTCATTTTGAATGAATAAGTCTTTTTGATATTATCAAAGTGATCATGTGAACTAATTTGAGTTGTAAGCTTCTATTAGGACTTTTGTTCATTATATCCGGGTGTGTTCCAAGTCCAAATCTAATTATATTTAAAATTTGAAAATCATATTGTTTTACTAAAAAAATATCAAGCCTAGTCCAAAATGGAAAAATTGGAAAAAGAACGGCTTAAAATTTGATCAACTCAAGCTGAGCCCGTTAACGTCAAATGGAGCCATGCCAAACCGGGATGGGGAAAAAACATCGTCACAGTGTTTGATCACGGGGAATTTGGTTGAACTTATTGCTAAAACTTTATTTTTCCATCTCCATTAAGATATCCAACCGAGACATCTGCATACCTCGTCCTTTTGTAAATACCAAACACTTAGACGAAGATGGTTTCCACTAATATCCGTCCGGGATTGCAGCGAGATGAGATGGTCTGGATACACTGCAGAATTTCCAACGATGCAGCAACTGAGTGCCATAATGGATGTATAAAGGAGAGTTTCTGGCTTTACAAGTTTTGAGTGTGTTCCGAATTCGGTGTGGAATGGATTGTAAAATAAATAGCAATAGCGTTTGAAACAGAACCATGTCCTGAACAAGTTACGACTCCCAGACAAATTACAGGGTCCTTTATGGTGGTCTCTAAAGTTAAATTGAAGCTACAAGAAGGGAGATAAATAATTAAAAAAAGAAGAAGGAAACCATGCTTAAATAATATTATAACAGAAAATAGTACAAAAGATTACTGAACATGATGCATGTTGCAAACCTCGAAGCCATCTGTTGAATGCCTTCATTGCAGTACTTGACTTCCATAATCAGCGTTGAACTTGTCATAGCGGTGAGCATGGAGATGCGCAGATGGCCTAGTATTTCTTAATGCTATGTCTATATCTACAGTCGTAATGGGCCCAACTTTTGGCAGTTCTGCAAGCACACACAGTGTCACCTCCAGTTATTCATTACTATTAAAGATTGATAGCAAGACAGAGAGCAAGCATATGAGTGTAAAGATTCCTTTTATGCAAGGAAGATGTTAGAGAATGCAAATGGTGAGTTTGGGACTTCCATTCTATCCACCAGTTTATATCTGTATGTATATGTATGTGCAAATTACAACCAAAAATTGGGTTTCTAAAAACGTGCTTTCTCCATTTCAACTAGGCAAGTCATCAAAATTCTACAATGATTCATGTAAGTTGGAATTAACTCACCATTGTCAGGAACTATCTCCTGTTTATCTTCAAGGAGTGTCATTATGCGCCTTAGAGGCTGCATGGCAGCCTCTTTGCACAGCAACCGAATATCTGAACCTGAATAGCCTTCTGTTCTATCCACTAGCACATCATATGGAAGCTCCTCTTCGCCAGGTGGTGATGGCAAGAGCTCCTCAAACATTGATCTTCTTGCTTCTGGTTCCGGAAGAGGTACAAGGATCTAATTGACTAGTCAAAGAACATTATGCCAACGAAACAATGGATCTATACGTTATAGGAACTTTTCAGATGAAATAAAGCATACAGTAGCTTCACAACAATGAGACAAAAAAACAAGTAAATTGTGCAAGCCGCAGAACCCAGTTGTAGTGTTGCCACAAAAATGTACTGTTGCCAAAATGTTTCTAAACGTGATATAACTTTTCAGATGAAATAAAGCATACAGTAGCTTCACAACAATGGGATAAAAAAACAAGTAAATTGTGCAAGCCGCAAAACCCAGTTGTACTCTTGCCACAATTTCCAATATAGATCATGACAAGCCCAACAGTTGGGCAGATTCAACATAAGACTTAAATTCTTACCCTCCTGATAAGGTTATATAACAACCGTACTACCACTTATACATGATTAGTTTATCAACCAGAAAAAGAGAGGAAGAATTGTTACCTTTGCTACTAGAATTCATCACTATATGGTAATATCAAAAAGGATACTCGTTTCTCAAGCCGCCGGAGCATTGCAGCATCCAATTCCCAGGGGAGGTTTGTTGCAGCCAAAACAAATACAAGCTCATCTGTCCGCATCAAACCATCCATCTGCAATCTAATTCAAGCGATCAGTTTTCGAGATGTGCAGAAGAAAATCATGTATGATTCTATTGTCATACTACCAAGGTCTCATGGTTCAGGACTTGAAAATGAGGGCATGTGTGATCCAATGTTGTCATCTAACAAAGAAGAACTACATTTAACTAAATGCATTTTAATAGAACAAATACCACCTGTATAAGTAGCTCAGTCTTTAAACGCCTACTTGCTTCATGCTCACTTCGAGCTTCTCCACGTTGACTAATGATTGCATCAATTTCATCCAAAAATATAGTTGAAGGTGCATGGTGCCTGGCAAGCTCAAACAACACCTTTACTAACTTCTCTGAATCACCTGTAACAATGTATAGACTTGAAACTATGATCCCTTATACATATGTTGTTGACTAATCTGAACATATACACCACAAACGTCTCCAATTGATATCTAAGACTTACTTTATTTCCTATTGACACCATAAACACAAATCTTAAATGACATCTGATTGATTATATATTTATTTAAGTATATTCCAAAGATAGATAATGAAGATGCCACTGGCGTATCTTACAAAGCACATAAATTAGGAACTTCAGAAAAAAGAACAACATACAAAAGAATTAATGAGTGCTACAAATCACTTGAGCGTAATTTCATGTGAAGAATAGAGAGAGTAAAAAAGGCTAACATGGTTGACTATAAGATCAAAATCAAGTGAATGCACGTTTATGGAGTATTATGTTCACATGGTAAAAGTTTGTCATACTTAATATATCAGCAACAATTGTTCATACGCCCTTTGCATTGTACATAAAGCAAAGTGTAGAAACAAGCCCACATAGCATCAGCTAAAGTGTTGCCACTCCAAAATATACCTCGCCACTTGCTAACTACAGAAGATGCCGATATATTGAAAAATGTTGTTTTGCATTCCGTAGCAACAGCTTTCGCAAGCATTGTCTGAAACATTAAAGAAGAGACTCAGCACACATGGCATGAAATCAAGTTACTTTCTATTAATTCAGAACTATACTATCAAGTAACCACAGGAAAGAAAGCCAACTACAGATATAGTAAGGGTATCCAATATGAATCACTACATCTAAGACATGTAACATAACATGTGTCCAAAACAAAATATTCCACAGTGAGAGCAACAATCTAGATAAAGTTGAAAAATTTAGAGGCAATGCAACACCTTTTTCTGTTAATACGTTTACAAAAAATACAGAATACGGTTATTGAAGTGCCTTTTCCACATTCTCAAGACATCTAACAGTTCGTTTTCTATTTGATCACGGAAAAAGATCGCGTAATTTCCTTTTCCCCAGATCTTTTATTACCGAATAAATTACCTCTCTGAACAATTTAGCAGAACCAGAAACAGGAGACAAGTTCAGGCATAAAAAAGCCAACTTCTAGTCAGGGAAAGATGTATCAAGCAATCAGTCTTTTAATTATAATTGTGCTTGGTCCCCTGACGAACATTATCAGTAAACCAGTTCCACTACCCCTTAACACATCAACAAAGAAACAGAAGAAATAAAAATCTAAAATAAGAAGAAAATTGAATCTTAAGACTGATGTTTTTGGTTATATTTTGAAGGAAAACTGCAATTCCATCAAAGGATATGCCTAATTAACATCCATGCGTGGAGTTGGGTAATGATAGTATACTGTCAGAAGCTCTGTTTTTTTGTTACTATCAGCAACAGATATTCCAATCCATCAAATTTTAGAATTAAGTTGATTTTATTCTATTGGTATCCCACAGCCGAAATCATCATTATGAATCACTTGTTTGTTTTCATGTGATTAGAAAAGTCACACCAAAGAAAAGCACTAAGAAAAATAAACTCGTTCAAACATAGATTAATGCCAATTGCACAAACCTTTCCTGTCCCAGGAGGACCAAACAAAAGAATGCCTTTCCAAGGTGATAGAAGACCAGTAAAGTACCTGGAAGAAAGGAAAATTTGGACCAATTTTAATAAGAAGATCCCAAATCTACCTCAAAAGAAAGTTCTTAAATGTTCATGCAAGATTATACTTAAGTATAATGACACTATCTAGCATGCTAGCACATTAGTCAAATACAACCGAGTATCAACAACACTGCAAAAACTACCTGAGAGATGTCAAGAACATGAAACATGAAACATGAAACATCAAACCTCCAATCTCTCTTGTCTTTAAGATCTTAAATTAGTTGATACCTCAAAAAATGTTCTTTTGAAGGAAGGATAGGGGAGAAAAACTTTTAGTGAATGTCCAACGGCTTCCTTAGAACAATGGTCTAGCACTAGAAAGTTCAGAAACTCATTTCTTGGAGCACATAGAGTACTTCATATAATGCGAGAAGGTGAAATGAGAAGAGGCATATATGTGCATAGTGGCCAACAGCCTGAACTTCACTTGAAATGTAAATACATATTGTTCATCAACTAATAACATGTATTATCTTTAGCATAACCAACTATCCCTAACAATGAGGTAGCACACAAAAGACTTACTTGGGATATTTAATTGGCATGACCACTGCTTCTTTCAGTAAGCGTTTGGCATTTTCTAGTCCCTTTATGCTTTCCCACTTAACATCTGGACTCCCACGAATGATATCCCTGTATAAGATTTATCGATTAGTATTAGTAACTTTAAAGTCATTAAGATACATATGTAAACAATTAAAATGCCATAATATAATTGTTGAAGAAGAGATGTTCCTTGTTATGCATGAAATCAATGTAGTAAAAATACCTGCATAAACCCTCTGCCAATGCACGTGTTTCAGCAGAATCAAAAGCAGGGAGCAAAGACTTCTGCCTGAAATAAGGATACAAAGGGCTCAGAAAAAGCATATAGAAGATGTTCTGTAATTTCAAGAACTGTTCTACCTCATTCACAGGTCAAAAATCATCGCAAGATAGACCACAATTGTCAATCGAAATTGAATTTCACTTTAGTTTATCAACAGTGCTGATTTTAGATAAACTCATACTTGATAGTGAATATAGTAAATGAACTGAAAGAAATCCAGTTATTTCTGGGTCAAGGAATCAATGAACATACGGCCTATCGCTAACTCCATGCATCAGAGTTCCATTTGTGTGTACAGCGCTTCCCCCCTGAAAACCGAAAAGAACAGAAAGATTCAATTTAACACCACATGCAAACCACAGAAAATGTAATAAATCAGTGTAAAGACCAAATTAATTAAAAAACCACCTGATTTCTGTACTGTTCGTAGACAGCCAATTCCGAACTATCTTTAACATGACCATTTCCGCTGGATACGGAACTTCCAGAAGAAGAACTACCACTGGAGTGCGAGTTATCAGCAGCGGTTACGCCGTTTTGCGACTCAGCGCCCTTCTTTCTTCCAAACTTAGCATCATAGAACAGTTCAAAATCCTAAAAGCACACATCAGTAACTCAAACTACAATGTTCCAACTCAACTGACTCAATTCTTCTGACATGCCTTCAGATCGAAGATCAAAAGTCAGTAGCAGATAATCTAACCTACATTCAACCGATATACATGTAACTTTTCCAAACGCTTCCCCACTTTTCTTACCAAACACACAGAAACGAGAAAGAGAGAGAGAGTACCTGAAAAGACCAGCGAGTTAGAGAAGGTTCATCGGCCATTATAGAGAACGAGAGAGAAAGGAAAAGTCGAGAGATTCCTGATCTCTCGCTTTCACTCTCTCCAGTGCGTTCGAGTCCCAAACACCTGGTGGCAGTGTTTGGATCTTTCGGAGAGTAATGCCGTGATTAGTAAGTAAGCATGCGCTTAATACGTTATCGTAACAACAATCATTACTCTCCGCTGTGCACGAGGAGAAAGGAATGAGAAAAGATAATTAATAATATATTATAATTAAATAAATAGTATTTATATATTTTTAAAAACAATACTTCATTAATATATATATATTTTCATTCTTTATTATATTTTTTATTTCCTACGGTCTTCACAGAAATGCAATTAGTTGGGTAGGGGCCACGTGAGGTAGGATTAGAATGAGAATGTGGGCATGCGACAAAGAAGACCAGCTAATAGATGGACCTATTGAAAATGGCGGACATTCTACTGTATGACACTATAACCTCAAATGAAATCACCTCTGTCAAAACCAATAAGGCCAATAAGTAAGATATGTGACTTTTTGACTCAATCATATGTGTAGTAAGAAGGAATACTTGTGGATTTTGATGACAAGTTCAAAGATTCAATGAAGCTAGACAACGACTTCGGCATGATCATATCGTCAAGAGGAAGGGCATCGTAAGGTTGAAAGGAAATGGAAACATACAGATAATCGCATGAGTTAATAATTTGATGAGCATTGAGTAGCTATGAGAAAAAGGGTTAGACAGGCAGTTTCAGCATAGAAAGGGTAAGGTGTTTCATCACGAGAAAGTGATATAATTTTGGGATTATAGATATGAGCATCTGAGCTTTAAAGGCATACATACTATTCAACAAAAAAAGATGGTGGACGACTTGCCAATGATAAAGTCTCCTTAAATTAGATCATGCTAATGTTATAGGCTAATCAAGCATATCTTTAACAGAAAAAAGAGGTATCTGATTATTTTTATGGATAACTATAGTTAGAGCTGTTCCTAACGTTTTATAGGCCTTGGACAAAGTTTAAAAAAAGGTCTTTAAAAGCATATTTTTATTATTAAAGAAGTTACCTTAGGCTTCTCATTGTGACACAATTGAAGAATCTAATATTAGATTGCATTAATTCTTAACATTAAGATTAATAGAACAACTAAAAAAATTCACATGAAAAAAATATGTAAAAAAAAAGAAAGCTAAGAGGATTTGTCTCATTTTGTTCTTTATGAGTGTCAAGAGAACTGGACACTATTTTGCTTCATTTTACTCTTTATGAAGGTTCAGAGTGGGCCCTATTTTATCTTTTAAGAAGATCAAGAGTAGACTCTATTTTGTTCTTCATGAGAGTGAGCTATGGGCAGGTGCTTTTCATGCCCTTGCCCAAGGTCGAGCTTGACTATAGTTAAAAAAACACCCATTTATTTCTTAATAAAAGAACTAAAAGCCTTTAATGCTTTTAAAGTTTTAAGATTTATGTTGAAAAAGAAATAAATTTACTTCTTAAAGGCTTACACATATATTGAGGAAAGAAATTAGAAGTTTATGTAAAGTAAATGTTATATGAAGATAACTAGCAGCTGCATACAAACCAAAACATAATAGAGTCAAGGAACACAAAAATTGAACCATTATGTACTTAGTTTATATTATGCTTTCTAAAATGAAAATTCCCAAACTTTATGTTAAATTAGGTAAGGATGACAATAGACTAGTTCAGGCTTGACATATATGGCTTGAACTTGGCCCAATAAAATTTTCCTAGGCCTAGGCTAGCCCAAGCTTGAAAGCTTAATTATTTTCCCTAAAAACACAAATAAGAGAAGGATTTCAGTGGAGGTATATTAACCTTTTCGTTCCATATATATAACAATCTTTTAAACCATGAATCATAAGTGAAAAGAAGAAAGTTTTCAAAAAGTTAAAGATTATGTAACTTTAAATGGTGAAAAGACCCTAAGGTAATCAAATCAAATGAGTTATTTCCAAAGAATAAGGCCTTTGAAGACACTACAAAATAAAGCTTCCAAAAATTCCAAATGAGTGTAGGAACTTGTTCTAAGAATCTTAAGAGAATATAAACAATAATATTAGAGACAATACATATAATCTTGCTTTCAAGGAAAGAGAGATACTAGGATGTATAAGTAGTGATATATGAGGCGGCAGGCATCAGCAACCAGGGGGAGAGATAGAAGCATGGAGATTGAGAAGATAGAGGGAGACTAAAGAAAGTAAGGTTTGGTATATAATATAGAGGACCCTAATAACCCTGATCGCATATTTCATCCATTAATATATAAAATGACATCATTTTGTGATTATAAGAGACATAAACATCATTTTATGATTATAAGAGGTTCATACGTTAAGTCGAGTTGGGTTATGAACCTCAAGTCCAATCTTGAATCTAGACCTAATGAAACTTGATCAACTTTTGTTGAGTCTATTGACCTTATACTAAGCTAGATTGGGTCAAGTTAAGCTTAGGCTTTTTCTTCATCCCTAGAAGCAGTTAACTTGGTAGTGTATATTTTGAATAAAAGTCTAAAAATAACAGTAAAAAATAGGATCCCAAAATAAGCAAAGTCAATTCTTCAGTTGACTATTTCAGAGCTTTTGGTTACGTTTCTTATACCAATGTGCCTGAAAATATAAGAACCAAGTTGGACGATAAGAGTTTGTAGTGTTTCCTGCCTAAAATTAATGAGCAATCAAAGGCTTATAAACTTTATCATCCAATTTCACTAAGGATAATAATCAATAAGGATGTAGCATTCGAAGAAGAAAAAAATTAAGAGTGGCATAAGAAGTATGAAGCTGTTATCTTTTGTGATATGGAATATGGTGATAATAAGAAGGAAGCAATTTAAGAAATGATATAATTTGATCTCGATACTAAAGAATCATAAGAAAATTTTTCTGGTAATTCTCTCATTGAAGATGGTTCTTCTCATTTAAATAAATGGTGGAATATGAGATTGTCAGTTTGGATGGAAGACTATGAAACATGAGAAGGAATTTATAAAGAAGATGCAAATTATTTGTTCACATTTGCATCTACTGACCATAAAGATATCATGAAGAGTAAAAAATGGACGAGAACCATGGACATTAAAATTGAAGCAATAGAAAACATGGAACTTAGGCAATAATTGAATTACTTAAAGGAGGAAAAAGGTTAAAATAAAGTGGATTTATGAGACTAAATTTAATGAAAGTGGAGACGTAAATAAGTAAGGCTACGTTTATAATAAAGTTTGGTATTTACAGTTAAAAAAGGATGGCCTATCTTCTAGTTAGACTATTTTTTCATATAGTGAATTAAAAAAAAATGTTTTTGTAGAACAAATTTATGGTTATCTCCAAACAGGAAATGAAGAAAAAAAATTATAAGTTGAAGAAGGAACTTTTTATGCTTAAGTAAGCAACATATACTTGGCACAACTAAAAAGAAGCTTATACCATAAAGGAAGGATTAAAGAATTATCACTATGAGCATACTTCGTTCATCAAGGCAAGCAATATGTTAATTATAAGTTTATATGTTTATGGCATTCTTTTTATTCGAAATGATGAATTGTTGTTTATAATGTTCAAAAATTTAACAAACCATAAGTTTAACATGACTAGTCTTAGTAAGATGAGAGGAGTTAGAGTCCTAAAAGATCATAAGAAAAAGGAAGTATGATTTGTAAGTGTTATGAAGGTTTATATTGGGCATTTATATTGGGCCAAAGTAATTTGGTATATAATCTAATTGTTCTTAAATTTAAGCTTATTTAATATAAAGGATGTGTTTGATATTTAAAGGGAATAATTGAAGTTTGAATTTTCTATAAGAAGGTAGGAGATGATATACTTATTGCTTAAATTGATAGTGATTATGTTGGACATTTGGAAGACAAAAGAAGTATAATAAGTTACGTTTTTTATACAAGTTATATCTTGGTCAAAAAAAAAAACCAATTGTGAGTTTATCAACCACATAAGCTAAAGTTATTTCTTGATCTATAGTGCTCTGTTAAGCCACACTATTGAAAAAGGTGTTAAAATGGATCGAAATCAATGTGTATAAAATCAATTATATGTATAAAATGAGCATATATGAGAAACATATTTCAACTGCTAAAGATGCTTATATCTCTCATTACAATAAAGCAAAACATAAATTTAGACAATATAAGAACATTCAAAAGCTTATTAGAAAAATCACTTAGCATTTTTACGTGAGAGTAAACACTTTGTCATAATACTCTCAATTACTCATGTAACATCTCACCCCCTACTGGAAGGGTAAAATAGGAAATTTGGCATAGGATGGGATTGGTAGGGATTAATTGGTACTATTCATGC
>JAOSBL010000002.1:34025203-34045950 GCA_027568915.1 Erythroxylum roraimae | reverse complement strand
CTTTGAAAGCAAATGCTAATCTGGAGCGTACTGTGAGTAGACCTAGATGGTCTTACTTTATTGTTTGTTTGTTTATGCCATGAATTAAGTGATCATGAATAATTATGATTGTGTTTGAATTCCGAACAAAAGGTCCGATGATTGTAATGATTGATTTGAATTATGAAGTGCTCATTGTATGTGATTAAGATAAAATAAGTGTTTTCTGAATGTGCATTGCATGCAAGGTGATAAGTAAATGCTCAACTATAAGTTGAATGCCGGACTACGGTCTGATGATAAGTGAATGTGATCGAGTAAGTGCGTGCAAGGTAAGTGATGTATCCCATCTCATGAATGCATGAAATATAAAGGAGTTATGACTTGAGTCGCTTATATGAAGCGCTTCCACGTAGAGCTTTGCTCCGTGAACTTTGATTCTGCACGTAGAGCTTTGCTCCGTGAACTTTGTTCTGACTGAGCCCTATGGGCCAGTATTTGTGTAAATGAGCCTCGAGCTCAAAAGTGATTAGAGCCTCAGGCTCAACGTTTAATGCGCCCTATATGGGACAGTTCAGGCACTCGGTCACAACAAAGTAACAAATGAAAAGTGAGTCTCATGAGCACTGCATATGCATAAATGAAAAATGTGAATTATGATGCATAGTATGAATGATTAAATGTACTGAATGTGAAATAATGTGAACATTAAATAAAGTATGATATGTGAATTATTTGTTATGTGATTGAGTAAGCTATCGATGATGGTCACTCACTGAGCTCGCAAAACTCACCCAAAATTTGCAAATATTTTTCATGATCAGAAGAATACCCCGTTAAGCCAATGGGAGTATGCCTACAGGATTCAAGTAAAGGATAGAGGTCGGGATCAGTTTGCGTCTGCATTTGTGTTTTCACTATTTTGTATTGAATCGTATATTCCGCATCTTTTTGTATAAATTTGTATTTTGTATTTGTGAAAGGGCCCAATTTAAGTATGTATTTTTTGCATATATTGTGTTGTGTTAAAAAAAAAGAGTATACCAATATCTGAGTAAATGAGTGCTTTAACACGTCACCCTTGCGAGGCACGGACTCAGATATTACCGTCGATGTCGGGTTCGGGCCTTGCGGGAGTAGGGTGTTACATTAAGACATAATCAACTATAGCTAGGATATATTTGCTACTAAAAGATGCAAGAAATGGAGTTATGAACTCAATGCCCCATATATCATACAATTTACAAACATTAATACTATTTTGAGGCATCTCATCCTTGCGAGATATATTACTTGTCCATAGATAAGTATCATAATACTTCATTTAACTTTGGGCATCCTTAAACAATGTGGGGCAATAAAAACCTGATTTAAAAAATTTTCTCACCATTCAATTAGCACGATAATGGCCTCTAACTTTTCCTTTATGGCAGTGCTCTAAGATGATGATTGTCTCGGGATATAATACACATATTTTAATTGTCTAATCTACAAAAATATGAAATAGTTGTAGGTCCTCCTATAGCTATTTCCTTAACTTAAAGAAGAAACTTTTATTATGTTGGTAATTCATCCTCTTTGGAAAAACCGGACCAACTAAGTAGTTAGCAAAGTCAACAAACAAAGGTGTATCTAGGTTAGATACATCAAGCATATAGAGCTATTCATTAAGAAAAAAAATTACTTATATCTTCTTTCACATGCTTCCTTATTAGGAGGTTCTCAAGTTAGGAAAGGTGGTATATTGCCAGGTTCTCCACTTCTTTCTTACCTTTGATCTTAAGATTAACTCATACAACAATGAAATCCATCTAATAAGCCTTGGTTTAGCATTATGTTTTTCTCAAAAGATGTCAAAGTGATTAGTGATTATTATAAACTACGATTTTAGACATAATAAGTTATGAACAAAATTTATCAAATGTAAAAAATTATTTCCATTAACTCCCTTCCACCACTTGTATAGTTATCGTAAGCATCCATCAAGGTTTTACTTATGTAGTATATAAGTTAAATGCAATTATCTTTACATTATTCAAACACTACTCCATCAACAAAATCATTAGCATCACATAGTTAAAAAGGCAAAGTCCAATCTAATGCTACTATAATCAGTCAGTACTTATTATTGGGCTTTCCTCTAGACTCTCAATTATATTTTTTAAGCCTATAGGTAATTCCGCTCTAATGGTTGTGCTAATATTAGTGTTATCTTTTGGGAGAGGTAAGGTGGTAACAGAATTTGAGCCTTTCTTAAATATTTATTGATTCTCATATGGGGAATGTGTGCCAACATCAATTTGTTCTTGATGTTTCTCTAAGTGACCTAGTTCCACTTTCTTACTTATCTCCTTCTATACCTTTTTATCATTTAATGAAGGGGCTTCCATTGATAACTTACCATTATACAGTATTCCATCAACACCTCATTCTCGTCAAGTCTCATTATTAAAAGCTATTTTGGGAATGAGGCTTATGATTCCACTTTTATGTATATTCATGCATACCTAACTCTCTTCAACTTAGCTATATTTTCATCTAAACGACTTTCCTATGGAGATGAAAATGTAACTTAATCTTTACTTATCCAATATTCTAATAGGAGTTTGTGAAATCTTACCCTTAATGGTATGTAGCACCCTACTCTTACAGGACACATACTTGACATTCTGAAGGATGTCCGAGTACGTACCCTACAAGGGTGGCATGCTAGAGCAGTCACATTACTAACTTAAATCATGAAATCATCGTTTAATGCGTAAATATCACAATATTTAAAAACCCAATTCCTCATTTTCATTTCATAAAACCGAATATGTACATTGTAGCTTTACAATAACATCCATATATGTACATTATCAAAACTAATTAGAGTTTAGATCTCTGTATACAGAACACGCTACATACATGAGGAATTATACAAAAATTTTATCTAGATCCTTCAGTCTCAGCTGACCGACCATTGAGTCATTTCTTCTATCCAAAAGTAGTATTGGATCTCTTCTAAGTTGTCTTAGACGCTAAGTCTGCTCTCTCGCACCTGAAAAATTAACGTTGCAATTTTGATGAGTTTTGCAAATTCAGTGAGTTAACCATTCTAGATGGTTCACTCATATCATATAATATATCAACTCATGCAATCACATAATTCACATCATTTCATTTATCATTATGTAGCATTACAAAACTCTTTTTGTTCACAATTTTCACATTTCTCATTCAACACAATTTAACCATACAGGTCACTCTGGTCATAACTGCCTTTATGTTGTCATGCATTCATGTAATGAAATGCATCACATTCACATGTATTCAATCAGTCACTTGATTTCAGTTTCACATTCACATAAACATTTTTCATCGAACCTTAGTTCGGCATTCAACAATAATGTTGAGTATCACTTATTTCGTCAAATTGACATATAAGGAGCACTTCTAATATCTTATTCATGCATCAAATGCCTCGGACATTCAATGTCCAGAATTAACACAATCACAATCACATAATAATTCAATACAGAATTTAAAACAAATAATTAATCAAATGAGACGATCTAGGTCACTTATAGTTTGCTCTAAATAGCTATTACCTTTAAGTCTCTGCAACGGCTGGATGTTGTCACTTAATTGCTCTTCTATATCATGTAACACACATTTACATACATTACTAATTGCACAATTATATAAGTACTCATTTATGCATAAATGTGTATATGGATTATTTACAATGCATGCACAATGATAATCCCGGGTATATTTCCTTTATTCACATCTCATGATCATTCATAATTCAAAACTCATATATGTCTAATTTGAACTTAGGTTTACACCCCAATAATACAAACTTATTATAAGTTCATCACTCATTCAAGCACTAAGGTTTATGCCTCAATACACTTGATCATTATAACAACTTCAATCAATCATTATCAATCCTTTCTTAATGAATTCAGATGACCATGAAATTTGGTGGAGAGGAAGGACAATGTGTGAGTAGTTTATGGTTCAAATTTCAAGTCAATCGAAGGTCCGGAGAAGAAGTTATGGTCAAAAGAGTGAAGGGTATTTAAAACTGTCAAAAAGCATTGCACTCTCACTATCACGATCGCGCTTGTGCACGATCATGCACTGCCTGTTGAATCCCTTATATCACGATCGTGTTGATGTCTCCCTACAAGCACCATCGTGCACTACCTGACATCTCCTCTCTATCACAAACACGATCGTGCAACTCCCTTAAGGTTTCCTCTCTATCACGATCATTGTCCATGATTATACAACTCCTCTGAGGTTTCCTCTCTGCACTACCTGATGACTATTCTCAAAATAGATTTTCGGGTCAATTTTGCATAGCTATTTTGAAAAGAAAAAAGAAGTAATTAGGTAATACATTCTTCTAAACAAATGTTCTCATATGTCTTAAGTTTCTAATGACACTAATTTCATATAGTTTGGTTCAATATTCTGTAACTTAAACCTAAAATACTACAGATTGTTCCCAAACGGCGACAACATATTGTACTCAACTTCAAGCCAAAATTTGAAACCCTTAAAGATAGAATTAAAATTCTATTCCATCATGAAAAATATAGCCATATGTATCTAGTTCAATATAAACTTAAAATAATCCCATTTGGATATGTACAGATAAAGATATGGCTAAAATACATATGCATGTTCAGTGAAAACACTCCATCTAACATATTCCAGCACACTTCAACATCATTTTCATCCTAGTTCATCTCTTTTGCTTAGTCTATCATTTCTAGCTTATGTCCTCATTATTTCCTCTTCATTCCTACTTCCATTTCAGCTCAATTTCAATCACAAACAAATCATATTTTATGTTTGATCATAATACCAAAAACAGAACATCTACATTCATATATATTCATCACTAAATTTCTGCACATGCTCAACACTAATCTCACATTCATTTCACTTCTAACTATAACCTTAATTTATCTTGTTTTAAAACACCATAGTACTTCTTTTTATTAACTCTAAACTCATGTTAGTTCATCTCCAAAACACCCAAAGAGATCCACATTAATAAACATTGAAAACAGAATATGAAACATCCATTTACCTATCAAATTTTCTTGCACCTTTTTCTTACACCATTTTCAATGATCTTTCTATTTCAAACTCATTTCTACAACAACTTATAAAATTTTAATCACTATAAACACATAAAAAAGACACCAATGTGTTCATTTCTTCACCCACGTTCCAACACATATAAAACACCATTTTATGAACATTTAATCTCTAACTATCATTATACATGTAAAACTCCAAACTCTTCAAAATCACGTGAACCCTAGCTTTCCATGGCTCACACGATCATCAACTTGGAAGTGGGTAGATTAGGTTTTTGTTTTTGACAAATGAAGAAGACAATAAAAAATGAGAGTAGCAAGTGAAAAAATGAGGACAAGGTTTAACGTTGATGGAGGTGGGTAAGTGTCATGGAAGTGAAGAAGCTTGAAGAAGATCAAAGCAAGAAACAAAACAATTAAAATTGTCTTTCAATGTTAAAAGAGTCGTGGGAGAGGGTGTGGCATGGCAAGTGACACTTGTCACTTGCCACATGTCACCACCTTATGGTTCTCTTTAATAACTAGTCTATTTGTCTCTAATTTCTACTCTAATTGTCTCCCAATTTTCAATGGCATATGTCATTAAATCCTAATATCATTTATAAAAATTTTTACTACCATTTGACTCTTATTTCTACTACCATAAATCAATTGTCTTGCCACTTGGCATTTTTCTAGTTCAAAAATACTCATAATTTCACAAAATATTCCAAATTTCACCAAAAATTCTAAATTAATAATTATACTCTCCAAATCAATTTTCAATACATAAAATTCACAATTCTCAATACAATCACATTTATAAATCAATTATACCGAAAAAATGTCAATGAGTGTATGTACAATTATTTTAATGTGTACAATAATTAATATTCACATGTGTGTGTATGTTATATTATGCATGAGCATAAAATGCACTTTCTAACTTCTCAATAATCTCTCATGTACACTATTCTGGGGTTCTAACCCTTAACATGGGATGACGGGATGTTGCATGGTAGGTGCTTTATTTTGATGCCTTTGAGGTCCAAGCTACCTCTCCATTTGACTAAGAATAAAGGTTTGCCAAGATATATTGAAGCCCATCTTGACCATAATGTTCACTTGTAAACTTAAAGAGGAATAGTCTATCCTTATTGGTAAGTACAACTTCAAGACCATATTTTATTCAGTTGTTAAAAGCTTATTAAGCATTTTAGGAAAAAGCTAATTTTTCAATTAGAAAAGAAGCCAACCAAAGTGCTATCCAATTTTTTGTTCCTTGTTTTAAGACCTCTATAGGAGTGGAAATTCTTATACTGACACCATTATCATCTCCAATAGCAGGTTAGAAGAAGGTCAGCTTGTTTAAGGTTTCTGCCACGACCTAACTATAAGTGCTCTTAATAAGAGATAAAGAAGGAGATGATGGGGGAGAAATGATGGTGTTGGTTGGAGGAGAAGATAAAATACTGAAGAAATTTGGACAAAAGACACTACCATAAAGGCTAGGTGCTAAAATAAGATTGACATGATGACGAAGCTGCTTAGGTGAAAACACTAATAAAAAGGTAAAAATAGGGAGAAAAAAAAAGGGGATTGACTGACTTTAATTCCCTAAAAGGGAAAGAATCTTGGTGAAGAGGATGAGCAAAAAGAAAGTAACCATTTTGCAATGATAGGATAAAAATATAATTGTTAATAAAAGAGTTATAGGCTATGCACTCTCTCTCTCTCTGCAGACTCTCTTCTTTCAAAAAATTTTCATTAGAATAATCTAATTCTTATTTTAATAGAAAAATATATTCTCTATTGTTATGGACCTTATGGCGAAGATCTTCATTGGATTTGCTTCTAATCTATTATAGTTTCTAGTTTTCGTTTCCTTTTTTATTTTTTCATTTGTCAAATAAAAACAAAAAACTTGTTTAGTTGTTAATATTTAATAGTTACATATTATATAAAACTTAAAGATAGATTATTTTGTAAATAAATAAATATATTTTATTTTATTTTAGCATCTTATATAATATTTACATATTTTATTAACATAAATAATTAAATAATTAAAATTTTATTTATAAATTAATTTTACTTTAATATATTTTTAAGAACAAGAATTTTCAAAGGATAGAGGTTATCGTAGATGCATCCAACATAGAATGAAATCTTGGTTGAAAGGGCTTTCAAAATATAACTAGGGGGATTAAATTCAATTAGACAGAAATTATATTTAACAAAATGTGCAACAAAAAGTAAATTTGCAATAAATTAGGAAATAATGAGACTATTACATAATTGTAAGGGTCTTGCGATTTGTAGGAATTCAGGTGAGGGAGATGATGGCCTTATTTGGCAATCAGCTGATTGCATTTAGCTGATAGCTGATTCTATTAGCTATTAGCTGATAGCTGATTCTATTAGCTGATTTAACCAGTAGATTGCATTAGCTGTTTGTTAAAGATGTTTGGTAAAATTAAGTGTTTGGTATTAGCTGTTTATGTGTAAAATAACTTATGAGGACATGACTTATGTGTAAAAAAATTGAACGTCTATAACTTATTTTGTGTGATTATATAATTTAACCATAAACTTACAAGTATAACTCATTTTGCATAATTACATAATTCAACTATAAATTCACAACTTTGTAACTTTATATTAGATATAATAAAAAAAATCACAATAATTTATATAGTTTAGATGAAAATAGTCAAAATTCACAAAATTAAAATTAAAATTAAAATATTATTTATCTCTAAATTCTATAACTAAATAATCTTCCGTGTGTTAAAGTAAGACTATACTTAATTAATAATAGTTAATTAACTTACTTTACATTTTAAGGTAATTAATTAATTTAAGTTAAAATTTTTAGTTGATAAAAAATCACAAATTTAACCAACCACCCATTAACCCATAACAATTTGCTCTTATCAAACATTCAACTCACAAATTTAATAAGCCACCTACACTATATTGACAACAAACATCTCTAATCTTTATGCAATAACCAGAAAGACTCATCTTTTAACAAGCATTTTAAAAGAGACGCTTTCTGCATCTTTGAATATCACCATCGTCAACCTTTACTTTGAGATGGTTCACAGGACACAGAGTGAGATGGTTCATAGGAGAAGAAGTAGTGATGAACAAAGAAGCTATGAGGGAAGCAAGGATGGACTAAGACACAATGACGATAGCACAAATCAGCAATAACAATGGAGCAGAAACCTATCATGTACGGTAGAGAAGTAGTAGCGATGGAGAAGCAGTAGGACAAACGATAGAGACCCACTTTTAGAAAAGTAGCGATGGAGAAGCAGTAGGACAGACGGTAGAGAAGCAATAGTGATGAAGAAAGCATGGGCAAATTTGGGATAAAGGTCTGGGGTAATCAATTGATTACTCCAAACGCTGCTTGTTAATAGCTTGTTGATTTTAGCTGGTTGGGTTGGCCAAATACATATAATAGTTGATATATGAAGTCAATCATCTAATTTTTGGTCAACCAGCTAATTTTTAACTGATCAGCTACTATCCAAACAAAGCCGATGTGCCAGTAGTAGTTTCACTGTGCTTTGATGGTGAAGAAATTGACCCATTAATCCAAGTAAATTGCGGGCAACTAATATGGACTTAACTTGATTCTACTTGATTAAGTAGTTGTTATTGTTAAGATTTGTGATAATGAAATTGGTAATATTAGTAATTAGTAATATGATATTTTCCATGGTCATGTTGATTGTTGGATGTTTGATGTTTGGTTGTTAGATTGGCGTAGGAAATTAACACAGAGAACAACATCCAAAAAAATAGGTTATAGAGAGGATGGATTCAAGTGAGCTCCAATACCATGAAGAAAATGTGATACTTAAGCAAATGTTGTATCGTATTTATGCGTGTTTTATATGATCATTTACACTACTATTTATACAATTTTACTATTGATCGACATTGTGTCCAACATAAGGAAAATATGGGTTTTCGTATTACTGTTAAAGGCCTTAGAAATTCTCAAATGCCTTAAAGGCCTTAGAAATTCTCAAATGCCTTAGAGGTTTGGAGGTAGACGCATAAACTGATGCTCTCTTAACCCTTAAGCTTCCCATGCATGTCAATCCTTTTTTCTTTCAACTTTATTCCATCCCCTTGAATCAAAGTATTGAAATGCTCAGGATTCATTCAGAACACTTTAGTAATCTGTAACCCGCAAAGGCAATTGAAACAAGGAAAAGAAAAAAGAAAAAAGAGCATCAATCATTTCATTTTCACCCCACGAATCACAAAAGTAGTTGTCAAACCTCAGGGCCACCATTCGGTACACGGACGTTAACCAATTAGGACACTTGTACGTGCCCAAATTACAAGCACTTTGAAGCCGACATTTGAGTCTTCCCATCTATCGACATTGGGAGAGCAAAACCGTTCCTTCATGGACCATAATGTGGTGCTCCTTCCCTATTAGATCAAGCTATATAAACATTCTCTTTGTAAAAGCGCAAAGCGAAAACTTGCTTACATTATGGCTATCCTAAATTTCGCAAAGCGAGAAGTCTTGTGTATTGATTACGTTGGCTTTTTGAACATGTATTAATGATTTATCTAAAATATATAATTGACATATGATTATATAGTATCATAGTTTTATTTAATAAACATAATCAAAATAAAAATAGGAGCACAATAAATATATATTTTTTAAAAATATTTCATCCATATTAATTTGTTTTAAAATCATTTCATCAATAGTAATTTTGTTGTAGTGGGAATTTAAGCATAACAAAATATATAAAGTAATGTGTTCTTGGCATGCAAGAAACAAATCATGACACGTCCTTTTTTCTTTAATAAAAGGGAAAGCCGAAACAGTTTACAACATAAGCCTAAGGGAGCGAGTCTCCGGTACATCCTCTACAAGGAGAAAATGGTACCCCACGAGTAAGTCCCCGATATATCATGACACATCCTTTTACAACGAGTGAGTCTTCACAGGAATTCAATGAACTTAGAAAAGCCGAAAGAGACTGGAAGGGACAACATATTTCAAAGATGAGAATGAGAACGACTCCCAATTAGAGAACAAGTATTGTCGGCTGAGTTTGACCATGAAGAGTCCAAATCATGGAATGATACGGAGAAACCTAATATAAAGATCCCAAATAAACAACCTAAGGAGACCAAGAACAAACTTCAACCGTCCTTGCACTACTGTTCTTTCCCTTTGGTAAGTACCTACCACGTATAGAAAGAAGAGAGATATTATTATTCCAGTGGAGAGCTTTCCATGTCAACGGGGTGTACCATTTCCTCTTTCATTTATCATTTTTGTGGCATGCGATAGCTAAAAAGCTTAGTTTAGGAACTTTCTTTTCTATGATTTGATGTGCTCTGGCTGGTGATTGATGTTGGTAATTGAAATTGACCCCTTGTTGTACAAGGGTTCGGAGTGTTTTGACGTAATTTTAGGGTTTCTAATTAAAGTTAGATGAAGACTTTTGACGTTGCGTGAGGCAAAAGGAATTGTGAAAAGCGGCTTTTGAGAGTCGGCTTTTGGACAAACCAGGATGGCCTCTAACTCTCTTTGTTTCTTAGCTCATTCTTGTTAAAGTATCTTTAGACTAAAAAGGAAACTTCGATTACAATATTGTTACTGATATCGAATCTAGTTCTCTTTGTTTCTTAGCTTGTTCTTGTAAGCATATCTTTAGAGTAAAATGGAAACTTCGATTACAATGCTACTGTTAGATTTGATTAAGAAAATAATTTATCCCCACCTATTCAACTTTCTAGGTCTGCTCCTAGTTCTAACTCCTAGTGTCCCACGTACGGTTTTGACATAAGATTCTCGCTTTAAATCCTTTGTTCAACTTCTTCTTCAGTATCAATCCTGCCTCGTTAATTTCAGCTATTTATTTATATGGATTCTGTTTAATTTCTTCTGTATCAATCCTGTCTCATTAATTTTAATTATTTTGATTGATATTAATGAGACAAGATTAGTACAGAAGAAGTTGGACAGATAATCCTGACTGACTCTGAGATTCTAACACAAAAAGAGTTAAAAAACATCAAACCTACAACAACGTGCGCTTTGTCCTTGGACATGCAGTATGTGGACCATTCCAAGGCGGAAATGGAGCTGCATTGTCAGGCGAGCGGTATATAAGAATCACGAAGGGGACAAGTGCTATTGATTATTTAGATAAGGCCTGGTTCAATCATAGATATACTCATCCAAAACATGATAGTACAAGTGTTCCCTTTTTGTTAGAAGAGTTTGGCGAAGAGATAAGGAGTAGCATATACGGATTCTGTTATATGTTTCCTCTCTTGTTGAACAAAAGTGACTGGCTGGGGACGAATAGCTACGAAATAATTGATACAAACATCACAGTCGTATTAATTGCTCACATAGTTATTTTGTCCTGGTTGGGACTGCCTTGCAATTTCATGCTAGTTCTTGGATAGCCTCAAAGCTTTTTGATAAACAAAGGTTGAACCCAGTTCACGGTCCTACGTTATCTTCTACCACCACACTTGAAATTACTGGTTCTCGCAGAAGAGCATGATATGAATGACTACCAGGGTGCGGGAATACATTATTTCGATTGTCCAAGACTTTCTCAGACAGGAAACAATAATTGTACCATACATTCTCCAGGGATTATACATATTATTAAATCGTGAAAAAGAGTACCTAGAAAATATAAGTGAAGGTTCAATCCTGTCTTAGGATATGCCTCCTAACTCCTACACAAAATCATGTACGAAAGTTAGGTTTCTGATTTCTCAACCAGGAGGTCCAGGACACAAGTTATTCGCAGGTACATGAGGAAATAAAAAACACTTGCCCTTTTATAGCCCATCATGTTCCTTCCAACTACCATCACAAGTTCTGTTTTTTCCTTTTTAATTATCTGGTTGTCGTGAAGGCAATAATAAATTAAACTGATGATGAATGAGTAAGATCATAGTAGAAGAAAATCATGGTAAGCAAGAAAATTCAATATAGAGTCACAAATCCTTTATTTTTTTTATTTTCTGATTAAGATGCTGAAGATAAGTGATGTCTTTTGGATAGCTAAAAATCCTGCTAACTCGTCATTTTACCACAGTAAACTCAACTTCTCTAACTCTTCGTTTTACCACATTCGATAACAAACACAGTTCACCCAACAATATGCTAACATTGGTTCGCAATCATCTTTTGGTTTTGTAAAATGATTGGTAAGAACGCTACTGCTAATGTATGGATTTACCTTCCATTGGCGGTAACATCATCACTAGTCCTTCGAGGTTTTAGAAAGATAGCTGCATGGTCTACCAAAGAACAATAGAAAGTAGAAAAGATAGAAGAATTTAGAAGACATAATGCACATTTCTTATAAATAAGAATAATTATATGATTTAATGCACAAAACTAATATTGAAATTTTGTTTTTTATAGTATAATATCTACAAAAAAAAACAACAACAACAAAGTAAAAATCTCGTTGAAAATAAGGTAAAATGTTCTCTGTTCCACTTAGTTGTTATTGCCTCCAATAATTAGTACATGGTCTACGTACGATCTCGTAAGTAAGCAATGCATCAATGTCAAAATGCGAGAACAAAGAACCAGTACATTCTTTTATGGCAAAAATTATCATATTTGAGAAATAAGAACAACAAGATATTTACATATTATTTATAGGGATAAGGTTGCGTACAGATTTCTCCAGATTTCGCTTTATTTTGAGACTTTGGACAGGATATGATTACGATGATATATATATATATTCAAATTTTTATTTAATTTGTAAAAGAAAACATTATCAACGCTAAGGCCACATGCAAAGGTTGCAACTTGTCATCTATTCTCATGCACAAATGTTGTTCTTAAAAAGACTCCTGTTGATTCCAAGGACAGATAAGTTGGTGATAAGTGCAGGAATTCCAAATCAAAACATGAATTTTGAATGTCGCTTTCTGGTTAGAGTTTTACAGCGATAGGTTGAGAGAGAAATAGTGAGCGTCGAAGTCACCAGTGTCTCCATTTTGTAGAAATGATGTGTGATGAAATGCTAAAGTCAGAAAAAGACTGAGGTTGCGATAGGGATAGTGAAGTGCACTTGGATGGTCTTCGGAGAGCGACGCGTCTCCCGAGTCTATTTACGCATTTCCGTGTCAGAAGCTTGTTAGCCGCTACCTTGTATTGTGGAGTAGTTACAAGGCCAACTCTAATTAAAAACCATGCGCATAAATGGATGTCTTAATGGAACAATCATTTATCTTCAGAAAAATATAAGTCCTGTCACGTCCTGATACTGTTCAAATGTTACTGTATAACTGGATTAAGTACACTGTAATACCATGATTAAACCCCATTACTCTCAAGTTAGAGTTTAAATCTTCAGTTCTAATTATCCTGTTTTAATCCTAAAACGATGAAATTTAGTTGTTCAATTCTAGTTATCCTGTTTTAATCTTAAAACGACTTGTTCTCTGTTAAAACGAAACGGAGAACAAGTCGTTTTAAGATTAAAACAGGATTTTAAAATGGAGAACAAGTCGTTTTAAGATTAAAACAGGATAATTACAAGTGGGTCGTTTTAGAATAAAAACAAAATTAAAATAGGATAATTAGAACATAACAAAAGATCTGAAGCTTATTAGGGGATAGTTTTCATACAGTATTATAACATGACGCCATGATAATGATAAGCTTGCATTAATTTGAGTCATTTTGGAACAAAAACAAAGTTAAAATGAGATAATTGGAACAGAAGATGCGAAGCCATTGGAAGATGGCTTTTAAACAGTATTGTAACATGACGAGATAAGGATGATAAACTTGCATTGATTTGAGAAGGATAGTTGCAGCTACATTAAAGTAAGCCAGAGCAGACAGGAACACACGAAAGGAAAAAGGCTCTGCTCCTATATGGAAAGAGAAAAGACCCAAACAAACCCTATGTTATTGCTAAAACAGGGATGGGAAGTCGGCCACCACAGCTTTTATTTGTATTTAGTTCTCAAATTGGCCGAGCCTGTAATCGGCCAATCTGGATTTGTAGGCAGATATTTTGTATTCAGACCAAGTGAATTCCTTGTACAAGCTGCCTTCTCCTTCTTCGAGAAGCGAAGGTAAAGGTGCTATCTTTTCACTTAAAGGTGGACCGCCGAAATAGATCATGGAAACTCTTGACTTCACTGGGTCGGCCAAAACTCTATGCTTCACGCTTCGAAACCTTCCATTAGTCATCACCTGCATACAATAAACATGCAATATAGAAAAAGAATATTATATCATAGGGATAACATTCTATAGCCAAATTAGGTGGGACCAATAGAAGTCTATCAATGAGAATTCAAAGAAAGATTCTGCTATACTAACTGTAAGCTACCACTACAGAGACAGAGACAGAGACGGTGCCACACAAGTAAAAGAAGAGCCAACAACATGCGTTACGGAGATCAATAAGTACAAGTAAATAAACTTTTGTTAGAAAAACAACAAAAACAAACAAAAAACATTTGCATTACCTGTAGAGCATCTCCAACATTGATGAAGAAAGATGCCTGATCAGGTGGGACTGAAACCCAAGTCTCATCTCTGGTACAGATTTGCAGGCCAGTTGTGTTGTTGGATCTTAGGACAGAAATTATCTGAGGGTCGGTGTGCTCCCCAAACCCAACCAGATTTTTGCCACTCGATGCTTGAATTTCTTGGCATGGTGGATAGTGGTTTACCCTGAAACAACAGTCACTCTTCTCGTCTCTTAACATCCTGCTTAACACATTCCTTGGCTCAATCCCCAATCCATCGGCCATCGATTCAAGCACTTCGAAAGTCATTCTCTTTACTGCCAATATGTAATCTTCCACAGCAGAGCTACACCAGCTCCATACAAAAACAAAAAAACAAAAAGTTAATTAAGACATCTAATACTTTGCATTGAAATAGGCAAGCACAGTTAATGAATCCAACGCAATGACACAAAAGGGAGAAGGATAGTAATTCAGTGTCTGCTGAATCCGTTACCGGAAATTATGTGGGCTTTCACGAAAAACAGCGAGAGTTTTCTCGGAGGTGACTTGGGGGTTGGTGTTGAGCAAGAGATATTCAATCCAACCAACGTCACCATTAGGGCCAATTCTCTTGTTACCATAGCCAAAAGGATCAGGAGGGCCGGCCTTGTCCTTCTCGGACTGAGGGAGGTTAAAAAAGTTTACAGCTTGAGTTTCCAATTTGGTAATGATGTCCAATGAGACTCCATGATTGACCAACTTGAAGAACCCATACTCCTCACATGCTTTGACTATGCGAGTCTTGGCATCAGGGTCTGCAAAATCTATCACTGGAATCTGGGTGAACAAGCTCGTGGGGTTATATGCGTTGATAAAAGAGAACTGGTCTAAACCTCTCTGTGAGAGAACCACCATGATTTCTGGTATTGAGTTACAGAGGAAGACAGAAACAGAGTAAACAGGGGAATGGAATTCTGCGTGTGTGAGTAGTAGAAGAAAAGGGTGGTGGGATTAAATAGACGAAGTAAAGTGGGAGAGACGGCTAAATGCACGAGAGGGAGGGACATAGGCGCCCATGTGGCTCTACGTGTATGCTTCAAAACATTTATTTACCATTGAGGTACTGATAGATACGTAATGTTTCTTAAAAAAAGAAAAATAATAAAATATAAAAAAGAGCAAAATATATATATTAAAATTAAAATTATTTTTTACGATATTTAGATAAATAGTCGTAAGAGACTACACGAATTGAAAAATGATCTCGTGAAATATTTAATTAATAAGTCTTAACGAAATTACATCATAAGTTTCCAATCTATATATCAATCAAGTAGTTTATAGAACAAATTTTTATAAGAGGTCAAAGATAAATAAAGATTGATTGTAAATTACATTTCAGACATGCCAGCCGAGACAAAAGTTCATGTTCTCTGTTTACACATTAACTCTCAATTCTTGCCTTTTAGTAATCTAACCTGATAAATCTTAAATATTTAACAAATGTATTTTTTAATATTTTTATATTATAAGTATGAAAAAAGTGTACACTTTTACTCAAATATATATTTTACTTGTTTGCTGTCTGATGTCTATCTCAGCCTGACGTCCTTCCATTTCAGATGAGAGCATGAAGGAAATCACACCTATCTTCACTGGTGGCATACTAAGAAGTCCAACTCGTCTCCTGTAGCAAACACCATTACAAAAGTTCTATCAACTTGGCTTTTTCATTTTGCCTTTGAAACTTCTGGATCCACACAACTTATTATAACTTAGTACAGGCATGTCGTGTATTGCTGTGGACCTTAAGTATTTGTGGAAATGAAACCATAGGGTTGGTCTCTCTTAGTATCTATTTTCTGTGAAAAAATTTTCTTAACAACTATAACTATATGTAATGATTTATTTTAATTAATTTGAAATACTCTACCAAATTGATATGAGAAAAGTAAAATATTATGTTTAATATTTTAACTATTTTTTAGCATAAAAGTCTATATATATATATAACTTTGCAAATAATCACTCTATCTAAGGGCCAACTAACCAAATAGCTCGTTCCAGTCATTTTGACAATAGTTGGACCCAAGCTTAATTCTTGTTAATGCACTTTACACTCTACCCACATTTAAAAATTGTAATGAGGTATCAGAGCATGTCTAGTCCGAATTCTTAATTTTTCGATTATCCGTCTAGATGTCCAGTCTCAGCATCTCAATCTGGTTACTGCTATGTTTATTTCAAGTGACAATTAAATATCCAATCTCAGTTGCACTTGAGGAGGAGTATTAGAGTATCTCACATTGATTAAAAATAAAAATATTAAAGAGTTAATAAATGATAAGGGTCAACTAACCAAATGACTAGTTCTAGTCATTGGACTTAAGCCTAATTCTTGTTAATGGACTCTACACTCTACCTACATTTAAAAATTCTAATACTTACAATAACTTTCTCTAATTCTCATAATATTTTCTTTTTTTATAATGTTTCTTTCGTAATTTTTATCTCTTATACCTTTTTGTGGCACTTATATCTCTACATTTTTTTTTCTTACTTTAGTCATCCATTTTTTATTCTTTCAATTCTTGATCTTTTTAATCCCCATTCAATAATTATACATGTCTTATCTTCTTTTTCTTTATTCCTTCTCTCATTGTTACAATTGTTATCTCTCTTTTAAGGATTGTTTTTTTGCCTCCATCTATTAAAGATCTTTGATCTCCTCTTCTTGTTTTGAAATCTTCCTCTCAAATGCCCGCCTTTAAGATTGTGAAGTTTAAAGTTCTTGGAAAGGAGCTTTCAAACTCCTTACTTAGATTCATTGCACCGAAAATCTTGTAATAATGAAACCATCATTTTTCTCCTCTAATAACTCTCCAAGAAAGTGCGAATAAATGAAAAATATTAGTTGGTGATTTTTTTTCCTAGATAAGAGGCCACTCTTTCCATTGATTAACAAATAGACATCTTAGGCTTGAGCTAAGTTTAGCTTAAAAGAAGTATTCATTAATGAATATGATCTCTTCCTTTTTAACTCTAGTTATGGTTTATATATGATTCTTAAATTTAGTCTTTAACATATTTAAGGGAAGCTGATTTTCTTAAAGATGTAGTATCTTGGAGTTGAATTAGATAGATTTAATCTATCTTTTTCCTTTATATGGATAAATTTTCACAACATTATGTTGGAACACTATAGCACAAATGGATTGATTCATCTCACTAGTGCTATTGAAACTTCTATTTACATGGAAGAAGTTACTATCTTAATAAAATAATAGGATATGCTAGATTATATATTAAGGTTAGCCTTAATAAAGAGTTCATTGATACTATCAAAATATATAAGATAGACAAAGATGAAATTTTGATTTTAGGAAAAATCAATGTTCCTTATCATTAAAAAATTTTAGGAAAATAAAAGAAATTGTTAAAATCCAAATGGTAAGTTATTCTAAAAGTGACCATGCTAAGTTCATTGGTAGCTCCCTACTCCTTGCAAGTTATGGTTCTCATGAATCCATGATTTCCTTTAAAGAGATGGGTGATTCCATTCTTCTTACACCTTTTGCATATTGTGTTGTTGATATGATTTAGCCTTCAAATAAGGGTGATATTTTAGAGATGTTCCTATTTAAGGATATATATCAAATTAGCTCAAATTTAAAGGTCTCCAGCACCCTTATAACACTCAATCCACATAATCAGAATTTCATAAAAGTTGCATTTACTAGTAAGAAGAAGAGGCAAAGTGTCTGGCATATTCACAAGAAAGACTCTTTTGTTAGACCCTTTCCCTCCAAATCACTATTGTTGCTTGGAACATAAGGATTTGATTTGCGCTTCAAATAAAATGTTATAAAGAATCATAATTTACCTTTTAATCTTTTCTTATAGGTATTTTTGGAAATCATAATAAGGCCTATCAACATCAACTTTATTCCTTTCTTTCTTGGTAAGAGTTAGTAATCCTTTAATACTTCTTCTTTTAGTAACAATTATCATACTTTATTCACTTGGGATCCCTCAAAATGTATCATTCCACCTTTATTTTCAAGTTATCAATTGGTTCATTTAAGACTGCTAATTCACCCTTTCTCCTTTAATATAAAAGTCACCTTTATTTATACTTCTAATAGTTATACTATTAGGAAAGGTCTTTGGTTAATAATGCAGATACCACTAATATCAAGTTTTGTTTAGAGGAAGAGGACTTTATTAAAGGAACCCTTTGTCCCATATTTATTTGTGCTTAGTTAGGAATTTTTGTTTGTTGATGTTTAAAAAGACTATTTTCAATTCAAGTGGTTTCAAATTTCACTCTAGATGTTTTATAAATAATTTGCCTATTTTATCATTCATGAATAATTTATTAATGTTTTCTCATAAATATCTTAAATCGATTAAATTTTAACATCAACGATCATTGAGTTTGAATCTCTATCTAATCTTTCAATTAATATGAAAAAAATTAGCTTCTTGACTTTTGCTAAATGTGACAATTATTACAAGTTTTAAGAGGAGTTCACTCCCCTTTAAAAATCTTAGGCTCCCTATTCAATTGAAGTGGTAAATAATGTTCATGTTGTCTTGAATAAATGTGAGTTGATTTCAAACTAGATTGAATAATTGTCATGTTGTCTTGAATAAATGTGAGCTAATTTTTGGTGAAACATTCCTTAATTCATATTATCATAACCAACAATCAATATGAATTTAAATAACATTATCAAAAATTGGCTAATTAAGTTGATTCTTTCTGCAATCGATAATAAGATCATGTGTAATGGAACTAGGATTCTTAATAAGTGACAAAAAACTAGAATTATCAATAAAACTAGTAACATCAAAGAGTAAAGAGTTTGATAATTTGTTCCTATACCAATAAATACATATAATCATTTGCTTATTAAAGAAAACCAAGGTAATAATACTTCTCATTATGTTAGATGTAGCAAAGAATGTGAGGGAAAACAATAAAAATAAAAAGACAAAAGATGACTACTTAAATTGATAATACACACTATTCTTTATTTTAAATCACTTACCAATTTTTAATAGTAAGTTTTATTTATTTTGTACATTAAATGACTATATATCTAAGGAACTAAATAAGAGATTAATTTTTATTATAAATCCTTCATTTTTACCGGTTGAAAAAGATAAATTATGATTTAATTTGTTAATTAGAAGAACTTTACAATTATGTTTATCTTTTTGTATTCTAGTTGTAAGTATAATACTTCATAAACCAAGGAATAAGGACATATCATGTCATGGAAACTTCATATTATAGTTGATACCAACTACTAGAGTGGCAGCAAACTATTCTAGTCTTTTATATAAAGTAGTGTTGAAATGCTATGTCTATCATCCATATTTTTAAGTACAACTCTTTTAATATCCTAATAATATTTGAAAGATTTGGAACAAAGCATTATACTTGCTTGATGCAAAACATAAAACTGCAAATAAATTTCAAGAGAACTATTAAAAATAAATCAATAAATGAGAATCTTAGCTTAACAATAAACAAATTATAACAAGTGTCTTCTTCTAATTTTAAGAGAATAAAATTTATAATATCAAACAAGAACATTTATCTATCAAGTTAGTTAATTTCAAACTACAAATAACTCAAAAGTAATAAGCAATAATAAACATATTAATATAATTAAAGTTCATACAACAATAACAACCGCAGCAAAAATAATAATAATAATAATAACACATTCTATCTTTATATTATCGTCACAAGATTTTTCAAAATCTTTATTTATAAATTATTTAAGAATTATTTTATCACCCACTTTCATGTCTCAAACATTATGACTTGTAATCCACCATTTTTTTTGAGAAGATTATTAAAAATAAAAAATCTGAAAAATGGAATTTAAATACTAAAATAATTCTCTCAATTCAGAAAATTAACTAAATGTTTGACAAATTTATCTAAAGTATTGTACTATACTTATTAAATATTATAATCTTTTAACACGATGTATTTTTAACTTGATAATAATTTTAAAATGCATATACTTTACTACAATATTATTTTATTGAGATAAAAAGATTAACGTTTAAAATAAAAATATCCGAATTCATAAAAAGGTAATTCAATTGATCCGCTACATATTCACTCACTACCTTGGATCAAAACAGGACAGT
>JAOSBL010000002.1:34012596-34025103 GCA_027568915.1 Erythroxylum roraimae | reverse complement strand
TATATTGTCTGTTTTTACGTATTTACGTTTTTAACCTGCATCACTATTATCACATAACATATGTATGTGGGTCTACTGAAAACAACCTCTTTACAATATAGAGGTAAGACTGCGTACTATCAGGCTCCCTCAGACTCTACTTCATTACGGGACTTCGGGATATGATGATGATGATGATGATAATAAGTGCAATGAAGACATTAGATAAGGTTCGAATATTACGTTCTTGTTATTTTGTTTCAACCTTATTTTATATTTGATACGACATTATTTTGCAGTAAAAATTATATCGTATTATATGCAGAACTTGTAAAATAATATCAAATTGAATGTATAATAGGGTAAGATCAGAGTGAGAACGCATGAACAGAATGCAATGAAGGCAATAAATGAACAGAAATCAGCTATGACAAAATAGGACAGTAGGAAGAGTCTAGATCCTCTGTCTAATATTATGGTGTCTTATTGTGTCCAATCATTCTCAACCATTTATTTATGTAGGGCTCGCATGAAGTTCGTATGGGTCCCGCAAAATAAATGGCTGAGATTCTATAAGACAAAATAAGACAGAATAAAACTGAACAGAAGATCTGATTTTCAGCAGGAACAGGGCATGACTAGGACGGGCAAAAGCACGAGAGAAATGTCATTAAGCACTACTGACCTTTCATAGACCTAAGCAATTAAACACATGCTTGAATACATGTCAGATCAATAATGAAAGTCAGTCAAGAAGACAATGATACATTTTAAAGACAAAGATTTTCACTCACCCACATGTACGGCAGCATTAATTAGGGTTTTTACATCCATTTTCTTCCCACCGTCGAATTTTCATCAACCATCTGATTATATTCTATAGGAAAAAGGATACAAGAAACGAGAGAAAAATCTTCATGTGATTTGAACGTAGACAAAACTTTCTACACACTAATTAGCTTAATTGAACCATTATACGTGATAGAAGATTAATTAGGGGTTGGAGCATAAATGTTTCAACCTTATGTCATTTAATTTTATCCACACATCTATATATATCTCACATAAATATGTGGATAAAATTTAATAAAATAAGGTAAGAATTGATTAATCGAAACAAAGGATCTGTTCTAAAAAATTAGATGATAGCTAATAAATCTTGTTTAAGATTGATTCAATTAAGAACTTTGTACTATTTGTATTTTCTAGGCGTTCCCTATAATTCAGTTTTAATATGTTGTCTCAATTCCCCTCAAAAAAAAAATATGTTGTCTCAATAATTTAATAATAAAATAAATTATATTTATAAGTTATTTTATTATTAAAATTTACTCTTTATTATTGAGATAAACATATTTAATTTTTAGTGTAAAATTGTCTTCAATTTTAATGTATGTTGATAATTTGATAACATTATATAAATTATTAATTAAAGTATATATTTTTTAAAAAATAATGATACTACATGCTATTTTAATAAAAATTTCCCATTTTTCAATAAGAACCAAAAGATCTAACATTGATGTTATTTACCTATGATTAAAAAACTCAACCAGTTCGGTCTGTTCAATTATAAAATTTTAAAATTTCCTACTTTTCAATTTAGTTTTTAATTTTTCGATTTGATTTACTTTAATAACTCTTGTTGTTAAAAACTGGTCAATTTATTAATTAATTGGTCAATTTTAATAAATTAATAAATTCTTATAAACCAAAATATATCAATTAATTTTTATTTATTAATTTCTTTTTAATTAAACTTTAAATTTTTTGATAAATAAAGATAGTCTCTTTTAATTATATTAAATTTTTTTAATTTTTAATCAATTTTATGACGGTTTAATACCGGTTGAACTTTTCAAACCTTAACTTTTTTGTGTTACTTATTTAACTTTCAGTTCGGTTTTTAATACGTTACTATTTACCTTCTTTCTTTGGGGAGCATTTACACATTGTGAAGTGTTTTCTGTTTATTACTCGTCTAGTTCATGGACTGAGTAGACAATGGCTCTTCTTTTGAATATTATCATGGGTATAGCCAAGCATCACAACTTCTTCGGCGTTGATAGCTTAGGCTAATAATTTGATTGTACTGTTGTTAGTCGAAAATGTAAAGACCCTTTCAGAATTTGAACTCTCATAAAGGATAAGAGCTTTGCATTCTGTATCAATGAAGTTGATTGAGCGGCGTTAACGTGCACGTACTTGTATTTAATAAGATAACATTACTATTACACGCGTTGGATCATTCGTGCCAGTGAACTGGAAAATCGGGTTTTTCCGAGCCAGGGGCTTCCTGTGGGTATGGTCATCGGTTGGACTAAACCCATCAACGGGTGGGTCAAGATCAAAACCGATGGTGCAGTCAATCTGAGTTCCCATCTTGCTGCAGCAGGCGGCCTTATCAGAAACTGTCAGGGACATTGGTGTGTTGGTTTCTTACAGAATATAGGTCTCGAGAATCCTTTACAAGCCGAACTATACGGTGTATCTTCCGGCCTCCAACTTGCGTGGGATTGAAGATATCGACGCGTAATTGTTGAGCTGGATTCGCTTGAGGTCATTAATATTTTGAATTCCTCCCGGAACGATCTAACAGAACTTTCTTTTTTGGTGACAGGTATTCGGGAGTTGATTGCTCGTGAGTGGGACGTGCAAATTCACTATACGCATCGTGAAGGGAATCAATGTGCGGATCAATTGACGCATTTAGCTTTTGGCGCTGAGCCGGGTTGGCATGTCATTCAGGAGCCTCCCCGGAATATTTTAGATGCGCTTTACAGGAACTAGCAAGGCACCCTTTTTACTAGACCCCTTTGTAGGGGCTTAGATGTTACGCCCTAGGCGTTTTTTGTTTGTTTTCTTTTCCCTTAAAAAAAGAAGAAGATAACATTACTATTGCCATTAAAGCCCTTTATAAAATTACGAGTAGAATAATTCCATTGTACCGTATGAAACTCTAAGGAACTAAACGTAGTATTTGTTTTCTTAGCTAGGTATGTTCCTTTCAATTACCGAATTATTGTTAGGTTGCAGTTCACCTACACACTACATGTTGAGTATTAATGACCTGAACGTAGTTGTCTTTGACACTATTGTCTCGTAACATTCTTGATATGTACTAAGCCATTCAATTAATTTTCACTTCACTAAGTATCTTTGAAAAGATTGCCCCAAATTAAAACACACGATCAATACTACCATTCTTTTATAAGTTCGCGTACATGATGTATCAATTTTCTGTGCAAGTAGATGTAATCCAAGAATAATAACCATAATATTTGTGTTTTCTAGGAGCAATCAATCGTATCTTTGACAATCTGGTTTGCTTTTGGAAAAGTAAGAATATGGTAGCTACTATCAATAGTTTCCAAGATCGCGAAAGTACTATGAGTCATCACGAATCCGTCATCATTACTTGTAGACATAGGTCCCTAAGATCCTAGTACTTTCACCATCTTGAAAGGCATCGAAATCAAAAGTGCAAGACCTAAGGAGATAAAGTCGTCTTCTAAGTCTTGATAATTACACTTACATAATGAGTGTGTAGGTGAAACTATTTAGGGCATTGGTGATCGGCTCGCATAGATCGTGATCTTTGTAGGCCACCCTCGCCTTTTGATTGGACAAGAATGACATGGAATGCAAATTCATTTAAAACTTTAGGGACTTGAATACATATGGCTCTCATCTGTTGATCATTAATGCTGAGTTCAATGCACCAGTTATCTTGTTGGGAAGTGCTTAATTAGTTCGGTTCGGTATAACACAGCTAAATATCAGGGGAACGAAGATTTTTACCCAGCTAAGATTCAAAGCATATGTATCATCGAGTAGAACATGTGGTCCGATGTTTCATGATAAAAAAATGAGGCTTGTTTGTTTTCTAAAAAAAGTGTTAGCTTGTTCTGTATCAATTAATCATATGTCTTCTTATTTAGAACAGGATGCTATGTATTTTATATTAACCCATGGAAAAGTAACTTTCTCCAATAATTTAGAAGTGCTTTTCTATGGTACAGAATTAAAAGGGTAGTGCAGTAAATTTGTGTGCATTGTAGTCCACACATCATTGTAATATAGCTAATTATAATGGAGTAGAGCATTCATACCCAATTTTAGCAGACAATATTGGTGGGGTGATAACAGATTATTAATTAAAGGTAAGGGGGAGCTTTCAGTAGATAAGGATCAAGTCAGTCACTTTCCAATTTGAGCATATCTTGGAAAAACTATGGCATCTGTCCTTCGTGGTAGTATTGAAAAAGAAAACCAAATTCTTCTAGTCATCGACAAAGAAATCCTTAGGAATCAACCTGCCATTAATGGTTTCTAAAACCCTAAATAAGTGTATTGAAATTAAGCAAAGACCATTATCATGATGTGTTGTGGACATTTTCTTTTGGTATCCTTGTTGGTTAAGCATTACTTGCCCCCTTTAGAAGTCCAATTTGATGACTGCTGCGTCAAAACCACTGATTAGTCACTCATAAATCCGTTGAAATGACTCAAAGTTTGACCAAGTTTTAAACTAGATCAAAAAATTTTGAGCATGAACACTATAGTTTGTACAAGTGACGGTACCAGCTATGAAGGTTGTTCTTATCGAATTGGATCAACTAGCTCGCTTCCACTTGTCATCAGCAGAAATGATTCATTCCTATTCCCAAAAAGACAATTTACAAACATCAGAAAGGGTACGAATGAATAGTCGTTATTCACTATTGGTCGCCTTATCCCATTTTGCCTTTTCTGATACAATAAGAATATACCTAACTAGATTTAGAGCACTAGTAGAATTGAGCAGAAGATGTTAATTATACATCCTCCCTCGGCTATGCGACGATCTTATTGCAATGCTAGTAAAATGTTGGCAAAACATTGCTCAACCATCTTTTTTTATTTTGGACAATATATTTTGTTTTCATTCAATTCAAGTCATCACTACCCTTAGCAACTCCAATAATTAGACTTAGGAAGTTCTTTCGTGATCTTTCATCATAGGAGAAAAGACTAGCTAACATCGGTGTAGGATCTATTACTACAAAATCTAGAGTCCAATATGGTACCTGATTTAATAGGGGTGCTCGTTGTCATTCTTCCAGATCATGTGAATATCTCTTAATTCACCTGTAGTCAATTCCTTATATATGTAGGGACCTGAAATTGGCCGATCACGAAGGACCTACAATCAATGACCATGATATAAAGGCAATACCACTGAGATCTTTAGCGACGCATCTCTAGCTTATGAGCAAGAAATCATTGCTTTGCCTTCTTTTCAGAAATGATGGCTAGTTGTAGTTGGATAGACAGGGAGGGGGGATATAGCTAGCAATAAAACACGGTTTTTATGTGGTCAATACAAGCTGTTGGTCTAGAATGATTGCCACCGAAGTAGACATCTCTAGCACATTATTACTACTAAGACTTCATGGTCAGTCTGAAAGAGTGGTGACCCTAGAATTTGACCGCAGATCATCTCGGAAAACTAATATACTTTTCCTTGATGCGACTTGTCCGTGACTAAGGGATATTTATAGTATTCTTATCTCAATTGATCAACTGTTTAGTATTATCTAATCACATGTTTATCGTCCAAATTTTGTGACATGATCTAAAGATTAGGCAAGCAACGTCCTTCGGAATCATTAAAGTACTTGATAGCTAGAAGGTAAGGGAGGATGTAAATCGATTGATAATTTAGAATTTCATTCGAAGACAACAATTGTGAGTAAGTGATCTAATTGATAAATAGCTAATTGGGTTGCACCGAGAACAATTAGGAATTAATTCATTGCTGGTTTCAAGGTATTATCATCAAGTTCTTAAGGATTCATGATGCGAAGGAGTGAATGGAAAAGGGGAGGGTATAATTAGTGATTTGGCAACTATAAAAAGCACTATTTTGCAACCGTGACGTTGGTAGTGTCGTGTAGATAAAGGAGGTCGAGGTTCAGAGGACTTCAAAATTGACAACAAGCTTTTTGGCTTATTAACGCAAGAGCAGCGGCCGCGGGAGCAGGATCACACCGTGGTCATGTGGGGCAGCTACTTAAAGGACAATTATCCTACGACTTGGGGGCAGGAGAGTCAGAGTGGCGGCAGAGGAGCAGTGGACATGTCATGCGTTGCCTACCTTACATGCTTCCCTTGGGATGGGGGCCTTGGGGCTGTACATTCGAAACGTGGAGGGATTAGGGTGTATCAGATGTCGCAAAGAATCTAGTGTTCGTGTCCTGATCCCTTACCTTCCTTAACGACCTCCAGCTTCTGGTGATTCTCTTCATTCTCACATACCCAATTTAGATCTTATCCTCGTCAACAGTGGATGTTGCTTCTACTTTATTACTTTGCAGAACAATTTACAGTCGTCATTTCTTGATTTGTACTGCTTTTTTCTTTGGACATGTTCCCATATGTATCCTTGTTAGCATTCCTAGAAATTTAATACTATGTACCAAAGATACATTTCCTAGAATGCTGTCTTTTTGTAATATGTTTTCCATACCAAAGATACATTTCCTAGAATGCTGTCTTTTTGTAATATGTTTTCCAGTTTACGTAAAACTCTTCCATTTGAGTTTACAGTAGCAGCCTTTTCTAGCCGTAAATTGTAAAGTCGTGTTGGGTCAACTTATCCAAAATTTTAACTAACTTTATTTTTCTTCATCTGTTAAAAATAAAAGCTCAATTTAATTTTAAATATTTGTAAAAAATTTCGTATAGAATTTGAAATATAATTAAAAGAGATTGTAGAAGAATTTGTAGTTTAATTGAAAAAGAGGTTACTAAATAAAAATTAATTGATAAATTTTAGTTTATAAGAAGTTATTAATTAATAAAAATTGACAATCAATTAATAAATTGATTAAAAACTAAACTGAAAACTTGAATGGTTTAAGATTTTTGAGTCAACTTTTTTATATGCCTTTATTTTTTTAAAATGATCTAAATAAATGGTTTAAACCATTTTTATTTTATTTAAAATGTTAGTTTAGAGAATCAAAAGTCAGTCATAAATTCTATTATGGATAAAAATGTATAATACTATAAAAGATAAGGTTTACTTTTTTTTTTTGGAAAAGATAATGTTTACTTGAAGGGGTAAAAAAGGGGTCCTATTTTAAGGGATGAAAGTTTTTGGCTCATGGGCTAAATTTAGTGTTTTCAATAAGCCGGTTTATGGCCAGGCCTAGGTTCAGGTCCAGACAAATTTGAGGTCTAATTGTTCTAAGCAAAAAACATCGTTTTACTTAAAAGAGTTGGGTTTCGGGTAAGCTTGGGTCTGAGCAACCCAGACCCTGATCTAATTAAAATATAAATTATTCTATATTTTTAATTTTAAAAAATATTTTTAAAAACTTGACGGGAGCTGGCCCATGGGCCAGCCCATTACCATCCCCACCTATTTTCACTTGTATCAAATATTATTTTCATTGTTTGCATTAATAAAACAATTTAGTGTATTAAAAATGTCTTATAATAAATACTTATTGAGTTATTTTAATATGAATTGTTAACTAATTAATCATTATAAACATAATGATATAGTAATGTATTAGTGTGTATTAAACATTTTTTATTGGCCAGTCCTATTTTTAATAGTAAAAGATCTTCTCTAATAGTTCAAGATAATTATAATAAAATTAATTTTAAAAATAAGTGAAACAATATGAGAAATTGTCTTTTATTCTTCATATAAAATTTTAATTTTCTAAAAATAAGTGAAGCCCATTCTAAAGATAATTCAAATTAATAAGGTTCATATTAATTTTCAAGGATTTAATATAAGTGATTTTCTTTAACATCAAAATAGAGAAACATTTGTTATATACTTTTTATTTTTCATATTAAATGGCAATTTAGAAGATGCAAGCTAAATCAAACAAAAGAACAAACGCTCAATTTGATTTTTGTAAGAATTTTTCCAAAAATCAAAATTTTATATATACACTTAACATATTGTATAATTTTATTTTAGACTTGTATAGTAGAATCTACAGGAATAAGAATATTTAGCTCAAGTTGATTGAAACTTAAGAGATAAATTTTAATTCCAATTTGAATTTTTGGTAGAAGTCGAAAATTAGAAATATTTATATTTTATTAAAGTTGAATGAATTATTTTAAGATTCAAATAAATTTAAAATACATAAGAAGTTAATAAGTTTTCAAGAAATTTAAAATTAGAAATATTTATATTTTAGTCAAGTTGGATGAATAAGTGCAAATAAGATATTAAAAAGTTTCGATATACATAAACTTATTTATATTACACATTTATAATAAATAATACTTTATAAATAAAAATTATTTTCAAATTTATGATTTTTTTAATAGACATTCAAATAGGGATGGGGCCGGTCTTGTTAATTTTTTAAAAATATTTTTTTAAAAAATTAAATGTGTAAAATAATTATTTTTTAATTAAGTCTGGGACTGAATTACCTGTGTCTAGGCCTGCCCGAGACCTAATTCTTCTAAGTAATACGTTGTTGTTTTGTTTAAAAAAATTTGCCCTTGAATTGGTATGAGTCTAATTTAACCCATGAGTCGGCTCGTTAAAATACCTAAATTTAGGCACATGGCTTAGTCCATTGTCATCCCTGCATTAAAACTATAGCTAACCTGGACAAAAGAAAAATTTAAGTTTCATACTGTCATCTTAAACAAGATTATACTTATATATATATATATATATATTGTTAGGGAATATATATAACCAATTAAGTTGATCTCACACAACAGTTTAAGCTATTGTGTTGAAACGGTCATTTAATATGGTATTAGAGCGAGTTTAGTCCGGATTCTTAATTTCCCGGTTGTCCGTCTGGATGTCCAGTCCCAGCGGCCTGGTCCGGTTACCCTCGCATATATTTCAAGTGACAACTGGATGTCCAGCCCCAGTTGCACTTGAGGGGGAGTGTTAGAGTGTCCCATATTGCTTAGACATGAAAATGTTAAAGGGTTTATAAGTGGTAAGGGTCAACTATCCAAATAACTATATCTTATTTAAATTAGATAAAATGATTTATATCTTATTTAAATTAGATAAACTGATTTATAAATCCAATGAAAAATTTCAAAGTTTATCACATATTCCAATTAGATAAAATAATTTATGTGAGATTGTATTATATTAAAATTGGACAAAATTTAATCACTTACTTCTTATTTTAATTCAAGTCATTTGAGGTACTTTTATTATATTCAAATTAGATAAAACCATTTGGAATTCCATATAAAAGTTTATTTAGAGTTTAATCCACTTATAGTTGCATAACAAATCTTATTTAATGTCAAGTTAAATAAACTAAATAAGCATATTTTAAATTCTTCATTATCATCATTGAATTACCCCTTGAGGCGAGGGATCTTAGGAGTTTCGATGGTACACAGGATTAACTTCTTGGAAGTTTCGATAATCCGCATTATTACCCGTGTCTAGTAGAGAGTCTGTTTTTGATTGAAACACGTACAATGTGTCGTGAAGATACTACAAAATTAAAAAAGGATGTTTATATATATGCTAAACAAAGATAACCATAAAAAAGAAATAAAATAAATAAATACAAATAATAATAGAAACAACAGTAACATTTATATATTACATATTTTAAATTTAAAAAACAAAAAATTATATTTCAAATGATAATATAATTTATATTACAAGTAATAATTAAAATATTTACATAATTCATTAACATGAGATGAAAGATAATATTTAATTTTAATTTAAAAGTTTAAGAGATCAATAATTTTAATGAAGATAAATAGTATGCAATTAGATTATTTTATCCAAACGAGATAAAATCATTTAGCAGTAAAAAACAAATAACATCAAACTGGAAATTGATCCTCATCCATTCTACCCAGAATAATAAACAACCGGACATTAGACTGGAGAAACGTCGGTATCGGGGACCATGTACCTCTGACTGCACATCCGATATTTAACTCTCCGCTGCTTTAGACGTAATAGGAATCGTTGGCTTATACGGAAGATAGATAACGAACTGGGGATCCTGACATCATCCATAGGAACTCCGTCAGATTTAACCAATGAATGAACCTGTAATACCCAAAAAATCAACATCCTGACATACCCCACTCCAAGTCTAAACCATGCAATGAAGCTGTAATCAGCAAGAGCAACGTACCATACCAAAATAAAAAAAGTTGCATTTGCCACGAGTTGGATGTTTTTGATGACACATGTTGAAGAAGTTACAGGTGGAGTGGAGTCCTTCAACTTTCTTCAAATGGAGGCCGATATTTTGACCTTGAAATGCTAAACTTAAAAAACGATGGATGACGTATATAATCGTACAGGTTACACCATCTGCACAAAATCTTATGATTGCTTGCTGAAATGGGCACGTATTGATCTGTCCCATTTTTGTGTACCAACTCTATGTCATTAAATTCAAGCCATTTATATATGTAAAACCTCGTATAAATAAATGGTTTGGATTTAATGGCACAAAATTGAGACACAAAAATAGGTACAGAAGGTCCCAAGCCGACGTACGGGGACTCGTTGGAGAATGTCGGCAAGGAAGAGTTTGAACTTTAAAGGGTCTCACCCCAATGCTTGTGTCACTTCCACGGAGTGTTCACACGCTTCAATATATGGACAAAGTGAAGCCACCACCTGGGCTTTCTTGCATGTGGAGGTCATGTGGGTGTCTCTGATCGGAGATATCCCATCCAAGAATGATGATGTAATGCATGTAATAGAATATTGTTTTTGACTATTACCCCTTCTTAATGATAACTTAAATTAGTCAAAACTTCTAAGTTTAAAGAAATCAATTTGGTTTTAACGATGTAGGCAGTCTTAGTTTGAAGTAATGTTGAGGTAACAAGTCTCATGTAAATGTACAAATACGGTAACATTAATTAATAGAGAATGTTATTATAACTTCAATTGGAACTTGTTAAGATCCAATGGCTGATAAGTTGAAGAAAAATCTTGAATACTTTACCTACACAAAACTTGGGATATGTAATCGTGATTCAGTGATTCAAATTAACTTAATTATAAAAAATAACAAAAATAAAATTTTACTTTTAATTTGCATTTATTTTTAAAATTGCTTATATAAAATGATTTATAATTTAAAAATATTTTTTTTAACTTCAAGTAATATAATTCATATAACCTTATATAAGATAAAGTGGTTTACAATATGAACATAAACTTTAAGAATTTGTGCTTTGCTCCTCATAGAAAAAAAAGATTATAAATTGATTTATAATTTAAACTAAAATATTTAAATTTTAATTTGTAAAATAAGTTAAATTAGTCATGTGAGTATAGAAACTTGCAAAAATTAGTCATGTGAGTATAGAAACTTGCAAATATGTGTGTGTGTATAACTTAATTCAAATTATATGAAATGATGTTAATATGAACAACTAAGAAGCTTCTAGGAAACAAATCACACTAGGATTAATAGATAATTAACAAATTTTAAATGAATAATATTTAACAAACCTCCAAAGAGCAGCCATAATACACATACTATTCATCTAGTTCTTGATCAAAGAGTAACATTATGTGCATTCTTTTCTAGTAAAGGATTTCTTGGAAAAGTACTCCTTGCTATGTGATTTGATGATGAAACAGTCGCTTTATGCTTAGGAGCACATGTCTAAAAGTCCTGCTAGTTCAAGTGATAGGATTGGATCCATTCCTTATCACTTAATAATCTTTAAATTTTTTTATTAAAAGATTTTTTTTTGAGCTTAAAAAGAATTATTCCAAGGTCCTCTTCTTTATTAGGCAGACAGATTGTTTTCTAAGCTACTTTATCAATGTAAGAAGAATCAGATACACCAGCCATAAGAAATTCCTCAGAATCCTTTCTATAGTTTTGATAAAAAAAGATGGAAGAGTGAGCTGTCTAATGGATGTGCAAATAGTTTAAAACAACATTGATTAATTGGATCCTTCATGCAAAAGAAAATGCCTTGTTGCACTGATTATCTATTCTCCTCTATATCGTAGAAATTAAAGGAAGGAACTCAACAAAGGATGGCCTCTTTTAAGAAATGGGAATAACCAAGTAAGTAAAAGGGAGGTCTTTCTCTTTTAAACCTATGATAGTAGTCATTAGAAAGTCAATTGGCGAGATGAGTAGCAGATGATGTGAGAAAGAAACAACTTTCTCCTTGTTTATAAACAAACCTGATTTGGGGAGGTCTTTCTCTTTTAAACCTATGATAGTAGTCATTAGAAAGTCAATTGGCTAGATGAGTTAGCAGATGATGTGAGAAAGAAACAACTTTCTCCTTGTTTATAAACAAACCTCATTTGGTTTAGAATGTCTTCAAGGCATTCATCAATGCCTCCAATATAATGTAACATTTGATCAGTCTTGAAAGAACTTCCATTCAGAGAGAAAAGAGATAAGATGATAGAGGTCCCCTTGTCTAATGTCCCCTGTTGGACCAATGGTGGTTGACAAAATTAATTCCACTTGTGTTTTGATAATAACAAGATAGATAGACTTGATTAAG
>JAOSBL010000002.1:33876539-33889117 GCA_027568915.1 Erythroxylum roraimae | reverse complement strand
AGATTTGCTTAAGGGGCTGTGAGTTAATAAAATTTCAACTCAGGGTTTTTTTTGCTAATTTTTATATGTCAGGGTTTGTTTAGCAACTTTTGAATAACACAGGGTTATTAAGGCAATTAATTCATAAATACTCTGACTCATTTAAAAATTCACGTGTTAAGAAAGTAACATAAAAACCTTAACGACCTCTTAACGATTGAATTTTGTGAAAATCACAACAAATTCAAATTTATTTTAATTTTAAAAAGTTTGTTTGAAGTTATAAAATCTAAGTCAGATATTTTCTATATTTTTTCTCTTTTTACGTTCTATTTAAAACATATAAATAAAACTCGTGTTATTTACAACAAAATATGCCTAAAAAAGAGAGGTATATGCTATTATATAAATATGTGAATGAGATAAGTTAGAATAATTTTCACGCGGTGGTGTGCTATTATTTAATGGATGGATAAAGAATTGATCCCTTATCCGACACCATGTATCTAATTTAACGACATTATACATAACGTCTTGTCCATGTTGCCACTTTTTTCAACGTTTTTAAGTTCTTTTTACACGAGTCGCTAGAATTAAGAGTGACATCTGAACATTTTGGAGGGAAAGGATCAAAAGTCCACAGGACATATCGATATAACCCAATTCATGCAGCTTAAACAATGTGCGAATGCGATTGGACCATGAGTAAGTGTAGTTGAAATAAAGTCCGGATGCATTGAGCGGTGTCAAAGTGGTGTCGTTCGGCGCGGTCCCACAGAGGACAAAGAGACCACGAATCTTGTTTTACGGAAGCCATGAGCGTTTTTCTTTTACTGTTCTTTCTCTTTACCCACTTTAAGATCTTTCCTTTAATCTAAAAAAATATGTCTTTTTGTATAGTACTGCGAGCTTTGATTAAAGTAACTGCGACTTAAGAAGAGTTGCAAGAGTAAAGACAAGAGAGCCAGAATCTTGCATAAAAGGACACACTTGCTCTTCCTCTTTCCCTGCTCTTCCGTTCATTCTGTCTAGTAGGAACCGCAGCACAAACGAGAGAAGGAAACACTTAGCAAAAGATGTCTCTGAGATTGACAAGAGGCAAGCAGTTCGTTTTGTCGGTGCTTCTCTTGGCACTCTTCGCCACTGCGATACTTGGAGAAGATGGTATGCTTTCTCTGCTTATTTCCTCACTCATTTTCCATTCCAATCTCTAAAACATCGACGGCTTGTGCTTTTCTGGATCTTTCAAGTTGATATCTCTTTATTCTTTCCATTCTTTTCTCCTATATGTTTCTGGGTCATTGCTATTTCTGAGATCTAAATTACTCCCTACATACTTGTCATTGTGCTTCAACGAGGATGTGGAATGTGTTTCGTTATAGAGACTGCATCTTCTATTGATTCTGGAGACTGGCTTATTAGTTTTCATGTTCTGGGCTTCTGGCTGCTACTTAAAAATCATTTTGTTCATCTCAGGTCTCAGTATTTTAAAGCTTTCTTTTGTGCCCATTTGGGATTAAGTAAATACTGGTTGGAGTTTCAACCAGGGCAGCTTAACTGGCCTGGTTGTTCACATCATTATCAATGTATCAATAGTTTTTATGAGCTCTTTAACTACTTTTAGAAGGAAAGCTAAGTTACGGTAACATACAGAGACAGAATGTTTCATTTTGGTATCAATAAAGATAGAAGCTTTACGCGCTTGGTAAGTTGTGAAAGCTTAATTAGAACCGTTGCCTGTAATCGGATGCTTTAGACAAAGAACTCCCACTCGACGGGGGATTAATTTAGAAGGTCCTTCCTGTAGTGGTTTACTAACACAGTCACACAGAGCCAGAGGCATGAATAGTGTGCTTGCGGTCTCCAAACCTACAAGACCCTGGGCCCCGCCACCCATGAGTGTTTCCTGGCTACTTGTTTCACTTATAACTCACATCCCAATGTCCTCCGTGTAATCCAAACGAGGAACTTATCCTCTGAGTATAATTTCCTACTCAGAATGTTATGATTGCCTACACTGCGAGTAGGCTTCTGTCCATGTAGATTGGTGGAGAAATGGCGGTAGTGGATCATATTCCTGTTAAGGATGATGTGCCTGGCAGTAAATTGCCCTCTTTTTCTTTCTTGCTGCTTTTTCGGTGAGCATCCCTATCTCCAGCTGCAAGCTGGTGGTAAAAGTTAAAGAAGAGTGGCTAGTAAAAACATTAGCCGTTTGATCTAGTCAAAGTACGGAGGCCAAGGCCTGAAGGTGCGTAGGACCCGTATAGTCAATGTGAGATCCGCGCCAATCTTCTGTCGTGCATTGATACGTGAATTTACGTCACATCACTACCTTGTCTTATTGGGATTCCCAAGAGCAAAATCCCAGAGCAATCCAGTTAGGCTAGAGAATGAAGTGAGTTTTGTTCGTAATGAATTAATGTGCCTTAGACATTTTCTGATGTTTTCTTCCGAGCCCCGTGAAAAGATAAGCTTATCCATCCATCTGCTTTTCGTTGGTAAATGAAACTCAGGCTCAGCATTTGCACATCTTCTCCACTTCAAATATGTATATGCGAAGGCTTAGTTCCCAAGTACCAAGCCAATGATTTAAGATGGTATCATAATGTATCATTTGTACTGTTGATTTGTTAGGTTTGGTGGCGAACGGCGACTTCGAAATGACGCCAGCAAATGGCTTCCCGAGTGGGGCAGTAGCGGACGGGCCCAGCGAAATCCCGAGTTGGAAGACAAACGGCACCGTAGAGCTGGTGTCCTCGGGGGAAAAGCAGGGTGGTATGATCCTCATCGTACCGCAGGGTAGACACGCGGTGAGATTGGGTAATGACGCGGAGATGAGCCAGGAAATAACGGTGGAGAAAGGGTCTATTTACTCCGTGACGTTTAGCGCGGCTCGCACGTGCGCACAGCTGGAGTCACTAAACGTGTCCGTACTGCCTGCATCACAGACGATAGACTTGCAGACATTGTATAACGTGCAAGGGTGGGACCCTTACGCGTGGGCTTTTGAGGCAGAAGAGGATATGGCCAGGCTTGTTTTTAGAAATCCGGGCATGGAAGACGACCCCACGTGTGGACCCATCATTGACGACGTTGCCATTAAGAAGCTTTTCACTCCTGATAAACCCAAAGGTATTATTATTATTTATTAATTTAAAAAAAGAAGAAAGGCTTAAGTCATGATGAGCGTCCAATGACATTAGCACTATTATTTCTGGCAGATAACGCAGTGTTGAATGGTGACTTTGAGGAAGGACCATGGATGTTCAGGAATGTTTCACTTGGGGTGTTGCTACCGACCAACCTTGATGAAGAAACGTCCTCATTGCCAGGATGGACAGTGGAGTCCAACAGGGCAGTACGATACATAGATTCGTACCATTACGCGGTACCAGAAGGGAAGCGTGCGATTGAGTTGGTGTCGGGCAAAGAAGGCATAATATCACAAATGGTGGAAACGTCGCCTAATAAGCCATACACCATGAAGTTCTCGTTGGGCCATGCTGACGACAAGTGCAAGCAGCCCCTGGCAGTCATGGCTTTTGCTGGAGATCAGGCCCAGAACTTCCATTACACACCTGATTCTAATTCCACCTTCCAAGCCGCCGACCTCAATTTCACCGCCAAGGCAGATAGGACTCGCATTGCTTTTTATAGCGTCTACTACAACACCAGGACTGATGATATGAGCTCGCTTTGCGGACCGGTGCTGGACGATGTCCGGGTTTGGTTCTCGAGGGCTACCCGAAGTGGCTTCACTCTGCCTCTTGGGCTCCTTTTGTGGCCTACTATTTTAGTCTTGTTTTAGGCTTTTCTTGCTTCCACGTTCCTGTTATTTGTGTCCGATGTGGTACATGGCATGGCATTCTATAGTTATGGTAAAATCCCGCCTGTCCGTACCACACACTCTCTCTCTCTCTCTCTCTATATATGTCTGTCGTGTAAGAGCGTGACATTAAGTTAAAAAGTTTTGTATTATTTTACCTCTTTTATTAATTTAAATCACATAAATAATCTTTTCGAAAAATTCAAAAGTAAAAACGGATTATAACTACGCTGAGTTAGCCCTTTAAATTACTATTACTATTAACTAAAGATGTAAATAATACTCGATTATAATTAGGAATGATAATGAACTAAGCCTCGGGTTGGGACTTGGGAGGCCTAGGCTGAGTTGGGTCGGATTTTTGTCATCTCAAATTTGGATACTTAAATCTTAAGAAATAAAAATAAAAAACATTCTCCAAACTAATGTTGCGAATTTCGTACTAAATTGAATTTTGGTATGATATTATACCGGCATTAATTTAAAAAAATGCTTTTCAAACTAATGTTACGAGTTGAATTTTGGTATAATATTGTACCGGTATTAGTTAATGTTGGGTATTATTTTAGGTAATTTTTTAAATTTATGAAGTAGCGTTTGAATATTTTTTAAAAATTATAAAACAGTCTATCGCTACAACTACAGTATCTTCCTTTTAAAAATTATAATAATAAATAATAATTATAATTTTAATTTAATTTATAAAATTAATTTAATAATTATTAATAAATATAATTAAATTTAAATATATAATTAAATTATATAAAATTCAAATAATTTTGATTTAATAATTAAAAATATATAAAATAAATATTAATTTATAAATAATAAAATTTAAATTATTTATTCTAAAAAATAAAATATTTTTATTAATACTTTATTAATAAATATTAAAATAAATTTAAATAAAAATAATTTATTTTTAAGTTTTAATTAATTTATAATTATTATTAATAATAAAAATATTTATATTATTTTAAAAACAAAAATTAAAAATTAACATTAATTATAAAAGTTGAAGTAAATAAAATAATTAATTAAAAAATTTTTGAAAAAAAATAGGATGGAGAGGTAGGAGGGAGGGAGGAAGATTTTAAAAATTTTGCAAAAAAATCTCTATATTTTTTAAAATTTTAGGTACCAGGCGATATTTAATCAAACAGGTTGATATCGACCGATATTTAAATCCAATGCGATCGACCCTTTGTTTCATACCAATTTTGATATGATACCAGCCAATACGAAACAGTATTTATATCTTTGATCCAAGCTTGGGTTATGTTTTAAGTGACAAGATCAGATCCTTTGGTTTTATTAATGAATTTTTACTCTATTTTATTAAATCTCATATATAAATTAAGATAAATATATAGGGAAGATTAACAGAGACATTAGCACGAGTTACAGCCCTAAGCGGCATGTAATGTTTGTCTGCACGAGATAAAACCGAAATTATTCTTTTTTTTTTCTTAATCCATGCACTAAACATGTTGAAAGAGACAGAACTGTCCTTTGATGTCTCTAATAAGTATGTCTAACTGCAAAACGTCACCGTATATATATATATATGCGAACTGTATTTAAAATGAAACATAATATGACGTTGTCGTTTATGGAGACTAGCTGTCGTCGAAGCCAAAAGGCGTAATGAAACTTGGAACCGTTTACTGTAGTGTCCCTATAAAAAGGAACGGGAGAAGGCCAGAGGACGGGACAGGAGGTCTTTCCATTTCTCTCTTTTCTCCTCCTCCTCCTCCTCCTCCGCCTCGGCATGGACGGAGAAACAGGGCCCACCGACGTCCCCCAAGAGACATCGTCGCCGCCGCCTCAGGTCATACCGGTCGGAACACCTGAAGGCTCCTTCGCTGAGATTCACGCTTCCAGGTCTGATGAAGACTACGACCACGATGAGGATCCCGATCACGGTCATGTTCAAACTCAGGATCTCAAGCAGAGAATCATCAAGCAGGTGATTTTTCAAGATTCTATTATGTGTTTTGCGGGCCCTTTCATTTATTTATTTGAAACTGTTGAAGGTCCTTATATTTGATTTTGGTGAATGCTATATGGAAGCTGTTTGCTGATGTCGCAGGTTGAGTATTACTTCAGCGATGAAAATTTGGCCACTGACAAACACCTGCTAAGCTTGATTAAGAAGCACAAGGAAGGCTTTGGTAAGTACTTTTTTCTTTCTTTCTTTTCTATTTCTTGATTATTTATAACTGAGCACAGGATACTGGACTGTGTATAAGGTTTTGACTGGCAATTTTTCTTATGATGCGCGTGCTGCATTTTAGTGTCTAGGAATTGCCGTTGTCAAAATGGAATCTTCACCCAAGAAAGGGCCTAATTCAGTGATTTGGAAACTAGAAGTGACTATAATCATTGTTTTACTTCCACTTATGCTTACATTATGAACTGACCTCCTTAAAGTGGAATAGATGTGATCATACAACAGTCCTATAATCTGATTCGTACATTTTGTTTTGTCCTCTGTCAAATGTAGCCTGGATAATCCTGAAATAAGTTACTACTGCCTGATAAAACGCTTCTTTTTCCTCCATTTTCCGTGATCAATTTGTTTATTAAAAGAATTTTGTTTCCTTTAAAGACCATTGGAAGTTTAAGAATAGAGATGTGGAAGATGAAGAATTGAAACGGGTACTTCTGAGAGATGGCTTGGCCCAGGTGTATTCCTGGTGCAGCCTGTTTTTGTTGTGCCGAACATCAGGGCTTGATCTTCATGATTAGCAGCTATATTCCGTCTGATTCCATCTCTATTAACAGTTGTCACTTATTACTGTATTTTGAGGCTTCTAAGTGAGTTCTAAAACAGTCTTAATATCCAAAAATGTTGAAAACGCAAACAACTTTACAATTATGAGCTTTCCATGGATGTTGGTAATTGTTTACTTCTGATCTGTGTTTCCCTTCTTTTTTATGATTTATGTTCATTTATTTTTATAGTCACAAAGACGAATTTAAAACTGATAACAAGCTTCTGTTTTGTCTCCCATTGATGCACTTCCCTAGCTTCTTCTGAAAGATCAATATTTTGAAGTTTGAACCATCTTTCCTCTTGCCTATCTAAACAAACTATGCTCCTTGCCCTGGTTTACGGTTCCTAAGAGGCTTCGTAACGATGTGGAACAGCTTCTTCATAGAACAGATGGTTATTTTCCATACAACTATGCACACTTCTTTGAAACCCAGGCATGCTTTTGACATTTATCAATGGTCTTAAACAGAGATATTTGGTTTTGTGATGATTGTAGAGGATGCAGAATTGGTACCCTTGGTTGTTTTCTCATGGTCCATAGTCAGAGCTTCTTGTAAATGGTTTCTTCCCAACATTTGTAATAATCAATAATATAACATCAATATGTTCACACGCTCAGCATGCTCTTTTTCTGAGGTTGCTTGAAGAATGCAAACCATGGAAAGTTTCTCTGCACCTTTGTAAACTGTTATTCTAGTGATTACTGCTAATTTCAAATCTCTTACCCAACTTGTATCATGTGAATTGCTTATGTTTTGAGTTCACTTCATGTATTTCTTGCAGTTCCTATTTCAATTATTGCTTCCTTTAGGAAAATGAAAAAGCTCACCAGAGACATTACAACTACTGTGGATGCACTTAGGGAATCTTCTTTTCTGGTAAAAAGCCCACTCACCATCTTTTCCATTATGACATTCCACATTAGTTGAACTATGCAGCATCAATTCTGGTGTTCTGTTCATCGGGGGAAAAATAGAGTCATAGTCATCTCCCCTTGATTTATAGGTTGTAAGTTCAGATGGAAAGAAGGTGAAACGTCTTCATCCTTTTCCTTTGAATGAGGTTAAAGATCCAAAGGTATTTCAATTCAGGTGTCTATATATCTTTTTTCTCTTTTTGGTATGTAATGTTGGAAACCTTTTAACCTGCAACATGTGGGCCAGTTTTGCACTGTTCTGGTAGAGAATCTTCCAATCAATCACTCAGAAGATGATATCCAGAAAATATTTGGTGGAGCTGGAAAGTATGCTTTTTAACATATTCTATGTTTTCCTAATGCATTGCTGGTTTGATCATCATTTTTTTGTTTTCTAAACATTGCAGGATACAGAAAATCTCCATCCATGACCCACATGCTGTGGAAGAGTCAAAAAAAGGAAGCAAATCGGATATTCTGATCAGTAACAAGGCATGCATGTTAATATCCTATCGGTTGAGAATTTGCATTCCTAGCTTTTTAGTGTTATCTATAATCATGTTTTTTTCACTATGGGGTAACTACTTTACTATTTTCCCAATTTCCATTCTGTTAATTTCTTGTTGGCGTATGCTTGGACAACTGCATCTTCTAAATGAAATGGTGTCTGCGTTTTTTTTGCCTTTATTGTATTATAGTTGTAACATGCAATGGTGCATTCATGATATTCTACATGTAGGAAAAAATTAATTTTGTGCTTTTCAACTGTCACTTTAGTATTTTGGTTGAAAAATATGCCTCTTCTATATGAAAGAGTACTAGAAATATGCTAGTGATGTTATAAAATTACTTGTACCTGATTTCAGCCTTCTTTATTATCACATATTCGTATTTAAACTCCTTCAACTAGAATGTTACATGAAATTGCTTTCAATTTGAGCCAAGGTGTTTTTCGTTTCTTTTCTTTTCTTGTATTCATTTTCTGTAAACAGGCATTTTGTTTTAGGAACATTATGTTGTGAATGAAAAAAACTTTAATTCTACTTCTGTAAGCTCGTCTCTGGACGAATTTTTTTTTATAAAAAAAACTATCCCTATTCAATTCTTTGGTTTACGGAATGTAGGTGCATGCAATAGTGGAGTATGATTCTGTGGAGGCCGCTGAAAGATCTGTGAGTCTCAGATTAGAATAAAAGTTCTTTTTATGGATTTGTAATGACTGGTTAATGAATTCAATTCATCACTTCTTCTGGAATTTGGAGCAGGTTGCTACTTTGAACAATGAACAGGATTGGAGAAATGGCATGAGGGTCAAGTTAATTTCGCGAATGGTGAGTGGTCGCTTTTTGTAGTCTATAGTCGATTATATTAAGGTTTGATGTTTCTCTTCTGGATTTAGGGGAAATATGGAACGAGAAAACAATCTTGGAGAGATCATGACTCTGAAAAGAATGGCGCTGGCCATGTATCAAGTCAGACTGGAGATGAGGTCAATCATAACTTCAGTGAGCATCCCAATGAGGCTTCTGAGGAAGAGGTAAGCATTCAGTTTGAGCCTTTATCAGTTCACGTGTTAAAACATTTTAGGTTCTGTATCCTGTGGGTTTAAACTAGGACCATGTGACCGACCGTATGTGGGCTGATGTTTGAGGTTGTTCATGAGTCATGACTGTTTTTGCGTTGGCTCAGTGATCTAAAGACAAGTTGATAATGCTAGCCAAATTATCAAACAAACTCGGATTTGCTCTAGGTTCTGAGTGGTATTATAGTATATATACACGGAGTAACTCCCGCTATAGCAGTAAAAGTAGGACGTGTTGGTGGATCAACTCATCAAGTTTCCTAGGATTTAGACGAGGAAAAGCTCTTGCCAATCGTCGGTTATTAGGGGCGAGAGCATGTGGAAAACTATTTAGAATTGAGGATGGTAGTTTGTTTTTATTCATTTGCAAAATGGAGCTAGAATAGTAAGAATTGTTTGTGATGCAGACCATGTGAAATCATTACCATCTTTGTCTGAGTTCATTTATTTTGTCTGTGTCGACTATACATCAGGTAGTGGATCACTTATCAAAGGAGAAAAAAGGTCAACAAGGTCGAAATCGGAGAACAAGAAAGAACAAGCATCATCCCACTAATGGGATGGGTAATTTACTTGCCGTTTCTTCTGGATTTCATTTCTATTGTTGTTTAGCGTTTGTTAATATTAATTTTCCCAGGACATGGAACTACTCATACCGTTGAGCCATCAAAGCCGCCCCCGGGCCCTAAAATGCCTGATGGAACCAGAGGATTCACCATGGGACGAGGTCGGCCTCCATTACCAAACTAAAGTCAGCCAGTGATCTGACTACATGTGTAAAAATTATATATGTTTGATTGAATTCTGCTTGCAATCCAGGGTATCCAAGTGAGGGGTCTGATTTAAGGGGTATTGTATGAAACAGGATAGCTTCTTTTGACTTCCTTTAGCTATGGTGTTACTGTTTTGCTTTAAAAATGAAGATTTCATCCATCTTTTCGTGTCATGAATTAGCTCTCAATGATCATTATTGCAACTACGGCCCATACTTTACAATACATTAACTTGGTTTGTTCCCCACAACCAATGAGAGAAAAAAGTAACAAATAATGAAAGGTTTTGTAATGGTGTGCCTTTACTTCAAAGGGTAAAGCAATTTGCAAAAGGAAAAGGAAGATGCAATTATTGTTTGTAAAGTAAGTGGTTATGGAAAAGAGAAGGGCAGCTATAGGGAGAGAGTAAGGTATTTCGCCTATGATCTTAAGTCATAAAAATAATCTTTTTGTAAAAATACAAAAGAAATGTCACATACAATATGACCTTTTTTAGACTTTGACAAAGCGGAGAGCCTTTTGCACTTAGACTTTTATTAGATGAAAAAAAGTTTCAAGTTTTTATGCCAATTGCCCTCCCTCTTCCTGGGCTTTGAATCTTTTGTGCTCTTTTTCTTGTGCCCGCATGTTTCAACTAACATCTAGCCATACAATAATTAAGAGAGAAAATTTAGGAAAAAAGGGTTAGGAAGATTTGAAGCCCTCTTCCTCCCTTTCCACATTGATGATTCTTACAAATTGTATCTTATTCTGGGATTTACGAAGGTAAAGAAAGGACCAAAAGGTTCTTTGGTCATCAAAGGGCTTTGATCCTTCTCCTATATCTAAAGGAATTATAAGAAATTTTCTATTAATTCCTAAATTTATTTACCTAAATTTCTTCAAAACAAAAAGAAAATGTTTTAATAAATTTATTTGATCCAAAATTAAGAAAAAAAGTATACATAAAAACTAATTAAAGAAATTATTCATTAATTAGACTAATTCAGATTTAAACAGATTAAAAATAAAAATAAAATGATATGAAATAAATTACATGCAATTGCATATAAATGTATTTAATTTATAATTGATCATACAAAATTATATTAAGATAAAATTAAATAAAAAGAATGTAAACAATAGGAAAAATTAACTATCAATAATAGGAACAAATTTTTTTATAAGTCATAATATTTATTATAAAATTAAAATTAAAATTAAAATAGAATATTCGACACGATTTACCTTAAAAAATACAAAATTTCTCAAATAAAGATGTCAATGAATAGGGTAGGGCCGGCCCTACCTGGACACCTCCAAGCTAGAATTGGGCCAACCCCTACTCTCTCGAACCCAAGCCCAAGGTTGTGAGGCCCAAATTATTATTTTTAAAAAATATCAAAACAAGGTTATTTTGTTGTCACAATTCGAGCCTCAGGTCAATCCAGCTGGTCATTTTGTCACTTGTCGGCCTGATTGAGTTTGAGCCTTTTTGCCATCTCCATATAAGGGTTTAGAATGAGAGCCTCATCTTCATTTTGGGCCTCTTCTTGTACTTACTTGAATTATTTATTTTTTCTATTTAAAATTGTTAGCCCAATGTAAAACCCTAGTCGTCCTCCACATATAACAATAGGTGACAAACAGCTCCAGCACTTCGTTTAGTAGGGTTTTCATATTCTAATAGCAAACACCCAGCCGATCCCATCGTTCTTTCCCGCTCTCTCGCTTCCGCAGCCATGGTATCTCTATCTACATCTCTTATTAGTATTAATCCTTTTATTCATGCTAGAATTATCCTCTCATTGACGTTAGATTATGTGTGAGAGGTTCCGCTTTCTCGAATTTCGCTATAACTTGCTGCTTATTAGGTATGGGAATGCTAGCTTTCTACATCTTTGCCTTGTGATTAATGGTGATGGTTTTGAGTTTATGTGGTCATATTGGATTGCTTCATTCTTTTTGAAGATGTATCTTGTGCCTTTTTGAGGTTTGTTATCCAAAAGTAGTATTGGTTGTTGACTTGGTCATTCTTGGATTTGTTCCTCGTGATCTCTAGTCGAGAAGAAAGGTTAGAGAACCAAAGGAAGAAAATGTGACTCTTGGACCCGCAGTGAGGGATGGCGAGAATGTTTTTGGTGTGGCTCATATCTATGCTTCATTTAACGACACATTCATCGTAAGTGATTGAGGTGTTTTTGCCAATTTGTAGTAGTATCCAATAGTTGATCTTCAATTGTAAACTGATCTGATTCCCCTTAAACTGCAGCATGTAACTGATCTTTCTGGAAGGGAAACCCTTGTTCGCATTACTGGTAAGTGAATTTGTCGTATCTTATTTATAATATTATTCTGTTTATTACAAATAATTCTTATTGTTATAGATTGAAACCTCACAGCTAACTAGTGAAACTATTGAAAGATATTATTCATTCAGGATTGTTTGATTATAAATTTACATGCTTGTGAATCAAATTGTTGTGCAACTAGAAAGAATGAAAACCTGTTTGGGCATATGTGAATCTATTTTTTGTGACTTATCTAGTTCATAATTCCCTACGAATATTGTGATGTTCTTTGGAATGTTATTGGCATATGGTCTTACTTTTCTTCATTTATTCATTACTTATGTTTTGTGGAGTTACTGTTATTTCTAAGTCTGATTTCTGAAACAGGTGGAATGAAGGTTAAAGCTGACAGAGATGAGTCTTCACCATATGCTGCCATGCTTGCAGCTCAAG
>JAOSBL010000002.1:33861694-33873147 GCA_027568915.1 Erythroxylum roraimae | reverse complement strand
TGATAGGCTTCAAATGCAATGACCATTTGGTCGGTGTTGCTGTGTTTCTTGTTCCAAAAGGGAAGTCCATGTTTACGTACTTTGTGAACCATGGAGATGGTAGATGATCGCTCTGAAAGTTCCATAAGAAGCATGGCATATACACACAGACGTCCCCACTTTCTGATCACTCAAGAGCACTCTATCAGATTAATCAAGGTTGGTATGCTGCGACTGGTATGGAGACAGGCTAACAATTGTAGCTTGTTAGAGACCTCCTGCTCTAACAGTGATTCTACCCAAACAACAATGATCTGCACTATCAACCACCACACAACAGCAACAGAACACACACACACAGCAGCAATAAACAAGAGCAAAGATGAAGTGAGAATGAAAGGAATACTGGACAGTGTTATTCCCTAGCTAGACTTCGAGGGCTAGCTGGTCCTCCGTACAATTACCAATTCACATATGATAACCGAATGCCAATCATTTTCTCATAACAACCTTATATTCTCTCATCCTAACTAACTCCCACACGAATCATCTCTCCCTCTCATTCTCCATTTTACCCCTTCACATATGGCCTTAATTCTTATCTGTCATAATACCCCTCTTCTTGCTATGCTTCTGCTGAAATCTAGTCTCAACATATTGCAAGCTGATTATTCCAGTGCTTATTTCAATAAGAGATTTCTTTTTCGAATCGACTTAAATATACTTGTTTTTGATAATCTTGCTCTCGTCTTAGCTTTGCGAGAAATGAAAACACTAGACAATTTTTCTTTTTGTGATTGGTGAAACATGCGTTGCTGAGATTGAGGAACAACTTCTAACACGCAATGCTATGTTCAAGATCCTTGAGGAAATCTCGAAAGCTGAAACTCGGATGAAGCAACAAGCTGCTGCGCATTGGCAGGATGTAACTTTTGAGGTTGGGGACCTGTTTTTCTATGTTTGCAGGCCTACTACGAATGCTCTTCGGCCCGCTGCAATCTCACCCTTTCCTAGTTCTGGAAAGAAAAAATATTTGGGTTAATGGGTGGTTTGGGCCGGGCCCGACGAAACAGAAAAATGTTCAACCCTAAAATCTAAGCCCCGTTTGATATCAAATTTGGGATCTAGGGTTTTACATGCTATCTCGACATATATAAGGATTAGATGCAAAACTCTTTCATGTCGTCTAGGTTGGGACTGCTTAGCTGTGTACCGTCTCGTCCCACTCGAAACAATGGGTTCTTTCAGGGTAACAGACCCATGTTAATTTCCAAGTTCTTCTCATTATTCTTCTTAATTAAGAGTGAAATTGCCTTTGTATCTCTGTGAAGAATGAGATAGGAAGTCTCATTTTTATCTGTCCTTTTTTCATATTGAACTTTCGTTTTGAAAGATGTTGGTTATTTGGAGTTCTGATTATTTTTGTTTTTGGGTGCTGTAGTTTCATCAGTACCAGGTTGTCGGAAGGGCGCTGCCGACGGAGAGTGATGAGCATCCTAAGATTTATCGCATGAAGCTTTGGGCCACCAACGAAGTTAGGGCCAAGTCTAAGTTTTGGTAGGTCGGATCAAATGATTTTTTGAGTCAAAGGACGATTGGGTGTTTGGTATTTGTGACATTTGTTTGTTGCTTTGTTTCAGGTACTTTTTAAGGAAACTGAAGAAGGTTAAGAAGAGCAACGGCCAAGTCCTCGCCATCAATGAGGTATAAATGCCTTCTGCCTTGAGAGTGAATGTTCTAGTCAGTTGCTTGCTTGTGAAATATGATCTAGTCTAGTTACATATGAAAAATTCTGTGAATTGCATGGATTACTGCCTAAGGTTCTTCTCCGTAAATGTTATCATGTTTATGTTTGCTGCTTGTTACACTTCATGTCTCTTGTAAAAACATTGAGAGACAGCGATCAAATTAAGACATCTTTTTTTCTGTTTTCTTTTCTCTTAGTTATTGGCTTTTTCTTGGATTGTCTGTTGGCATATTATGTGCTTAGAAACTTGTAAAATGGAATCTTGGGAGTAGTTTGGAATGCTTCATTATCTGGTCGGTGGACTTTTCAATGCCCACATGACTCGTTCCCTTGAAGCAACATTAGTTGTGTTGCTGTTTTTCTATCTCCCCTTGGCTACTCTGAATTTATGGCTCTGGGGGAACACTGGAGCAACTACATAATTTTAATTTTCTGGTGATAAGCTGTGCGACTATATTATTTCTGCATTTTTCAGAAACTGAATTGGGAAAAGAATGCATTTTTTCATTTTTCTTGCTAGCAACCAACATTGATGGAGTGGAACTAATTGTGTTATATTATCTCTTATACATTGTTTCTTGTTCAAGCTCATTGATACAGTAAACTACTTTGACCAGTGGCATCTGATGGTTGGGTAGTACAAGCTCATTGATAGAATAAACTACTTTGACCAATGACATCTGATGGTTGGTATAATGCTTAATGTAGTGTTATACTTTGCTTCTACATTTAACAGGTTGCTAATCTTTTTAATGCTCTTGCATCATGTATCTCATACTGATTTGTATCTTTTGTTTATCGATGGAAGATGAAATGAGTTACTGCATATGTTTTAGGATAGGTGGTAATTTTTCCATCTTTTATCTCTTGACTTAATGTTCTTTATAGGTTTTTTGTTAGAGTTCTAATTTAATTTTATGAAATGGCTTACACTTGTGAACATTTGAAGATCTTTGAGAAGAACCCAACCAAGATCAAGAATTATGGTATTTGGCTGCGTTACCAAAGCAGAACAGGTTACCACAACATGTACAAGGAGTTTCGTGATACCACTCTCAATGGTGCTGTTGAGCAGATGTACAATGAGATGGCCTCTCGCCACAGGGTTAGATTTCCTTGCATTCAGATCATAAAGACTGCAACTGTCCCTGCTAAGCTATGCAAGAGGGAAAGCACGAAACAGTTCCACAACTCCAAGATCAAGTTCCCATTGGTGTTCAGGAAGGTTAGACCACCAACCAGGAAGCTGAAGACCACATACAAAGCTTCAAGGCCTAACATATTTATGTAACTGTGATTTTTCTGATGATAGTCATGGTTTAGAATCTAAAGCGTGTTCGCCTATGAATTTTGTTTTGTAGAAGACTTCCAGGCATTTTTTGTTTATTGGATATTGTTTTCTTTCTAAGTATCTTACTATATCAGACAAATTATATTTGATAATTGAGGTTTTTGTTACATTTGGTGAAAGTGATGTTTGGAAATCTCTAGTTCAAAGTTTTGTTAAGTGATGCCGATTGCTGTCTCATCTCTTTCGCAGTAAGTCTCAAGTTAGAATACCTTCTATGACTCCTTCAGATTCTAATTAAGAAAGAGTTTACCAAAGCTACATGTATAATGTTTCAGACTAGTGTAGTTAAATGTCAAGAACCTATTGATTTGTTCTTGTGGGCAGTGAGATAGCTCGAGCCCTTTCCACTATCTTCACATGTAGGGATTTAGATTTTATGGTGGCAATTTTATAACAAAGATACGTATGTTATTATTTACTGCAGTACATGTACGTTTACATGCTCATATGCATTTGTAATTATGCATTTCATACGGTGTATAGTCCAAAATTCTAACAATCTCTAACTTGGAATGTACAAAACCATGTGCTCACACAAAATTGTGCCCACACAACAAAATCAACAATCATATCTAATCTCTATAACAATCTTTTATATGTACAAGAGTGAAGATATGTCATCTAAACTGATCCCATCCATTAGTTTCATTAATACAAGGACCAAAGGGAGAGTCTGCTGCCATTTTTGCAACTAAACCCACATTGATCTCATTCATCAACTTAACTAAATGACAGAGATAAATTATGAATGTATAGCATGGAAATTATGCATAATGTGATCTATATGTGCCTATTTTCAACTGGTCCAACTTTAACCAAATAAGATCATATTTCAATGTAAACCACAAAAAAATTGAAAAAGAATTGAATATTTTATTAATGTCATGACATCAAGTACAATATCAAGCACAAAGAACACAGACATGAATTCCTATTAAATCAAATGATATCAAATATAACAATGCTTATATGAGTAACATGCTCATGAAAGACCTTGGGCTCTAATGCCTTAGTGAGCAAATATGCAATCATAGAGTTTGTTCCTATAAGCTCAATACTATGAACTCTTCTTTCATAATGAACTTAATGTCTATATGTTTATCTATAAGAGCTCCTATTGCTATTTGAATACAAAACTATTGATCTATTGTCATAGAATAATTTGGATGACATTTGACTATTTGGGGTCTTATATTGAAATTTTGCAGCCATATTTCATAGTGAAAGATGCAACAAGTGTCTGCTTGGCACTCTTCTAAGAAATCGCACCTTTGGTTAATAAAAATATATAACCAAATATCAATTTAGGCTGTCCTATTTCAAAAAAGTCAGAATTAAAAAATCCAATAATCTCAAGTTTGTTCAACCTCTTATATGTGAGCATATAATCCTTAGTTTCAATATTCTCTTCCTAGATTGCTTTGGTATCTACCAAGCATTTCTATAATGTAAAAAAGGTCAAAATGGGTGCAGACCTGTGTGTAAGGGATATTTACATAAACTTGGATTTGGTTTTAGTTTTTGGACATTGTTTCCTATTGAAGTTATCTCCTTTAGATACAAGGGGTCATAAGGTCTAAAATTTTGCATGTCAAATCGTTGCAACACCTTCTTGATGTAACCAGGGACGGAGCCAGACTCAACTTTAAGGGGGGGCCGAAATTTTTTAAGGTAAGGATTTTTTTTTTAAGGGGGGGCCACTTATATTTTTTTTAAAGGGGGGCCACTTATATATAAGTAATTTTTTTAAAAAAAATATTTGAAAGGGGGGGCCATGGCCCCCCCTCCCCTATACATGGCTCCGTCCCTGGATGTAACCCTTTTGTGATAATCTAGATCTCCTCACAGACAATCATGGTGAATCTAGGTCTCTTATACGAAGGATGCTTCACTAAGATCTTTCATTTTGAATTGCTCTGAAAGAAATGTCTTGATTTCTCAAAGCACTTCAATATCACTATTGACAAGCAAAATATCATCCACATATAGGACCTAGAAAATGAATTTACTACCTTAAAACTTGTGGTACACACAATCTTCACTAACATTCACTTTAAAGCCAAATAAGAGAACAACCTGATGAAAATTTTGGTACCATTGATGTGAAGTTTGCTTGAGCCCATAGATGAATTTCCTAAATTTACAAAACAATTAGTTAGTTTCCTTCAAATTTAGCCCCTCTAGTTGTTTATTATAGATTGTTTCCTTAATGTCACCATTAAGAAAAGTTATTTTTACATCCATCTAATGTAGCTCAAGACTAAAATACACCAACAGTGCTATAATAGTCTTAGAAGAGTCTTTTGATGAAATTGGAGAGAATGTCTCTGTATAGACAATGCCTTCCTTTTAAGTAAATTCGTTGGTGACAAGACTAGTCTTATATCTTTTTACATTGCATTATAAGTCTCTTTTGGTCTTAAAAATCTATTTACAACTAATAGGTTTCACACCTTCAAGCAATGAGAAAAGATCCCAAACGTAGTTGTCTCTCATGGTTTGAATTTCCTCGCCCATAGCATTAATCCACTTATGAGAGTTAGAAATTATAATATCTTTATGGAAGGTGAGTGGACCATCTCCTACTAAGTCAACATTTACCTTATATTCTTGGAGAAATGCAACATAATTATTTAGAATTTCACTTCTCCATTCCCTTGTGTATCTTCTTAAAGGCATTAGTTCTCCTTAAATTTGAGTTTGTTGAGTTTGATTCTTATGCTTCTCATGAACAATGGTATGAGGAATGATTAGATGATTTTAATGGGTAGTAGGCTCAACGTTGTAATGTGTTTGTATGGATGTTATTGAATCACTTAGGAATAAAAACTTGATTATGATCAACAACAACTACAGGAAGAGGAACATTGATTGACTCCTCTTAAAAGACGAAGTCATTAACCTTATCTTCTCCCCCAAACTCAACATCCTAAAAAACCCAGGCATTTCTAGTCTTAAAGAATATTCTTATATTAGGGTTGTAGAATTTAAATTCCTATAATCTTTCATAGTATATATCCAAAAAAATAATCGCTATCAATTTTTGCATCCAATTTCTCTTCATTTGGCTTATATAACCTTGCTTCAGCTAGACGTCCTCAAAACACATAAATGCTTTAAGAACGATTTCTTACTTGTCGATAACTTGTAAGTGGTTTTGTTTGTAGCTTTTTTAGGACTTATGTTCAGTATATACATTGCGGTCTTTAATACATCTCCTTATTGAAAGTTAGATAAAGTTATATGACTAATCTTATTTCATACCATATCCTTAAGGATTTTATTTCGTCTCTTTGCTACACTATTTATGTTTGGAGAAACAAACATAGTGTATTGGGGAATAATCCCACACTCACTTAGGAATTAAGCAAATGGACTTGGATGTTGTTTACCAAATATGTGGTACCTTTCATAGTATTCCTGTCACGATCGAATCTTTTGGCCTTAATAGTTTTACCAAGTTAAATTTCAACTTTAGCCTTAAACAACTTAAAATTGTCAAATGCTTAAGACTTCTCGTGAATTAAGTATAGGTAGCTGTATCGAGAGTAATCGTCTAGATGACATTCCAATGTTCTAGCTCTCTTGTTGAAATTTAGGAAATTATTTTTTCAAAAGAAAGGAATCCGGTGAGTGATCTATAATCAACCCGAAACATGAAACATAAAAAAGAGAAGAGAGCTTATTGGTTTGTTGCATTTGTTCTAAATTCTATTATACGAAGAGGGAAAGTGTGTTGATCCATAATGCACTTTTTTATGGACCATTATAGTATTGTCATAATCTTATAATTATTTTTAGCTTTTATAGTTACATTTATACTTGTTTTAACTAATTTTATGCTTTTAGAAGACTAATTCATATTTATAAAGAATGAAAGACACAATATTCATAAATAGTCTTATTTTAAAATTTTATAGTTAGATTTGGACTTGTTTCAACTAATATTATGCCTTTGGAAGACTAGTTCATATGGTGTGTGTATTATAAGTTATAACCTACTTTTAGCTGGTCAATCCTTTGACTTCGTATCCTACACTGGTGACTCGTTATACCGGGATGACCAATGCATGTCTTGAAAACATTTAGTTTGTTTTCCAAAATTGTAATCATCAAAGCTGAGATGAAAGTGACCACCTACCAAACAGCATGATATCTTTTTCCTTTGGATATCTTTAAGTCTTTCTTCATGCATATAATGCTGAGGGTAATGATTACGAGGACTGTGTAATGGCTGTCATCATCCTTTTGAATTATCAGAGTTGTTGATTACAAAAAGGACGATATACTTTCAGCTTTCATGAGGACTGTCTCTACGGAGAAATGCTCTGCTCAGAGTAAAACCGAAAGTGCTGAGTAGAAGTTAAAATCTTGAGCTTCTTAACACTTAACTATGTTTTGATGTTAAGGCACTCATGAGGTAGTGAAATGAACACATATATGAGATCACACATGTATAATCAACTCTTCCTTGTCACTTTTATGACTATCTTAAGAAACCAAATATCAGTGATCAATTGGACATGGGGTCCAAGTTCACGTTCACGTTCATGTCAGTGATTATGTTTAGTTACACCATCAGGAAAAGTTGAGTCCATCTTATCCAGTCCCACTTGTTCACATATACCAACACAAAATGCCATAATTTGACCTCTACAAGACGATGGTCTCTTAAGAATTTGTCACTAGTACCAATTGTCTTGGAATTCCCTTGTGAAGATAAGCTTTAATCAACATTTGAAGTGGTAGTGAAAAAAGTATGTAACTAGTTGAAGTGATATCCGAAATATGTTTGGAAGAAACTAACCTTAAGGATTAAAGATTAGGAAAGGTTAAATTCATACATACTTGAAGGGAATTATTGCACTATTGGTATGGCTTGAACCTTAGACCTAGCTAGCTAGATTTGAATGAGATCAATATTAATCATATATACTTACCTTTAGGAGGCAACAAGGTGGGAAGTGTTTGAATTGTAGAAGACCATATTTGATACATTAAACATATATACAGTTCATGATTATCAAATAAGGACAAGCAATGAAGGTGGTGTTAGTGCTTGTCCTTGTATACTAAAATCGTTTTACATCTATAAGTCGACGAAAAGGTAAATAGTTATGCCTAGCCCCCATTAACATAACGCTATCTCTACTTCGTATCAAGTTAGAGAGTACTTAGAAGAGCAAACACAATGGAAAGTATAAGGCAATGATTAAATGGCACAAACTAGTGGCACTTGTCAAACTCGTATCACGTTATAGAGTATGATCATAATTTATATCAAAAGCCTAAAATGCCCTTTAATTAATTGTAACTAATCCAAATCCTTAGATTATGTATATCACGTTATAGGGCATGATTATTTTAGGGTTAGATTATATCAAAAGCCTAAGATCCCCTTTAATATAAGCAATAATGAAGTTTGGTGATAACCTTGTTATAAGGATCGAATAGTTGACATATTGATTGATTGATGATGTAGTACCGAATGTGAGTGACTAACATGACAAACAATTTCAACTAATAACTATATGACAAGCTATTTTAACTTCTATGGTTGTTAACACTATGATTTTAACATAATCAATTGTAATACACTTGGTTAAAAGAAATTACTTACTGTAAAAACCAATGTTTTGAAAACTGACATGGTCGATCAGTTTAACAGTGAAAACATTGGACCGAGCAATTTTTTATTAATTAATTGACTAATTTTCCTAAACTAATAAATAACGGATTAAATTTTATTTAATAATCTCCTTTTTCAATTAAACTTTATTTTTAGTAAGGATAATCTTCTTCAATCATTTTTAAAATTTTTTATTTTTATTCAATCTTTAACTGATTTTTTGATGGTCTAATACCAGTTAAATCTTTTAAACCTTAAACCTCTTGTGTTACTGGTTTAACCTTCGATCTAATTTTTAAAATATTGATAAAAATTCAAATCTAACTCTAACACCATAATGAGATATTAAATAAAGTAAAAAGAGAAGATAAAGAAAGTGAAAAAAAAGCCAAAAACTTTACATGATTCAACCTTAAAGGCTTACCCCACAAACATAATAAAAAGCTCATATATCTTTCTCATTAGATTTAAAAGTTCTCATCTTTTTCATTAGATACGTCTCTTCAGGACATAAGAATGATAGTTCTTTTTTATCTCATTATATTTGTATGTGTTATTTACACAAAAATAATAATTCTTATTATATCATTAATTTGTATGTCATTTACATAAAAATGATATCGATTAGGGGTAAAGCTATCTACTTTTAGACCTCGACCTCACTGTCAATAATTCCACATTAAGCAAGTAAAGAGTGTTAAAATAGTGTATAAATATATGACAAACTTGTCCTTACAATGCCATTTAGGGTATAATTAGACCCAAATTTATCATGATATCAGAGTCAAAAACTTGTTTCAATGATGGTGGTGCCCGACATGTTGTAACCCTTTGTCCAATATGCCCATCAGATGTTCAGCTCTGTTCTGGGTTGAGGAGAGTGTATCGAGAATCTTACATTGAGCAAGTAAAGAATATTAAAATAGTTTATAAATGTATGACAAACTTTCCCTTACAAGGTGCCTTTTATGGTGAAGTTAGACTCAAATTTATTATGGTATCAGAGCCAAAAACTTGTTTCAATAGTTTGTGGCGATGCTCGGCCTGTTGTAGCCCTTTACCCAATATATCCATTAGATGTCCAACCCTGATCTGGGCTAAGGAGGGCATGTCAAGAGTACCACATTGAGCAAGTAAAGAATGTTAAAGTAGTTTATAAATATATGACAAATCTTCCCTTACAAGGTGTCTTTTAACGTAGAATTAGACCCAAATTTATCACCTGCGACGAGACATCTACTGAAATGTTGTATATGTGATTGTGATTATAACACAAAATATTCTTGATACTTATTATTTTAAAAATAATCTACTCAATTAATTGAGTCTTTAACAAGGCATGATTTCTTTGTTTGAGTAATCTATAAATAATAAATTTAATTATAAAATCAAATTTAATTTAAAAAAATAGTTTTCAGTATCATAATCCTCTTATTTGATCATTTATTATTGATTTGAGTTGTGTAAAGGTAATTTGACCTAATATCACACGTGTATTTTGAACTTCTTCACTTGAGAATTAGTGATTTAATAATTTTCAAATTAAAGCATGAGTTTTGATATCGACAATGTCAATTTGATGATTAGTTTGAACTTGGTGTTATAATGTAGCCTTGACTTGTTTCATGTGGATGCCAATTTATTCACTGAAGACTCGCCAACGGTTTATGTGTTTTGAATACAACATCATTCGGAATAAATTTGATTGAGACGTAGAGTCTGGAGAGGTTAATAGTATACAACTTTATCTCTAATTATCCCTAATTAATAGAAAGGTTATTTCCAAACGTGGGTTTATGTGTTTTGAATGTTAGTGGAAATTCAAGTAGTCTTAGTTTTTAGTGTTGATTTGATGAAACTTGAGTCTCTTTGGTTGTAGATTTAGTGACACTTCTGCTCGTCTTAATGTGAAATTAACGAAGTTGTAACAATATTTCATAACTTTTATGAATTTGTTCTTTTGTTCAATCCTATAAGAGTTTGAGAGTATTATATAGTAACAATTTAGATGCTAATTATCATAGTGATTGACCATATTGCATTCTTATCTTTAATTCAGTTTCTCATTAGCTGATGTTTAATTGAATAGAAAAATAAGTATCTTTTTGTTTAATTTCTAGGGCATCAATCTACTTGCAACTTTGTTTAAAAACCGAATTGAAAAATTAGACTTTTTAAGATTTTTATGGTTAATTTAGTTGAATTTTTTAATCATTGATAAATTCCAACTGAATTACATTTCTTGACATTTTCTGAGCATGCACTTGTGGGTCATTCTCAGACATCAATTAGCTATTTTCAATGCTTTAAAGAGGTTTAAAATAACAGATTTAACCGGTATTAGATTATTATAAAACTGATTAAAGATTAAATAAATTAAAGAATTTGAAATATATTGAACGAGATTATCTTTACCTATTGAAAATTTTGAAGTTTAATTAAAAAAGATATTGTTAAATAAAAATTAATTAATTCATTTTAATTTATAAAAATTTATTAATTTATAAAATTGTTCAATTAATAAATAAATTGATCAGTTTTAGCTATAAGAGTTATTAAAATAAATTGAATTGAAAACTAACAGTTTGAGTTTTTTAAACACGGGTCATTTTATAATTAAGGATCTGTAATTATGATTTATAGCAGCAAACTGCAAAGAGTACCAGCGGTATAAAAACCTTTACCTGTAGCTGCATTCATGAAAGCATGTTTAAGTTAGCTTACTTGAATATTTATTTTGAATCACT
>JAOSBL010000002.1:33763388-33775212 GCA_027568915.1 Erythroxylum roraimae | reverse complement strand
TCATCTCAATCTTTTGTCTTCCTCTTGTTTTCTTGCTTGCCATTGTTGAACACTTCTTGGTTTGTTATGAAAGCAACGCTTTCCTGGTTTCTTCTTGTTTGGTAATGGAACGTATACATATATACTAACTAATCAAATGGTCATGATTATGGAATCAATATCTTAAGTTGTCTTTTTTTCCATGTTAGTCATTTTCACTAGATTGCATGACATATTTGATATGGTTGGCGCCTTAAATAATTCATAAATTACTTAGACAAATTGTTATCTATTAAATTTTTTACTCAAAGTTCCCTGTGAAGCAAAGTTTTATCATACATCTTTAAATAGGAGCGAGTAATCTGGACGGAAAGTTATAGAACCAACTAAAAATTGAATAAAATTAAAGAATTTGAAATATGAATGAAAAATTATCCTTATCCATCGAAAAGTTTAAAGTTTAATTAAAAAGAGATTATTAAATAAAAATTAATTAATTTATTTTAGTTTATAAGAACTTATTAATTAATGAAAATTGATCGATTAATTAATAAATTGAAAAATATTAAAATAAATCGAACCGAAAAGTTAGACCATTTAAAATTTTCATGAATGAAGAGGCTGAGCTGTTTTTAATCATTGATGTTATGATTTCATACAACAATTTAAACCAAACCAAACCAATCTGTATGAATTCGATCGGTTTACTTTGGATAGTTTAAGAATTTTGGATAGAAAGGAGAATTGAACATACTTTTAGATAATAATCAACCTTTTTAATTTTTCAATTTTCGGTTCAATTTTTAAGTTTTTAGTTCGATTTACTTTAATAATTCTTGTTGCTAAAAATAATTAATAAGTTAATTTATATAAATTAATAAGTTCTTTAAAATCAAAATAAGTCAATTAATATTTATTTAACACTATTTTCAATTAAAATTCAAATTAAGGACAATTTCTTTCGACCATTTTCTATTTACTTTTATTTAATATTTAGCCGGTTTTATGACGGTCTAATATTAGTTAAATCTTTTAAACCTTAAATCCGGTTTTTAAAACTTTGAAAACATTTGCAACTACATATGTAGATTTTTATTAAAAAATCTACAAATGTACTTTTGTAGATTTTGTGTATTAAATTGCTCTAATTAAGGTAGGAGTAAAGTTGTGTATTATCAGACCTCTTCAGATATCGCATCAGTACATGATTGATGGGATTGCTTTTACCATATAAATCGATGAAGTTAATCTCAGTGTAGCTTTTAATTTCAGAAAACCATTCTCTCTCGAGTGAAAAACAAATGCTCAAGACTTGAGCTTTAACGGCAAAACAAAAAGTCTGGCTTGTTTCTTTGATTGTTCTTGGCTTCTTGCCATAATAAATGTTTATGCCTTAAGTTGTGGAAAAGCGTAGTAATATTGCATGCATATATCTTGGAAGACAATGAAAGAGCCAATTGTTCTATGTTTGATTATTACTTTTCAGACTTCTGTTTTCTTGGCATCTAATCTATTCATATCATGCTTCTCGATTAATTGTTCTACCATCTCCAGCCAGAGAAAATGCACCCCCAACTCAGGGAAACAGGTCACAGATTCATTTTGGGACTTACCCAGATACTGAAAACTTGTCAAATTTGAAGTGATCATATTTCTGTGCGCATATCTCTGAAACTACACAGATCTTGTTACTTTCTTGCGTCCTAGTAATCTCCTCGTGTTCCATCCCTAACACAAGACTATAAGCTATAGTTTCTCCAGCCCCATGCGATCCAGTTAGAAGACAGTGATCCACTTCTGCGAAAAGTTGATGTGTTTGATGGGTTGTTTTTAGCTCTTTTTTTCACTGGACTCTGAACCCAACTTGTTCTAACCTTCCTGTTTTGAGCTCTTTTTTGCACTGGACTCTGAACCCAACTTGTGCTAACCTTCCTGTTTTGAGCTCTTTTTTGCACTGGACTCTAAACCAATCAAACAACACAGTTGATGTGGCGTTTCGTAGAAGTGGATCACTATCTTCTAATTGGATCGCATCGGTTCTCAATCCAAGCGGCTTAAGGAAGCTCTCGTGTATATATACATATATATGTGTGTAAATATTATAAATAAAATATTTTAAAAATTATCATTTATATATATGTGTGTGTAAAAATTATAAATAAAACATTTTTAAAATTATCATTTATATTGTGATGTATGAAAATTATGAGATATATATAAATAGAAATGTTATTGCTCCCTCAAATTAATATTATAACATATGTGTGTGTCTTTTTTTGTGTATATTTAAGTTTAAAGAATAAAGGAATACAAAGAGCTGCCAATCAATTAGTTTAGAAATCAATTGTTAATTTTGTATTTTCTATTATATCTTAAGAGTTGTCTTAAACACTAATCATTTATTATAGACTATCACTTTGCTACATTTTTATGTAATTAATTATACTTTAGTTATATATCAAAAGCAGTCTCTCTGTTAATTAATAAAGAGTAATGTTGCAAACTTCCTTAAACTTTGCGTATCAACGAAACTTTAACTAGAATGTTGTCGTTGTTGTTATATATTACGAGTACACCCGTGCTCTGATGGTGATTCAAATATGATATAATTTTTTTTTTGAAAATGTATTTAAAAAAGAGAATTTGATATATTTTGACAAAATCATGAATAGAAATTATATATTAAATAGTTCAAGATCCATGAATTTATAATATTATATATATGAAATAGTTTTAAAACCGTTCTCCATACATTCAAAGTCATTTAATAATACAAATCAACTAAGAACAATGACTAATTATATGTTTTTATATGATAATTCAACTTGAAAGATGTGCCATATTTTATAATTAAACCCGATTTTGTTTATCCTTCTATACTATAAAAATTGGAGTTACTTTTATTATATTATATGATTTATAAGATTTTCAAATAATAAATATTAACTATAATTATAATAAATATGACAAATATAAGACGTGTTTAAAGGTTGAAACACCAAATATTTTTAATATAATTTTTGACAACTATTATTACAATATATACTTAAAAGGAATTATGATTAAATTGAATATACCAATAATCATTAAAATCCAAGGGGCCATTTAGTTTTACTTCTGTTTTTGTTGCAGTTTTAAGTTTTTGTTTTTCTTTCAAATAAAAACAAAAAACTTGATTGGTATTTAATATTACCGTAGTTGTTTTTTACACTGATAATAATTATATTTTAGATAAAACTTAAAGATGAATTATTTTTAATTAAATAAATTTATTTAACCTTTTATATAATATTTATTAACAAATTATTAATAAAATTATGTTATTTTAATAAAATAAATAATTTAAAATTTAAAATTTTATTTATAAATTAATATTTATATGGAATATATTTTAATTATTAAAACAAATTTTATTTGAATATTTGTATATTTTAAATTTAATTATATATAATTTAATTATAAAATTAAATAAAATTGAATATTTATAATTTATTGATAATTAATTTTAATTTATTAAATATATAAATATAATGTTGAACTAAATTATTCATAATTTTTATTAAAAATTAAAAATTAAAAAATATATATTTAAATGATAGTAAATCAGATTATGAAAAAAAACAAAAATAGAAACAAAAACTACTTTTTATGATTTTCATAATTTTTGACAACCGGAAGAAACCAAAACTAAAAATAGAAACAAAAAATTCAAACAAATAAGATTTTTTATTGAATTTAAAAACAGAAACAAAAAATCAAAAATAAAAATAGAAACAAACATCTTCTTAGTGATTGTCAAATATTTAGCGTCATTAATATAAAATATTAAATAATCTATAGAAATTAGTAATTAGTTTGACAAATATAAGTTTTTTAAATTAAATTAAAGTGATTAGTAATTATAGTTGTAATTAATTTTTTTTAATTAAAATAAAGCGAAGAGATTCTGTACAAGAAGCAGATTTGAAAGGTTGAGAGAAAAGAAGATCGAGCAGAACAGGAAAGAAGTCGTTTCCATTGATCCTAACGTTAATATCATATATTTCTATTGGAAAGTAAAGATGGAACTTAGTTCAGATTGATTTTTTGGTTGAGATTCTAATAAGAATAGACCTTAATGATTATGAAAAGACATGGATCCGCTTAATGTTATCTTATGTTTGAAATTGAAACACAAGATAGCTATCTAATGCTATACATATATGAATAATGATGCATGAAGATTGAAAATCAGAAAGATCATAACTGGGATAGTCCAGATTTCATAGATGATAACAAAAACGAAAGATAGTCGTAATACAATCAGAAAGATCATAATGGGATAGTCTAGATTTCGTAGATAATAACAAAAACGAAGATAGTCGTATATGCAGTCTATAAAAAGCAGGGTGTGCATGTGTGTACTGCATGCCTTTGATCATCAGAAATAATCAAACACTGGCCATGGCAAAAATGGCTGCTTCCATTACCACGACCTTCATTTATCTCTTCACTGTTTTCTTGCTTTATTCAACCATTGAAGCCAGACAGGATTTTGCAACACCTACAGGTTCAAATTTCACGTATGTTTGTGATCCCAAGAGGTATGCTCTCCTGGGATTGAATATAGCACAGTTTCCATTCTGTGACTCGTCCCTTCCCTTTGAGGTTAGGGCCAGGAATTTGGTCAAGCATATGACACTGAAAGAAAAGGTCAATCAACTTGGAAACACTGCGGAAGGGGTTACGAGATTAGGGCTACCTAGATATGAATGGTGGTCGGAGGCTCTTCATGGTGTGTCCTATGTAGGTCCAGGAACTTTCTTCGATTCTGTCGTTCCTGGAGCAACAAGCTTCCCCCCAGTAATACTCACCGCAGCTGCATTTAACGAATCATTATGGAAAAACATTGGAGAGGTAATATGAGTTTCCAGTCTTTGATTCATATCCTCTCTAAATACCTTTTCTAATTTTAAATTATACCGTTTTGCAGGTTGTTTCAACAGAAGCAAGGGCTATGTATAACCTCGGTCGTGCTGGACTAACGTTTTGGAGTCCTAACATCAATGTAGTGAGAGATCCCAGATGGGGAAGGGCCCTTGAAACGCCTGGTGAAGATCCATTTGTTGTTGGAACCTACGCAACAAACTATGTCAGAGGGCTTCAAGATGTTAAAGGAACTGAGGAACATCAAGATTTGAACACCAGACCTCTCAAAGTTTCATCATGTTGCAAGCACTACGCTGCCTATGATGTCGACAACTGGAAAGGAGTCCAACGATATGATTTTGATGCTAGGGTCCAAGAACGAGATATGGTTGAAACCTTCCTTCGACCTTTTGAAATGTGCGTGAAGGATGGCGACGTGAGCAGTGTTATGTGCTCTTATAATAAAGTGAACGGAATACCATCATGTGCTGACCCTAAACTCTTAAACCAAACCGTTCGAAGAGATTGGAATTTACATGGGTAATGATTATTTATTTTTATATATGATTTTATTGTATTGACTTTGCAGCATGCCAGTATGTTGAACTATGCTTCTTCTTAATCATCAGATATATAGTATCTGACTGTGACTCCATTGAAGTCATGCTCCATGCCCAGCACTGGCTAGGTGACGCACCAGAGGATGCAGTTGCGCAAACACTCAAAGCAGGTAAGTGAATTCATTTGTTTGGATATTAATGGAATGAATACTTTTGATGAATTTTCTTTCTTTGTTTATTAACAGGTTTGGATTTGGACTGTGGAAAGTTCTATCCCTCATCAACTGAAAGTTCAGTAAGACAAGGGAAAGTTAGGGAGGAAACCATAGACACTTCTTTGACTTATCTCTACGTTGTGCTCATGAGGTTGGGCTTCTTTGATGGAAGTCCACAGTACGAGTGTCTTGGGAAAAAAGACATATGCACTGCAGAAAGTATAGAGCTAGCTACCGAAGCAGCAAGAGAGGGAATTGTCCTTCTTAAAAACGATGATCAAACTTTGCCACTGAAGACCGATAAATGCAAAAGCATTGCATTGATTGGACAATTTGTGAATGCTACAAAAACAATGCTGGGCAACTATGAAGGGACACCATGTCGTTACACAACTCCTTTTGAAGGTTTGAGTCGATACGCGAATGTGGAATCTGCATTGGGATGCTGGGATGTAAATTGCGGCGATGCAAACCTCTTCCCTCCAGCTTTGAAGATTATGAACGGGCACGATGCAACCATTTTAGTGATGGGCATTGATTTATCAATCGAGGCAGAGAGCAGGGACAGATCCAACCTTCTCCTACCTAATTTCCAACCAAAACTTATCAAACAGATTGCCGATTCTTGCAAAGGCCCTGTAATTCTTGTTCTCTTCTCTGCAGGAGGGCTAGACATCACTTTTGCTAAGAACCACCCTAACATTAAAGCTATTATATGGGCTGGATATCCTGGAGAAGAAGGTGGCGCCGCTATAGCAGATGTCATCTTTGGCAAATATAATCCAGGTTACTGCTTGTGATTAGTCAGTGATACATGCATATACATTTTCTTGCCGTAATCTTAACTTTCATGTTTATTTGCATTTCAGGTGGAAGGCTTCCGCTTACCTGGTATGAAAATAGCTACGTTGATATGATACCTATTACAGCCATGCGATTGAGGCCAGTTGATGAGTTAGGGTATCCGGGTCGAACCTACAAATTCTTCAATGGTTCAACAGTCTATCCCTTTGGTTACGGACTGAGTTACACTAAGTTCAATTACAGTTTGCTGACGGAACCATGTTCTGTGCATGTAAAGTTGGAAAAATTCCAACCCTGTTACCAGGACTTAGAATATAAGTGCGGAGTAGACAAACCTGAATGCCCTGGAGTTGTGATCAATGAACATTTAAGCTGTCACGAAACTGTCAAGATCAAAGTTTCTGTACAAAACGTGGGATCATACGATGGAAGTGAAGTAGTGATGGTTTACCACAAGGCCCCAGAAGGAATTGCCGAAGCTCCCATCAAAGAACTTATTGCATTTAGAAGAGTTTTCATTAAAGCTGGAGAATCTGCTACAGTAGAATTCGATATTAATGTTTGCAAGAGCTTTCAGTTGATAGACTTTAGTGCCTACAGGGTTTTGGCCGCCGGCACTCACACTATAGTTATTGGGGATGATCTTGTTTCTCTCCCCGTTGAAATCCTTCCTTGTTAGTCTAGTTCTTCTCTTTTTCTTTTTTAGTAAGGTTTTTCTAGCTAGCTTCCAATAATTAAGTAGGGTTTCAGATTTTCTTTAAACTCTAGCTATTAGATGAAAGGCAGTCGAGTCATTTTATGTAAATGTGATCATCACATGCATATTTCGTAATAAGAGAGTTCTTCAGGAAACTTGTTTGTTGTTTCTGCTACATAAACACCTTTTACCATTGACCCGTTGCCTTGTCAGACCTGGCTGGCGGTTGCTACGAAGTATTGTGTGACAGTGTCTTTGTTCTCCCGTCTTTTAGGATAAGGACAAAGAAGAATGATAGGTATGGAGACCATAGCCGATCGTTTTGAGTTTCACAAGACAAAGGAATTATGACGCTGAAACTAGACTTTTCTTTAAGCATCTGTTAGCTGGATATATTCAGCTTGTTTCCGCAAAACATTCTCAAAGTCAACTTCTTGGTTTGTGCTAGCCATCATTTAGTTTTACTCCATTATGATCCAAGCTTTTAAGCGGGTGCACTCATAGAAGGAGATGATCTAGGTGCTTCAATGAAATCACCTAAACCATTCTGTAATTACCACATAGTATGCTTTTGAAAATCCCAGAAATACGGCACTAATGGTACAAGAAGGTCCTGAAAATATGCAACTTGGGAAAGTTGGGTTCTTGTTGTTTGGTTGCTTGCTCATGAGCCTTAGAAAGGATGGGAAGTAGCTAGTCAAGGGCTTGGTTGTGCTCCACTGTCACCACTTTCAGCAGATGCACGTGGTGATAAGAAGAAAAGCACCATTCATGCATGATAGCGACATCCGTGTCCGGTAGTATGAAAAGGCTCAAACTTTATTACTAAGTGGCAGAGATTTGGGTAGAAGTCATGCTCACTCACATAAAGTAATGAGGGCGGTACAGAAACCACTTTCCTCGCTTCAAAAGGATACTAAACTTGGACCATACGAAATGAAATAAGTTGGGACTGCATCAGACATGAAATAAGTAAATAGCCATTAAGCATTCACGAGATAATAAGAACGCCAACTTTTCCGGCCACACATCTTAGGAAGCATCATACAACTAGGATCTATTATCATTCATGAAATACGAGCCTCAACAAGATAGGAAGATGACTCGGTTACAAAAGAAGCATATCAAGCAATAAGCACGGGGCTAGTGTTCAACACTGCCAAATCAACTCAAGAAGTAGCAAGCCTGTCAGAATAGTTTGCAAGTAAAATCTGAACACTTCTCCTTATTCAATACCGCAGCAGAAATTCTAAGGACTACGACCCAACAAGCAAACAGCAACTCCATCATGGTCGTGGTTAGAAAATGGAGGTCCATGGCTTGGATTCAAGCTTAATTAGTTCTTGGAATTTCCAACTCCAAGCTTCTTGACTTCAAATTTAAGAGACTTGAGGTATCTAACAGCCTCATCCAAAATAGTAACAGTATTCATCTGGTCCCCGCCGGGTACCATACTTCTCAATTCCTTTACCATCATTTTCATTTTCTGCCGTTTCCTTTCACCTTTAGAGCTGCTACCACCTCCATAGGACTTGTAGGAAGAAGATTCATTCTTCAAGGGTTTAGAACCACCAGTCGAGTAAGAATCAGGAGAATTACTTCCATAAGTCCGTGCAGTGCTAACCTCTTCCTCCTCATAATCATCTTCCTCTTCGTCTTCCAAGCTTAGCAACGCATCAATATCGTCTGAATCCTCTTTCAGTAACACCATTTCTCTCTCCACAAGATTGACATCTGTCTGAAAATTCCCTTGGATATAACACGGACTAACTTCTGTAGCAGGACCACCGAATGTTCGGGCCATTGCAGGATGGAACATAATCTGGTTTTGATGAGTGTTCTGATCAAATATAATGAGATTCCTTGGCAAAACCTCGGAAGGTTGACTCGCAAGGCCATGTAAGGGAGTTGAGTGTCCTGCAGGAGGTGTTAAATGTGCAGGGAAGGAAGACGATGAGGGAAAATGCATGTAAGCATTCCCCATTTGATTTTCACATTGAGGCTGTGAGTTTCGGGTGTAAAATGTTCGGTCACTCTGCATCTCAGCTTGTCTATCAAACTAAAAGTTCAGAAGAAAAATAAGGCTTATTGCACTTGAGTTGATAATTCTTACTTCAATGTCGATCTTGGACTTCCAGAAAATCAGCTAATCAGTTTTTTGCCATCCTGGCCAAATAGCTAAGTAAACTGCCTTCAAAGGTATGAGCATAACCAAAAACCAGTCCTCCCAACTCCAAATAACCCAGTCTGTTCTGAAACACTAACTACGTAACAGGTTTAAGCAACTGACGGAAATACTCAGCCTGCAAGATAAAATGGAAACCCCTGTGAATTATTAGGAAGGCACCATTGAGAACAAAATGCCTAAGTGCTAGAAGAATCATAAGTAGATATTATTGAACTCTTGAACCATCACTAGCAATGACAATACATCCATATACAAACAATAGCAATAGGAGCAAGAGTGAGTGTCCACTTTCCTGTCCTGGAAAAGAGGACGATACTTATACCTGACAAAATTGCATCACTTGGCAATGTCCAGGAACCCCGACGCTCATTTTAACCTTCCCTATTTCATTAACAGTTCTGTATCTCTTTATGGACAATGCAATGTACATTCTCACTCCTCAAGCCGCTTTTGAATCACAATCAACCCAGAAGTTACTCCAAGACCACAACGAACCCCCCTGGAAAAACAAGAATGAGCTGAAGTATTACAACAAGGAGTAGAAACAAATTCCCAGCATTAAATTTAGACCTTCATGAACAATGATTAATAGGATAAAAGACAACCCACCCACTTATCAACCTCACCTGGAAAGAGCAAAACCTAAAAAGAAAAGAAAAACAATATATACACCCATAGCATTAAAGGGATATCACCAAGAACTCGTACATATAAACATGTAAGAGGAACAACTCATGAAACAGAAAATACTAATAGAAAGAGAGACTTACCGAACTCAATTACAGGATGACAAGAAAGAAGACCACCAAACGGACGCATTTCCTGCTGTAATCCACGGGAGAGGAATCCCAGGGCATGTTGCTCTTCTTCTTCTTCAATCCCAATTTCTTTTAAATCACATCAAATCAGTCTGAACTGAAAATAAAAACAAAAACAAAAAGATGATAAAATAAATAACATGACACCAAAATGAATACAGGCAGAAATGCCATGGTCGGTACCCACCAAAGCTGCTTAATGGTCCTCAAGAACACAACAAATATACAAACAAACACAAATTACTTCCTCAACTTTGGAGCCAGAGAAGCAGCCCTTCACCATACAAGAAACAAACTTCAAGTCCAAAACCAGAAATCAAAAACGAAACTTCATTCCAACTCCGTAACCATAAAAGAAACAGGACATACATCAAGCAGATAAAAAAAAGTATTAAAGAAGTCCATTAACTCCAACGAATCAACATAGGAGAGCCAACTTAAGAAAAGTTCTCAACTTGACAACCTGAAACACAAACACAAAGAAGTCTAACACCATCAAAGCACAACAAAACCAAAAGTTCAAGATATCTGAAAAACCCAAAAGCCACATATAAACAATTACATATACATGCAATACAAAAACATAAGAACTTCAAGCAACCACAAACCTAAGGATTCAACGAAATGTAACTGACGCTTGTGACTTGTGAGTGAAAGCTATCATTAATAAGACTTCTTTTCAGTTCTACTTTTTGGTAGTGAAGGATATATTTTTCTTTAATGGTGGGAAGGTGTGCAATTTTCTGACAAACGTAAGTGTCAAATACCGATAATCTGGGCCGTCGAGAAACAATCCCGTGTTATGCGGATGAGACGCTGACCGTTGGATGACAGAGCACGCGTGATTTTGGAAGGAGAGATGGAGCTCGTGGGGGCCCACGTGGAGAAGCGAGGAATTTTGTGCATTCTGGAACGGACTTGCGAAAGTTAAATAAGTAAAATAAAAAATTTAAATTAAAAAAAGAAAGTTTATTAAAGATTAAATAAAATTAAAATATTATAATTACGTATAAAAAATTTAAAATATAATTTAAAAATTATTAAATAAAATTTAATTAATTTTTTTCATTTAAAATTTTTATTAATTTATAAAATTGATAAAAATTGAATAATTAATTAATAAGTTAATCAAAAAAATTCGACAATTTAAAGTTTTTTTTATAAAAGTGATTCAACAAGTTGATTTTTCAATGATAATTTTATAATTATTAAGTAAATATTACATAAGATATTTTGTATATTAATAAAATTTAACATTTATAAGAATAGTTTAGATAATGTTAAACATAACTATTATGAAAATCACTTAAATTAACTTCTTATTTTTATCATAAAACATAAAATTACAAATATAGTAATAAAATAAACATCACCACCCAGTATAAATTTCGCTGAAATGCGGGATTTAGGGAAGCCCTCTAATATGCAACCTTACTTTTAACTAGTAGAAATTTTATTTTCAAATGACTCATATGTATAAATAAAAATACAAATAATAAAAAAGAATACAAATAAAATATAAACAAAAAATAACCATAAAATTAGAAAATAAAAATAAATAAATAAACAAAATAAAAGTAAAAATAAAAATACTAAGGGAAAAATAAAAATACTAGGAAAAATAGATAAATAGATCAAAATAAATATAAATAATA
>JAOSBL010000002.1:33706716-33718358 GCA_027568915.1 Erythroxylum roraimae | reverse complement strand
AAGTTAATATATAACAGTTCAAAAATGTTACAAATAACTAATTAATAACATTTATAAAATATAATATAAAATCATTTATAGCTATCAATAAATGCTATAATAAACTCAACAACAACATTCTATCAATGTCATGGAAAACTTATCTATAATATTTTTAAAATGTTACAAAATTCATATCTACTGCATGTTAATGATGTTGCAAAAAGTTAATATATAAAAGTGTAAAAATGTTACAAATAGTTAATTAATAACATTTATAAAATATAATATAAAATCTTTTATAGCTATCAATACATATCATATTAAACTCGACAATAACATGTCAAAACTGTTACTAAAGCATCAGATCTTTAGTAACATGGGCTGTCATAGCATACTTATTAGTGTTATCATTCATATTTAATAACACTTATCACTTGTTACCGTATGTCATTTTTGTTGTAGTGTTAGTAAAAGCCATGGAGCACATAGGCTATTAGTTCAACAAGTTGGAGTTAAAAGATAAGTTTTTTTTTTAAATAAGTTAAAAGATAAGTTAAAATAAACAAAAGGAGAAGGAAGCCACTGACAATGGGTAGGAAGGGGGAAAAAACACAAGTAGGTGAAGAAGTGCCATCAAATGTAACCAAACAAACTGTTGGAGATGGACATATGCAAGTTGTTTGATGAAATGCTTATAAGAGATGTGTGATTACAATTCTAACCCTATACATACAAGCAAACCCAACGCACACAAAATCAACAAAAACACACAAAACACCACAAATTCTCCAAAATTGAATAGCCAACAGCAAGGGAAAAGCATGCCTAGCTTGCCAAGTTTATAAACCATAATGTTAAAACCCACAATGACTAACCTTAAAAGAACAAAGAAAATGATGCTTCAAGTTGTAGACGTAAAGGAGAGGAGTTGCAGAAAAAGGTGCTTCCTATATAATGATGTAATCATGTAAAGGAGGAGACGTTTATGGTTATTTTAAGATAGAATGGCTTAATATGCTATGGGTTGGGTATATTAGTCCACGTAGATGTTTATTTGGTTATAACTTTTTTATGTGGAAGCCTACGTGTCATAGAAGAAAATGATTCTATTAGCCAAATTTGCAAAATACTAACAAAATTAATATTTTGAACTAAGTTATTAAGGCTAAAAAATGTTAGTCAGTTAATTGAAAATTTTAAAAGTTTGAGCACTAAATTAAAAAAATCCTAAAAGATTTGACACTTTAGAATTTGTTATCCCAATTTTTTACTAAATATATGCTAAAATCTAATTGATATTTTCTAGAGGCAAAGTGTTTCTTTGTAAAAATAATCAAAGCCAACTTATAAGAATTGTCAAAACCATACGCATTGTAAAATAATGAACTTGTTCAATTATACAAGTCCATTAGGCTAGCAATTTGTCTCTACTATTTTTCTTTGATTTCAATTTGATAACAAACTTTTTAGAATCATAAATTAAATTCATTAATTTTTCTTAAACGGATGAAAATTGTCCAACTAATAATTAATTTTAAAATTGTGACATTTATGGTTTGAGATGATTTAATATTTTAGAAATATTATTAATTCTTGTTAGTTGATTTGAATATTAATATTGGATACTTAAAATATCTATGATTAACTAATTACAGTAATAGTACTTAAGAAAAAATTTTAGTGAAAAAGTTTTGTTGTCACCATTAAACATCGTTCAATATTTTCGAATAACTTTTGGTATAGATATCAGGATAAATTTATTTAAGATAATATAGAAAGATATGAGAATTATATATAATTCATATGAAGGCATTAATAGTTGATACTAAACTCAAATATAAAATTTTGATGAAACTAGCATATGAGTTCATTTTGTGTCACCACCGAATAATGTTTATTTTGATCATAATTTTTTACAGTAATGTCGAATTAAGATGACTTAAGAAGCTATAGAAAGATAAGAAAATTTTCTATAACTTTTAAATTTGATTCTTATATTGGCTAGTTGAGTCCTTATTATTGATTAACTTGTGTTCACAATTCTTTACTTTTAATAATGGTTTTTGATGACTTCCATCACCATTTTTCCTAAGAACAAAGAGTTTAGTGATAGGAAATGATGGGGAAGTGTTCATAAGATCTAGAAAGGTAATCTTACTTAAAAAGAAAGTTGTTTCAAACTAAATATTGATGATTGTAGGAGAGATTCAGGTAGAGAAAAAAAGAATTTTATAACAAAAATGAATGCACAAACACATTTGTTATTTATGTATATTAAATACTTTATTGGATTTTATTTAATTGTTTGCATAGTCTAATTTTCATTTTTTAATTGATTGGCAAATAACCATAATCCTGAGTTTGGCAAAATTATATTTTCATCTATAAGTTTGAAGATTGAGTTTTTTTTACATGATTTATAAACAAACACACACACACACATATATATATATAAGTTGGCGTATAAAATTATAATTTTAAATACAATAAACATCTATGATTGTGTAACAAATTATGGATGCATATTTTGTATTTTGGTACCTTATATGCATGTATTGGTTATGAATGAATAATATTGTCAACTATATAATGTAAGATCCTAAAAAGCGATGATTATGTATACATGTGTGTTATGTTGATGCCAAAATGAGACAAATACCATTTTATTAGTTAAGGCAAATTAGTTAATGATAAAATAAGGTAAGTATCATTATATTGATCATGGTGAATTAGTTGGTGCTTAAATTGGGCATTATACCATTTTGTTAATCAAGAAGAATTAATCGGTGCCAAAATGAAGTATGTGTTATTTATTGGTCATAAACAATTAACCAACACCAAATGGGACACAAGCTGAGCCTCAAAGAAGTAAAAATCAATCTTGCAACCATGGTGTACACAATTTGGTAAAAAAGGAATATAAGAATCTTCAGACAGGAGCAAAGAGACAGGGAACAAATATACCAGAAAATTATACTCCAATGTAGATTGAACATGATAGTAAGGGGAATAAGGACACATCTCTTAAGTGATATGAAGAGAAGATGCTTCTAGACTAGATACTATTAAAGCTGAGATTGAACACATGCTTCCTTATTTTGTTTATGTCTCCCCCTTTTGACAATTTGATCCTTGTAAGGTTGTACTATTTTACTAATTATTAATAATAAATCATTATTTAAAAAAATATCCAATGCCAAATTAGGGAAGGTACATATTCAATGGTCATGGAAAATTAGTTAGCGCTAAAATGGGACAAATATCTAAAGATGAAATCTTTGTCCGGGGCCTACTTGAAGTCAACAAACATAACTCAAGTTTATTGAGTTTTGGGTCAAGTTCAATCTTTTTTTTTTAATATTTGGGTTTTTGATTGAGGTCAAGTTCGAGCTCTATGGTCTAACCTAATCCAACCTGAAGTTTGAATTTGTTAAGTATAGACGATGTTATTTTTAGAAAAAATTTGAACCTCAACGTTTACAACATAATACAACTTGAACCTTAACTTTTTAAAACGTTTAAATTGAACCGTAACATTTTCAAAACGTTTAGAACATACCCTAAATGGAAGAAAAATGTGACGAAGTTAACTTCTCGTCAGTTAAATGTCATGTCAATACTGACATGACATTATTTTATATTTTAAATAGGGCTTCACTGTCACATAATGATTTTTTAATTAATCAACAAGTGGGTCCCATAATCACGTGGCAACAGGGCTACTATTTATACATTTCAGACAGTAGGTCTCAATTACCACATGGCAATGATCCCATATTTATATTTTTTGACAATGTGTCCCACTTGTCATATGGCAGTGAAGCTTTTTTATTTAAAAATAAAAAAGAGTGTCATGTCAGCACTATCATGGCATTTAACTGACAAGTAGTTAACCCGATTAAACTTTCTACTTACTTAGGGTATGTTTTGAATGTTTTGAAAATGTTGGAGTTCAATTTGAACACTACAAAATGTTATGAACTATTCTATATGCTATTGTAAACGTTAAGATTCAAAATGCATTTTTAAACTTGAGAAAAATGATGTCATTTTTAAAATTACAAAAAAATAATTGGACTTGGCTTGAGTTTAGTCAGGTTCAGGCTTGGATTGCGAGTCTTAGGCCCGTTCAATCCTTTAAAAAAATCCAAATTTTTACAAAATTTTTTGAATCGGGCTTAAGCCAAGGAGGCCTGAGCTTAATCAGACCCAATGACACCCTTACAAATTACATTCAATTAGTTGAAGTGAATTAATCAATGTTAAAATGGAAAAAATCATTTTGTTGATCGGGACAAATTAGTCGGCGCTTATCATAAACATGTAAAAGGTCTTATTTTGTTAGATTGATACCAATTATATGATACATTTAAATTGAATATTTTTATAAATTTTTTGGAATACTTGTATCATAGTTGTTTGTTGATAGATATTCTAGAGAAATTGATTGTATTATATAAACACAACAGTGAATATTTTGGCATATAAAAGTAAAGGAGTATAACTTTATATTTGTTTTATTATAATTTTTATCTAATTAATTTATGTTACTCAAGTTTATGTATTTTTATAGAATCCTATTGTGCAATAAAATTATGAGAACTTAGGCAAATTTTGAGCATAGTTTCATGTACATAGATTCAATAAATTTTCTAGATAAATGGATAAACACATTCGTTATATTGTTTGTTCTTTGTACTGAAATATGTGAATTAAACCTTTGTTTGATTATAAGACTTGGGTCTTGTTTTGTAACTAGTAATAGGTGGCAATGAGAACGTAATATTTATTCCCTAACTTTTATTTGTTTGGTCATCGGGCATGGATAAAACTGAGAATGATAAAATTAGAATAAATTCTAAATAATCATGAACTTTTATTCCAAAGGAAGGTGTGAGTTTAAAGTTTAAACTGGAATCAAATATTAGTAATAAGAGATAAGAGATATTATTATAATATTATCAAGTTATTATTAAGATATTGAATCTTATTAAAATATTATCATTAAAAATCATATATTATGATTTTTATATTAATTTTTAATAATTATTTTATTTTGTTTCACTTATACTTTCATTCTTATCAATGACGGAGCACCATGGCCCCCCCAACATTTAAAAAATTAAATGTTTTGATTTTTATAATATATATATATATATATAAGGATGGAGTTATTTGAAGCCCATTGGTGTATTGGACTCCTATAGATTTAAAAAAATTAAATATTTGAGTCCTCCTATTTTAAATTTCTGGCTCCGTCAATGATTCTTATCATAAAATTTTATACTTATTTAAAAATTAATAATTTTATAAATAAATGACAAATTTTAATTATTTATAAAATATAAAATACAAAATACAAAATAATTTATTTATAAAATAATTTTTCATATAATAACTAAATAAGAATTAAAAAAACTCTCTTTATCATTCTTAGTATTTGTACTAAATTCTATTATAACTATTAATTTTTTTAATCTCATACCAAATGCACATAATCAATAATTTCATTCTTATTCCAATTTTTATTTTCTATTTTTTCTTTAATTTCGATTCCTTGATTATTAGTTTCAAGATGTTAAAACATTTAGTCTTATCATTGAGAGGCTTTGGGTAGGATTTAGAGTTTAAGGTTCAGGTTTAGATAACTTCAAACCAGCCACTACAGAGGATGTGCAAATTTTGCACGAGTGTGTTAAGTAATATAGACTTAATCAGTAAGCAATGAGTCAGTTCACACGTACTTAATCAATCCACAGGGTATGGAAATAAATGTAAAATAAATGAAGTTAGGCTGCTGTCGGCTCTCAATGGTGTAGCCAACCATAAAGAAATATCAAATCGATAATGAGATAGACTCAGCACACACGTCATGGAATACCTTTGTTCAACCTATTGGCTATGCACACAAGGAGTTAGCTTCCCAAGGTTTAGCAGTAGATATCTATAAGAAGTAGTATATTGTTTTGCAATTGCTTGATGATTGGTGCACGCATCATGTGTGATTTATTAGAGTTTGTTTAGGTAATGTGGACGATGACATCATAATCAACCTAGGACTTTATTTCGGGACCATGATGTTGTGTATGCAAAAACCATACATGCATGCATTACAATGTCAAAGTCGTTTATGATCCAGAAAACCCATGAAGAATTAGTCAAACATACTCTTCTAAGTTCTAACAATTCTTCCAACCACTACTTCTCCTTCTTCTTTTTCTTTCTTTTTCCTTTTGGAATTGTCCTGAGAAACATTTTTATAAGTGTATTTCACAAATTGACTAGCTTTGAATACTTTTTTCAATTTTAGAGATAAGTCCACATTTGAAATGGCCTAAAGGGGTAAAAATAAATATGGAAATGATCGTTTTAAAGCTTTTAAATTGAATCCTAAAATTTACAAAACATTCAAAGCATACCCTAAATAGATGGAACATTTAATAGAGTTAACTTTTCATCAATTAATTGTCACATGTAGACGTGACATTATTTTTTATTTTAAAATAAAAAAGTGAGCCCCATTATGACAAATCTCCTGTGTGAAATGTATAAGGTCCTACTTGCTATATAGCAAGTGGAACAACTGTGTGAAATGTATAATTATAGATCTCAATGTCACATGACTGTATGACCTACTTTTTATTCAAAATATATATGCTGACATGACATATAACTGACGAAAAGTTAATTTTGTCAAACTTTTCGTTAATTTAAGATTTGTTCTGAACATTTTGAAAGCTTTATAATTCAATTTGAATGCTTCAAAAGATTAGGGCTCAAGTTGTATTCTATTATAAACGATTTTAAAAACAATTTTGGTCAAGGTCCTAATCTTAACCCTAGTTTGCTTAAAATAAATAGATTTTGGACAAATTATATAAGTACTCTTAACAAACCGATGAAACGATAGTATACACTAGTTTTAAGAAGAGTGGACAAATTTAAAGGGACCAGATCTTTTATTTCGATTGACTAGTTCTTATCATATTCTATTAAATTTTATACACACATTCATGCAAGATCCACACAAATATATAGACAAGATTAAGTGATTAAGAGTTGGAACACCCTAACAACAGGTCCTACTTGCTACATAGTAAATGAGACTCACTGTGTGAAATGTATAATTGTGGACCTCAATGTCACATGACAGTATGACCTACTTTTTATTTAAAAAATAGATGCTGACATGACATGTAACTAGCAAAAAGTTAATTTTGTCAAATTTTTTATCAATTTAAGGTTTGTTCTGAATATTTATATAAGATCCACCCAAATATGTAGACAAGATTAAGTGACACATGGTTAAAACACCATAATGGGTGCTCCAACCCAAATTTGAAGGGATTAGTCATGATTGTCCTTTATGTTATGACTAGTATGTGGCAGTATGTTTTTCTTGACTACTATAGGACAAATGATTAGCTTTTGATGAATGAATTAATCAAATTCAGCTGTCCCTCCTAAAGTGACAGGTCAAAGTTTTCTGCTTTTTCCTCCATTTAAATGAATATGTGGTTAATATATGAATAAGTGTTGAATACTATTTATAAGCTGACTCCATTTAAGCTCACTACTGTTGCATGTAATGAAACATCAATCCAATGAATAATCTAATAAACTCATAGTTGAAAAACAATTTCCATCATTCTCTAAATTAATTAATACAGCATTCCCAACTGTATCATCTTAAGCAAATCACTTTGGATCTAAACAGTAGTCCAAATGAGCACATACTTGTAGGATGAAGAAGAACGGCAGAGTTAAAATAGTATAACCTAACAAGTCTGGAAGATAAAACACGAGGTATATGTACAATAAGAGAAGTCGAGCGAGGCTTTCAGGGCTCTTGTTTAAGAAACATGGAAGGGATTAGGTCTTGCAGAAGTCCGTAGTCAGGAACTTGATACTGGTGAAGATGATGATCGACGTTGGGTGGATAAGTAGAGGCGGAGCCAAGTAGTTGGTTGCTCACAGAAGGCAATTGATGAACCAAAAATTCTTGAGGGAAGTTAGGTACAGCAGTACTTCCCAGGTGCGTTGGGGTTAACATAGAACGTGAAAACATGGCTGCAGCATTCCCTCTAAGTGTTGCAGGGATTGGATGGTTGTGTTGACCTTCGTAAGTGGTAATCACGGTCGACGGATCCTGGAATGACCTCTCTACTCGCTTCTTTACACTACATTTCTGTGTGGTGCACCGGTAATAGCTCCTGAGATTGCAAGCTAAGTTAGTGTTTGATGATTTCAGGAACTTGTGTCACGTAATAGTCTATTCAATTGACATGAACAAGTCTGTAACTAATGCTGTGTCTTGGTTTTAAAGCATCAATGGTAAAGGGGAATGGCATTTGACAAGCCAACCAAAATTTCAATTTAAGCTGTTGTACTCTTTTGACTTTTTTGGCAACCAAGATGGGCAAAAGAGAGTCGATGCAAAAACATGTCCTGTTCAATACTTGAGAGATTAAAGAAGAGCCTAAAGAAAAAGCTGGATCAAGTGATTTGTTTCAGAAATTATTCATACCTTGGGTAAGGACTGTTCTTGACAGCCTTTTGTCCATATTTCCGCCATCTATATCCATCCTCCAGATGATCAACCTCACTCTTGGTCATGAAGGCAAACCTTGGCTCTCTCTGCCTCTTGTCTCCTTTCTTGCTCATCTTTCCTTTGTTCCTGTTCATTGCATATCCACATACAGTTGTTGCACCATCTTCGGAGTGTGTGAAAGAAAAAACATAAACGTGTTGGACACACAACTAAACATGTACTTACCCTTTCTTAGAGGATTCTCCTCCATCCTCGGACTGATCTTTTGCTTGATCATTTTCCTTCTTGTTCTTCTCTGAATTTGCTTCCCCACCTGCCTCGCTTGATGAAGAAGAGACAGAAGAATTGGGTGTTGCCGGAGCATTATTATCAATGTTTCCACCAACGTCACCATCACCAGAGCCGCCACCTAATTCTCCAACTTGCAGAGGATTCGGTTTGCCTTCTATAGATGAAAACACCTCTGACGAGGAAGGCGATAAGGGAAAGGATTTGGAGAGCAAATTGTAATCCACAGATCCATGCAAGCACTCAGAGAAGCTCATGTATGGAGAAGGATCAAATCCATGCTGAGTAGTAGTAGTAGTAGTATAAGATGATGAAGAAGCAACTACAGAAGGAGGAGGCTTGTGAGTGTAGATGTCATCACCATAAAAGAGTGAAGGCCGGTAGTAAAAGTGTGTGTGTTCATCAGACATGGAGGAAGATAGCTAGAGAGAGACTCTTAATGTCCCTCTGTATTAAGTTAGCTTTCTTGTTTTGTTAGATAAGCATATATTAAGAGATGGAGATGGAGGTATATAAGGATTAAGGAAGGTCTGAGTTTGAAAGTAACCTACACAAGCACTGTTCAACTTTACAACTTCACAAAGGTCGTTGACAAACAAGTTCCATTTAGAACAGCAGAAACTGGCTTCTCATACGGAGACATTTTTCCCTTTACATACTTTTCCAACCTATCGTTCTTTATCAGCTACTCCCTCCTCCCCTCTCTTATCATATCTTTCGTGGGCCTTCAAAACAGGGTGTGAGAACTTGGAAGTGTGAATATGTGAGCCGAGACTTAACAATGAGAGGCGAAGGAAGGATAGTCAGGCACGAGGTCTCCTTTTGGGAGGTGACGGGTGAGGGGTCAAAGATTCAAACGTTCAACTATATTTTGTAATAACAAATAGAATGCTTCCACGTTTCGTTACTGGAACCGACCTTTTTGACCTTAGCCCACACTATGACGGCCCCCACACGCGGTCGATCTCTCGCCGCCTGTTTCCCTCCCGCACTTGCTGATCCGACCTTTCGTCATCAATCAATTTAGGCTCTCTTTATTTTTATTTTTATTTAAATTTTCTGTTTTACGAATAATTTAATTTAATATTATGCTTAGTTAATTAAAATTAATTGTTAATAAGAATTACAAATAATTTAATTTAACTTAATAATTTAATTTAATAATTGTTAATAAATATAATTAAATTTACAATAGCTTCAAAATATATAAATTTCAAATAAAATTTGATTTAATAATTTAAAATATATTTTAAATAAATATTAATTTATAAATAAAAGGTTCATTTTTAAATTATTTATTTTAATAAAATAAAATAATTTTTTTGATAATTTGTTAATAAATATTATTTAAGAAATTAAAATAATTTATCTTTAATTTTATCTAATATATAATAATTATCACTGAAAAATATAATTATATTAACATTATCAACATAATATATTTTTATTTTTATTTAAAAGGAAAACATAATATATAATTAATTTTTTAAAGTAATCAGAAATGGGTTCGACTTGTTATGTGACAATGAGACTCATATTTATATATTTTAAATAATGAGTTCTACTTTTCATATGACAATGTGGCCTACTTTTTATTTGAAAAATAAACACAATATTATGTCAGTATTAATGTAGCATTTGGCGAATAATTAACTTCGTTAAATTTTTCATCCCCTTAAGATTTGTTTTAAATGTTTTAAAAACGTTGAGGTTCGATTTGAACACTACAAAATGTTAGGGTCTATTCTATTTTATATTGTAAACGTTGTACTTCAAAATGCATTTTTAGCCTATTTATATACATGTCAGTCGGGATTCAAATGACGTGTGGATGGCAGGTTTTATATTAAATATTGGCTCTTCAAGAAGTCTTGATGCAAAACTACGGGGCTCCGCCAAGGTTTGCTTTTGGCGAAATTGTGCAATACTAGAAAACTGATTGTAGAACTTGACACTACGATTGCTGTCCAATTCCTTCGGAGTGGAGTAATCGATTCAAACCCTTATCATACTCTTGTTAGTGATTGTTTAGAGCTGATTAAAAGATGGTAGATTGTTGATATTAGGCACATCTACAGCGAAGGCAACCGCTGTGCGGATCGACTTGCTGACTTGGCGCATTCATCACCTTAGGGACTTACTTATTGTGAAGACCCTCCAGTTCAATTACATCCTCTTCTTGTGAAGGATCGTGAGGAAATCGGTGTCCTGCGAGCTTAAATTTCTTCATCTTCTCTGTTTGTTAGTAGCAAAAAAAATATACATGTCATAGGGTAAAAGATCAAGTTGCTCTCACCATAGGATTGCTTTTCCTAATGCATGTAACATTAACATGAAAAGCCAGAAGTTAAACTATTGGGGTTTAGTCTACTAACTAGAAGATAGACATAATATGAATATATACTCTTTCACTTATATACACACCAATTACGCCTTGAACTTTGATTGGGATTAAAAATAATATTAAGTTAAGCTAAGAGTCAAGGTCAAGGCACATGACAAATAGCCCAATGAGCTGGTCTAATAAGAAAGGTTAAAGACCTCGAGAAAAGAAATTAGATTACGTGCCAGCCATTCTGACTGTAATTAATGAGGAGCCGTAAAAAATTTTAATCGTTTAATTTTTCAGTTTGATTTAGTTTAATAACTTTTATTATTAAAAACTCACCATTTTATTAATTAACTGATTAATTTTGTAAGTTAATAACGTCTTATAAATTAAATAAATCAATTAAAATAATCTTTTATTTTAATTAAACTTCAAATTCTTCGATGAATAAGAACAATCTCTTTTAATTATATTTCAAATTCTTTAATTTTA
>JAOSBL010000002.1:33662950-33680793 GCA_027568915.1 Erythroxylum roraimae | reverse complement strand
AATGTACACTAACTAGTTGTTATAACATTGTTTGATTTTCAGTTGAGATAACATTGTTTGATGGAAACGTTGTTGTTTACAAGTTTGTTCAAGATCTTCACTTTTTTGTTACTGGAAGTGAAGATGAGAATGAGATCATCTTAGCCTCAGTCCTTCAGGGGTTTTTTGATGCAGTCGACCTTCTACTCAGGTTTTTGTCATATTCTTCTCACCCCTCCCCTTTATATGCTTCCACATAAGCTACTATCGATTGTGGTTTTGACAAACTACATACCACTAACCTATCTAATTAATATTGTTCAGAGGGAATGTGGACAAGAGAGAGGCACTTGAGAATCTAGATCTCATTCTCTTATGCCTTGATGAAATTGTTGATGGCGGGTATGTAGTTTCATGTTAAGCACATAACAAAGCATTGATCATTTATATATTGCCTCTCTGTATCTGTGACAAGGGTTGAAGTTAGATTCACGGTAATCAATAGGTACAGGGTGATTTTTGTGTAAGGGTGCCAAAAATTCTATCATTGTTGGCCCCTGTAAGGTTTAAGTTTCCTTTCCTGAGATGAATCCGCTGGCTACTATATATCTATTTCGTGTGCCTACCTTCTGACTTTACATCTCTTGTGCTTAAATTTTGTCACTTGTATATAGTAGTCTTTACTTTCAAGGGCCACTAAAAAATCTCAACTTAATCTTGTAGCTAAAAACCTCCAACATTGAGTCTTTATTGTCATTAAGTTGGATGTTAAAAGGCAAATTTATAGAATGTCATAATGTTGATGTTGTTTACCTTCTGTAATTAAGTAAGAACACACCCATCAGAATATGGAAAGCTCAAGTGAAATCTGACTTTTGTGAATTCTGTGCTCTTCAAAAGCAGAAGCTGAAGTAAGTTCTTGGAAAACAGATTAACAACCATGCCTGCAAAAAATTGGAAACGGAGATTGTGAATTGTGCTAGTAAAATTAAATGCTTCAAACATTTTAGGACTTTGATTTCTTATCCTTGTAGGTTTTTAAATTAAAGAAGACATTTTGAACAAACGGTACAAACAAATATGACCGACTATTGCATGTCTGTGAACATTATGTGAAAGGCAGTTTGAACTTTTCTACATCAAGGTTGACCATACAGCTAGCTTGGATTTATAAAAAAGTTGTTCTCATCTGTGTTTCTGAATATGAGACTACAAATTGTGATCATCTTAATGATAGTTTGAGTCTTAAATTCCTATGGAAAGACTGGGGATATGACCAGCAGAGCATGTTGGCTCTGTTTCAGTTCCTCAAGAGGTCATGGCCCTTCATTACAGAATTAACTCTTTCCTATCTTCTGCAGCATCATTCTTGAAACTGATGCAAGTGTGATTGCGGAGAAAGTTGCAAGTCATAGTATTGATGCTGGGGCTCCACTGTCTGAGCAGGTATTTGACTTCACCAAATTTGTTTTTTCCGACAATCTAAATAGTAGTAAATACTGAAAAGAATGGTACTGAATCAACAAAAAGATACACCTTTCTTTCAATGATTCTCTGAACCAATAGTTGATCATTCAAAGGCTCTATTATTCTTTTGAAAAGTAATTTACTTTTGTTTAACTCTGGCAGACATTAACTCAAGCTCTGGCTACAGCTCGTGAACATCTAAAAAGATCTCTTCTTAAATGACACTGACACCTGCTCCAGACAACAGAAGAAAAACATGCATGGTTCCCTTGTTTTTTTCTCCTTTTATCCATTCTATTGGCTGCTGCATCATACTCATCAGTGACCAATACTAAAAGTAATTGCTTTGAAGATTGAATGAAATGGACAATAGAATGAAGGCTTATACAAGTGAGAACTGATTAAAATCAAACAGTAGCATTCTTTCTCTTAACATTCTCAATTATAAGATACTCCAAACTGAAAAAGGTATGAACTATCAAGCAAGAGCATTCTTTCTCTTACCATTAACGGTTCAACATGATACAGTACTGTAATAACTATTTCTGAATGTCTACAACTTCTAGTGAAAAAGAAACAAGCGTTTGAAATTTATCTTCTGCAAGTAAAAGGATTCCTCTCCCTCAGTTCCCCGTCACCGCACACGGTTCTTCCATTTCATATGTACTAAAGTGAAGTGAATGTGAATGAGGTTAATCAATTGTAAAGTCTGTCTTCATTGGATGAGAATATAATCAACATCATTTGAGAATGCATCTCCGGAGGTTGGTGGTAAGCTATTCCTCTGAGCATTTTTCCGAACCTGGGCATGAGTTTCTGCCTCCTTCTGGAACAACTTTACTAACTCTTGCAGCTCCAACTTCCTCACTTCGACCTGTTCTTCAGTGACCGGCTGCTTTAAACCGAGGTAAATTAACCCAACTCCTATTAGAACAATACCAATGAATATTAGAATGGCTGTAAAGAGACCAAATGCATAAGGAGTATTGGCTGCTCCTGGGATTCCATCAACATTGATTCCAAACAAACCAGTGATGATAGTAAGAACAACGCCACAGCCACCAAAAACAGCCAAGTTGTGAGTTACACGAAGGCTTCTATCCTGAAATCATACCACAGTATCAGAATAAGTTACGTAAATAATATGCAAGGAACATAAGGCAACAGTTATCTTCATCAATGAAATTTCCGCATACCTGCAACCATGCTCGAACAGTGCTTTGCATAACATCTTGAATAGTAAACAAGCGACCCCGAACTGCTTCCTGCTCCTCAATCATTTCCCTTGTGCTCTTCCTTATTCCCTCTAACAACATTCTTGCTGAATTGCCCCTCAAATGTTGGAGAAGCTCGAAAATGATTTCCTCTCTGGCATGCAGAGACCATTTCACTCTAATGACCTGAAACAGTCGGCATCACTGTTTCAGTAAACTTTCTGAAAAGGTACTCACTTAACCTAAATAAGAAGCAATAAACTACAATAATAAGCTGCCTGCCTTGAAAAACAAAAAGCTTCTTCCACTACTTCTAGTGCATTGGGAAGCAATCTATGGCTTAATTATCATTAGCTAGCACCTTTCACCAGAGCAGCTCTCAATAATTCTGCCAGTAAATAAATTGCAGAATATGCACCAGGAAGGAAATATTAATGTCCTTAGCAAACAAGTTAGACCAAATCTAAAGAGACATGACAGAGCTCCTCCAAGGAAAACTACTTATATTTCTTGATTTAAGAAAATAGGTAAAGATAAACTACAGTAATTACAAAATTGGAGTCAATATATCTAATCTATCAAAAGAGAGAGAGAGAGAGAGAGAGTTACAGCATTAAAAATAGATTCAGAAAGTGCTTGCAAAACAATAGCGCTGATATACCTGTCTTGATAGCCTTCTAATTTCTTGGTTCAAAATAATGCTGAAGAGATTCATGTCTTCCTGGTTTCTCCTGTTCATACCAACTAATATCATGACTGAGAAAGCACATTAATGGAGTAACTAATTTGTGTGAAGATATGCTTAATTCTTTTTCTATAACCTGTGCATAAACTTCAATTCAATCTCATCTGCAGCCCCAAATATGGATTTGCGAAATAACCTAAGACAAAATCAAAGAGGAAAAGGAAAACTTGAGAAGAAAACTAGCAACACATGGTATCAACACACTTTACATCAACAAAAATTTATTATATCTTGGCAATTAATAGGCATCCCAAAAAGATAGGTACTACACCAAAAAAAAAGTAGAATATACATGGTCTGAATCTCTGCTATCAGAAATATCCTTAACAAAGCATGTAAGACAGCAAATCCCAAGGAATTATTTATATCATGATTTATTTATTTCCCAAAACTGTATTTTTTGGTATAAACTTAGATAAAAACTTATTTGATAAAACATAAAAAGAGAAGACAAAAGAACTGATTATACATACAGAAGGATAAAAAGTTAGTTATAGCATTAACCATAATGCTGATGAAAAGGTGACATTATGGATAGAAGTATTAGCCAATATAGTTTCAGTCACTGCTGCACAAAAGTAAATAAGTAAATAAACTAAGGATTGGATCACATCAATAACCTATCATCCCATCGAGTTAAGCGGCAAGCTAGCTGTGCAATGACTTCATGCACTGTTCGTGGCACATTATAACCCCCAGCAGACAGAAGCTCCTAATCAAAGCAGCACATATAATTAGTAAACCAATGAATTAACTTGCACACAAATGAATACAAACTAGTCAGCGGTCTATTCCACTGAAAGGATTACATCAAGGAGAGGTAACCTGAACTTCTATGATTCCCAAAACGTTTACTCTCGAAACATGTCCTTTTACATGCAATGCAGTCAATAAAAAATTCTGTGCTTGCCAAGAGCGCAATACAACAGGAATGTCATCCTCTTCCACATATGGATCACCAGCTGATTGTCCCAAAAGCTCAAATAGCAGTCCTCCAGCAACCCTTACTGGCACCTTGGAAGAAGACAGCATAAAGAAGTGTGAAGCAGGACCCACGGATGAACCAGAAATAGAAAGGTAAAACCTTATTCCACAAGTAGGTGAAAAGGTGAGTTCTACACAATACAAATTTCGATCTGTTTTTAATATGGTTTAATGCTCTGTCTATCTATCTCTATGTATGTTCACATATGCATGCATATACAGAAGACATATGAACACATATTAATTTTCATTTTTTCTTTCTGTTTTCCAAAACTCAGGTTAAGCTTTAAGGAAAGTGTCCATTGTCCCAACTCCATGGAGATACCTCAAGCAAAGGAAATATACATGGCTACTATTTACATCTGAAGACACACCTTGACACATCCAAGGGATTAACTGTGTACGTTTCTGCTGACCTAGACATGCAAATTACAGTCTTGAACTTCGCTGCCATAGATACCCAGTAAATTGCTAACATCAGTGAATTGGCATCTAAAATTCATATTTCTTTAAATGCAAGTGACTAAAGAGATAGCCAATGCAGTGATTCAGGTGAAGTAGCAAAAGAGTTCATCGAAACGCATTTTACTCGTAGTCATTCTAGATATCAGGACATGGTAGATTCTATGAATTCCATGCCTATAGTGTATGCAGAGAGAAAGGTTGAATTGCCTTTTGAAGGAGGGGGAAAGAGGATGTTTAGGAGAAAAGGATAAAAGCCTAAGAATGTTAAATTGTCCCTGCAATTTTAAAGGTACTGATAACACAATTGAATACTCCACTGGCAGTGAGGTTCTTGACACATCTATCCTATACAATCATGCATACACAGATTCCACCCCACAAAATCTCTGACATAAGTATATACTATGCAGGAGCTTTTGATTAAAGCTACAGTAAAATCTACTGATATGTAAGCATCATACGCAAATATATACCAGAAAAATAAACAAATTTGCATTCAGAAAATTCTACCTCATAAAGAAGATGTTTCATTCGCTCACTTATCAGTCGACTTTCTTCTCTCAAGGCCAAACTGATGGCTGGATGCAACCACTGAGCATTGCTTAGCCAAGTCTGAACATAGGAATGACCTGCATCCACATGACACCACCAAACAGGGCCAGCTGGGCGCTCCCAGTAAGGAGCTGCTAAATCTGCAACAGTAAGGCTTTCTTCATCATCCAATAACTCCAGCTGCTGCATGGACCAACCAGCATCAGATTGCATAGTTTGGACAAGTTCTGATATTGTCGCCCACCCAATGGGTGCCCAGTGACTACCATCAAATCTTTCTATGGAGTTATATTGCCCTGACTGTAGAATCCGGATTTGTTTCTGCTCATCATCAGGATCATCCTGATCGCGTTTAAAGTGGTAAAGAGGCGATGAATCTAAAGCTTGATTCTTATCCAGTGTTGGGGAAGAAACCTCTCCTACATTATGATCTCGTAGTTGTGACCTAAAAGGTTCTGTATCCCCATGTCTGCCGCTCAAGGTTCTTGGATTCCATCTCGCGTTCAGGGACCTCTTACGGCCTCGAATGAACTCAAAAGCGCAAATAAGCCCATCTACCCAGAGATCACTTCCAGGTATGACATCTCTGTTATTGCAAGGTTTGTGGCTTTCAGGTTTCTTTACTTTATTGCTTCCGGAGTGTTCTTCTTTCACTTCACTGCTCATATTGATCCCGTGCCTGCGTACTCTACAGTACCCAAAACCCAGAAATGATCAAACGATACCACAAGTGAGTACTTTTCCCCGGAAAGCGTAAAAACCTGAAGGGAAGCTACTCCCAGATATCAGCTACATTTGAGGGCACCCTGAATGTAGTAAACAAATAACTCGTCAGCTAAGGCACGGAATAAATTGATCGACATGTACGGAAAAGCTAAAGAATCATATATCATACAGTGAGAGCACAGCACTGGACTCCTTTAACTTGTAGCAGTAAAAGGCAATCAAAGATAATGATTCGCCATTGAAAATTGCGCAAAACAAGCAACAAAAGCATCTCATAATAAGGTCCTGGTTATTCACAGTAATCTGACGGATCCAATTCCAAACTTACAAGCTTAGAACTTGAACCTACACGTGTCTCTCAGGCTGCAAAAGCCCGGAAAAAGAAGAATATAGAAAAAGCGCAATACCATGGACATCGACGGTGAACTGGAATTGGAGTGTTGCGTAGAAAAAGAGCGAACGATGATTATGCGGATAGCAAGTGGATGTACAAGTGTGAATGTGACTGTTACTACTGTCACATGCTATGCTCTCCGCTCCACATCATGGAATCAGCACCGACGTATGTCTACTCATGCTTTTCATCATGTTAAAATTAAATATACAATTTCAATTATGGTTTAATAAATTTTTATAAATTAAAATTAATTAAAAATATTAATTAATTTTATTTAATATTTTTAATTAAATTTTAAATTTTTCGGTAAATAAAAACAATCTTTTTGAATTATATTTTAAATTCTCTAATTTAATACCAATTAAATTTTTTAAGTCTTAAATCTTTTATATTATCAATTTAACTTCCAATCTAATTTTTTAAAATTACATTTAACAAAGAGGGTCAAATGAAATTTATCAAAATTTTAATTAAATTTTAATTTCTTCGGTAAAAAACAATCTATTTAAATTATATTTTAAATTCTTTAATTTAATACTAATTAAAAATTTTAAGTCTTAAATCTCTTATGTTACCAATTTAACTTCCAATCTAATTTTTAAAAATTACATTTAACAAAAGAGATTCGGATGAAATTTACTGAAAATATAACCTGTAATAAAAAACTTTAATGCACCAAAATATGAATAAAATATCTCTTTTAAAAAGGCCATTTGAAACTGTCATTCGAGTTTAATACGTAATACTTAACTTCTAATTAGTTAGCTCAATTAGTTTGACTCGGATAAAATTTACCGAAAATATAATCCGTAATAAAAAACTTTAGTGTATCAAAATATGAATAAAAAATCTCTTTTAAAGAAACCCTAGCTTAAGAGGAGGAGGTTTGCACATTATTATAAATTCTTGAATACCCTCATAATTATCCGATGTGAGATTCCTGACACACTCCCCTTAGTCCAAAACAGAACTGAATATCTGACGAACATATTGAATAAAGAGATATAACTAAATATCGCTCTAAACCATCGAGATAAACTGACTCTAATATCAAATTAAAAATGCCTAGCTCACCCCAGAAGCGTTCGCTCAATTAATTTTCTAGTTAGCTCAATTACTGGTTTTAAGAAAAGATGGTCAGAACAAAACCCGGTAATTTCATTCTTCAGTATTTTGAGACGATCATGAGTCAAACGTTTAGATTACAAAGTGGTAAATGAGTCCAAACCATTAGAAAAAGAGTAAGTTTGACTATAACGAGCGACGTACAGAAATTATATATAAAAAAAGAGTCCACTAACTGGAATTAGCAAACGTGTTGGTTCCTAAGCTAACAAAACGGTCAAATATGGCACATAAGTATTCTAATACAGCCTCATGGCAGTGGCATCAACAGGGCTGTAGCAAGTGGAGGATGTCTCTTCAGAGTTCAGACCGACGGTCAGAGCCCAGTGCCATTGATTTGGACACTTCCAAACTCAGATAGCGATGAGACGAGATTTAGTAGCCGTTTTGCCACAACGGTTGCGTCTGCTTTGAAGGTTGGACATGAGACGGAGAGCCAGCCATGGTCATGGATCCATCCCTAGAGTTTTGCTGTTGATGTTCCAGGGATATGCCTGTTTGAGATTGGTAGTAATTTGGGTACCCAAGAGCTCCAAACTGTTGGGATGGCTGCTGACCTTGTCGAAACCCAACAGCCTGCTGATTCTGCCCCTGCAAACTGTAATAGTTGCTTGCAGGAAGACCAGACATCGTCCGTGAACTGAGCCCATGAACCCACAGCGCTGAATTTTCATTCTGAGAACACAATATCATAACCCCCACTTATATTTCACAGAAAAAACGGAATACACAACAAGATCACCTAGGCAAACAAATCAATCCTCCTGATAAATTTCTCCAATTCCCACATCAACTCTATTTCTCCACAACCACAATTCAACTATAAAAATTTTACCACTACATAAATACAGTTCTAATGCATCCTAAATTACCATCAAGTACGCAGAACATAAGAATTGATCCATGAAAATTTGTCAACCCTTGGGAGACGCATTACCTGTTGAAGTGAGACCAAATGGTTGCTGTCCTTGTATTGAGAACTCAAAACATCATCATAGCTGATGGATGTACCTCCAGGAGCAGTTGGCGCATTCAGAGGGAAGTTCCCCGCAGCCATATTGGTTGAACTTCCAAATCCATAGCCAGAAGCAACACCGGCAGATTGCGGCAAGCTGCTAACCGAGACATTGTTCTTGTACTGTGGGAGAACTGATGCTAAAGATTGGTGATATGCAGTATTACCCGCATATGCCTGCTGATATGCTGACGGCATATATGGGTAGCTTTGGGGCAAGAACGGATAGCTAATCATGTTAGCAAAATGTCCCAAGGGAAGGGTATGCTGTGAATAAGGATGGACAGCAAGGTGTTGAGGAAGAGTGGACCCTGCGGCAACACTTGCACCTGGAAGCGTCTGTGAGGTCAGTTGTGGTGTAGAAATACTACCTGCTCTTAAAGCCTGGCTCATATGGAAAAAGAATATCAAAATGAGAACAGTATTAAAGAATTATAACCAAATCAAGATTTAGTCATTAGGTACTTTGTGTCTCTCTTTTAGAATTCCTAAATCGACAATGCGAGAAGAATAATCCTAAAATGGTTGGTTCAAAAAACTATAATACAACTGATAACACGGATGACTATCACATAGGTTTCTGGCTAACTTATGAAGATTAACTAATGGTCTTTGCAACAACATTCAGTTCCCCTAGAGGGAAAAAGAGTGTGATAGCAAATTGGTTATTGCCAGTTGGTGATGTCAAGCCTCTTGTAACTTAAAACAACTCAATTTCTTGAATTAGAACAAGAAGCTTTCATATACTTAGTTGTGAATATCCTCTAAAGCACTTGATAATTGTCCAAACATTTCAATGATGAGCAATGTAAACAAACGATTTAATGTGCACCTACAGAGCTTTGAAAATTTCAGAAACGTGATTCTTTGACAACTAAACAATTGCCAAGAATCATCTATTCCTAATGAGCATAATCAGAAATGTATTGTTCCCATTATGCAGAGAAACTTAAGACCTTAGTTTATTCACAAAGCAAAATCAACAAAAGTATTGGCAATCCAATAAAGCTTGATAAGATAATGGCCACCAAATGACTCAAGAAGGCTTTCTTACAACACGATATAAAACCAGTAAAGATGCCAAGGAAGTAGTAAGATAGACTGAAGACATGCCCAACAAGAAGACTAATATTTTCAAGTCAATTTGCTTTACATGCTCCTTGGATGGCCACTAAATCCTAAACTTATACCAAGATCTGTTCATTATTCTATTCAAGATGCTATCTGATTATGGAGCGAAAGCTAATTTCCCTACACAATTACACTCATTAACAACATAAAGTAGAATTAAAAACAGCATACCTCTGGCATGGAAATGCTTGGACCACTGATGGAAGATGGTGCATTGCTATATTTGATGGGCATTGACTGGGTCACAGGGAATGGGGAGTATGGTAGTTCATGTTCCCTACCAGCCTGGACAGTTGAACCCAACAGTGTGCTTGACAACGAGTTATTATAAGCCTGCTGTAATAACATGTTAAATGAGATTTCAACCAAACAATCGAAGCAATTGTGCTATAAGGTCAAACTTAACAACTGAAAATTCACAAATATTAAATCACACATATTTCATGTTATGCCAGCACATATGCACACACACACAAAGACAAGCAGAAATAAACTTCTGATAGTAAAATGTCTGTACCAACCATTTCCATTCCACCTTTCAAAATATTCAAAGCAGCCAAGAAAAAATAAAACTTTTATACCTTTTCCTCTTCTTTCTGGGAGGTAAAGAAACAATTTTTGATCCACATATACTTGCTGGGCATAATAAAACAAATATCTAAAAGGAAAATAAGTAAAAGAATTCAAATTTTGTGATATAAGGTTGTTTCAACAGCACAAGTAAGAGCAGCTAGTATTTCCCATCCTTGTCATAAAAATGACAAGTGGTATCTGTTCTTTTTTTTCCTATGTGCATTGCCATATATCACAGAAACATTAACTTTCAAGTGACCAAGTATGATAATAGTTTCAAATGTTACCAATACACTTGATAATGAAGCAATATTCTGCATCTGGGAGCTTGTCTGCGGGTTATTAAACACATCATTCAACTGTTGTGTGTTTTCATAAGCATAATCAGGTGCAGTTGAATGAAACGCATATTGATTCCCTTGAGAAACTTCAGTACTTTCCTCCTTTAACACCTCTGGTTGTGGAACCGAAGGAGAGTCAAAATTCCCAGCATCGACACCCGTTCTATGGACTAAACTTTCATCTGCAGTGCTTCTGAGGTGCTCGTCCCCATAATACTCAGGATTTCTGCAAGAAATGACACTTAGACCAAGAAATATAGGAAAGGAAGGATCCAATGATATAATGAGAAAAGGATACCTAGTCTCTGGGTGTCCAGTTGATGGTGCATCAACCAACTCAGATGTCTCCTCCAAGGTACTTTTTGTTGGCATTGTGGCAAAAGGACCAGAAAAACCAGTACCTATTGCAGATCCAAAAGTACCAAAACTCAAGTGTGAGCAATCTTGAGCATTAACTTGGAGGTGATCAGGAATTATTACAGAAGGATTATCCTCTTTGGTTGCTGCTTCTTGATCATCATTCTCCAAAGTCAAGTGCCGGAAATTCACTGCCACTGATGAAGGATCATCATTGACTGAAATGGAAATAAACAAAATATGGTGATTACCATGGACTAAAGTTAATCATAATCTTAAGAACCAAACATTACTAAGTAGAATAAATAACTCTCATGTCTACACTGAATTGGCCACTCAGTATACTAGTAGTTGAGAAATAAAGCTTGCAAACTTTTGAGTTAAAAGATGAAGCTGGTGCAGAATCTAACCAACATCCCAGACCACCATCACACATTCAATCACTTCTTTACAGTAAAGGAACTCGGAAACAATTTATGGACATGGAAAAATACAAGAAATCGTCACATATGAGCAGAAAATGTAAAAATTCAGCCAGGGTAGTAGTATATAATTGAGGAAAAGGAGATCAAATAAATAAACAGACAGTTTCCAACTAGTTATCCAAAAATTTGCCAGGTATCAAACTTTAAGATTGATTGATATCATAAACAGTACATCTATCATTAGGATATTCTGAAAACCAATGGCAAATTTCAGAACTAATATAAAATGAAGAATGACATTTGTAAAGGAAAACTATAAAAATGCAATTTGCAGAAGAAAGTAGAAAATCACCTTCACCTTGATTGTGCTCAAAAGTATGATTATGGGGCTCGTACGAACTCAAGTCCCCATACAAATTATCCTCAAGAAGTGCTGAGCCTCCAGAATCATCTTTTCGGGCATTCTTACTTGATACAGAAGCTGAAACAGCACGGTTCCCTCTAAGATTCTCAACATGGTCATCTTCTATAGGTAGAACATCATCTACTTGAGGCCTCGTATGCTTGGTAACTCTACTCAAAGGCATGCTAGCAGGATCAACATACAACTCAGGATCTGCAGGAACCTCCAAAACAGAGGACACACTAGCAGGTGGCTGGTCCTCAATAGATGGCCATTCATCTTCAGAATGCATATGCTGCTGGCTTGCAACAACTTCTGGCATTCCCTTTATTTCTGGCACGTTTGAAGCACAATTATTAGATGTATGCAAGTCATGGTGTGATGCAGCTAAAGGGTGTGCCGAATCACTTTGATGGTAAATGTTGTGGTGAGGTGGCACAACAGATACTTTATTATGTGGCCTGCCCATCTTAACAATGTCAGCCATGGATGCTTGGCCCGATGCCCCTAACCAGGCAGATTGAAATCCAGAAGGCGGCTGGGAAGATGAAGAAAATCCATCACCTGCACTTGTGCATGATTTACTTTCTGTAGCCACAGGATCACTGAAAGAAATGTAACACAAGAATAAGACAACGATAAAGTTGCACATCACATGTAGATTGACACTCACACATCTCAAATATTAGTTAATGACCATCATGAAAAAAATGACTTTCCAAGCTAGAAAGAGCAATATGAATAGTAAATGCCTAAAGATTTAATAGCCACCCATATTGCAGAATACAAGGGAAGGAAATTTATTTGGACAAAAAAATTCACAACATAAGATTTACATGATACCGTGCCCAGGAAAACAAAACAAAACAAATCCAACATGCTAAAACCTAAAAGAGTGAAGCACTTAGAACTCATATCACGTAACAGTAGCCAGATATTAGAATTTTTTGCAGATGTTTCAAATGTGCTGATGATTATTTATAAAAATTTCATCCTCCTAGTTTATAAACCTACAATTCATGGATCATAAGTTTTCAATTTACCCTTTACTTTGTTACAACTTTCAATAAATTTCCTAGCCTCACAGGAATGGCCATCAACTTCAAAAAGTTGCACATCCATTAATGTGATATATTTGAAAGCTTGGAGGGAAAAACAACATTTCACTCTCCACTTCCCCTTTGCCCTTCCACCAAAGCATTATAAATGGTAAAAGGATAACCAAGATGAAACTGCTATTACTTGCTCCATGTGTAGCAAACTTTATGCTCCACCACTACCAGTAAGTTTAGCATGGCATTCCCTTCCAGATCTAATTAAGAGTTAACAACTCTTTGATAGAATATTGGCCCATATGTCCAGCAATACTAAATAAATGATCTGGCACAATTCAACTTTGTTTCTATTAAAGAAGCATATGGAAATACATATACTTTATGATACATTCCCAGAGACCAATAAAATGCAGAATATCTGCCTCATGTGAATCAAAACATCAATAGTTATTTTCCCTAAAAAAAAATTCAATAGTTTGTCTTGAAATATTAGGCACAATAATTGCAGATAAGGTCATAGAATTCTAAAATTTACATAATACCAAAGTCATCGCCATGTTAATTAATTTTAAATGGGGACAACCTGGGGAATGGAGTTTGCCAGTTGATGTTACCTCCTCCCGTACCACATGCTGAAGATGGCAAACCAGCATATGCATGGGTTTCATTTTCCTTCTTGTATGTCGATTTCCCATGTGAAGCACTATAATCTGAAAGAAAAATGTCGAAATCAAGGGGAAAGGAAACAGAGTTTAAGAAGAGAAAGAAGACAAATATCAAGTTTATAAGAATCAATACACAGCTGACACTAGTCCAAAACCAAAGCCCAACACTCATACAAATACATCTAATAAGGGTAGACACACCTCGAACATTACGATCTGCACCTCCTCTACCACCTCGATGTGTCATGCTGTTAGCACCACGGAATCTAAGATCAACTGGGTCCTTATTCTGAAGCAAAAGCAGAAAGACATAAGAAAACTAATGAAAGGACCATTATGTGTCATGGAGACAAAACACCGACATGGTTGCATAACATTGTTAGGAAAAATAATCAAACAGGTTATATGAAAGAATGTGAACAAAACTTTGATGTCACCAGACTTTAGCTATTTTGCTTGTGAACACACCTCTTTTTTTTTCTCTCGCTTGCTCTTGACCTCATGGAAGGGGTCTGCAAAAAGAATGATGCTAATTTAGGAGTGAAGCTCTACATAATTATAGACACAGACACATTGAAGTGGAAGAAATCTTCAAACAACCTCATCTGTCCACATTAAACCATATTTTAAAGAAACTTAAAGCAACTGGAGGACCGTTTACTAACTAAATTAATGACGAAAATTGACTAGCCAAAGAGCATACAACCAACTGACTCAAAGATAGATAGAAGCTAGGTATAGGGATACAGACACCGAGGATAAAATAACAAGACAGGATAGCACCTTGGAAATCGTGGACTAAAACACAAATGCAGAGCAGAATCGAGTTCATAAAGTTTACACACATCAAACACATTAGATCTTACTTCAAAAGCTAAAATATTATGAAAGAATGAGACCTATTTTCAACTTAAACACAATATATTAATAAATTCATGCAGCTGATCCGCTAAACATAACATTAATTCCACTCATGGATTTCCATTAACAGTTAGAAAGTGGAATTCCATCACAGGACATGGGGATGCAAACACCGACATGTAATCCACCTCACAACATGCTAAGCAAGCAGATAGTAATCAAGTTTAATCACACAAGAAACTAAAAGCTAAGGTCTTAGATATCATCTATCACTAAACCTAGATAAGCCATATTACCAAATTCACTCTAAATTTTCTAAACTTCAACCTACTTTCTGAAATGCTTCACTTAAAACATCGACTATCAGGTTAACAAACAGCTTAGTAGATGAAGTCAGTTACTTGGACATGCCAATAAAGAAGCAAATCGAGACAACTAATAATCCCACTTAATTGAAACAGAATCATTATAAGCGAAGAGAACCAAAGAGGTTAAGTCTCCAGAATCAATAAAAAGGAAACGGATCCTCTCCTTTATGCCAAAAACAAACTTAAACCACAAAGTTTCACCTCTTTAATGCTTATATATTGAAAATTATCCTTAAAAGTTCGAAGAAAATAACCATAAAAATTAAAGAATTCTTGATGAGCAATCTAATCAAACATACAGTATTCAGTACATCAAGGTCTCCTAATTTTTTTTCTTCCTTTCAAGAAATAGTATGAAAATTTGGTCCAAAAAAAAAAAATCGAACACACTTGTACACAAACTTCCACAGAAGAACTACTCCATAAGTATAAATTTTCTACAGTTTATCTACACAAATAATCAGTTTCTTTTTTCCCCGTAACGCAAAGAGAAGCAGGAGAAAAGGGCAAAATTGGAAGAAGAGAAAATAAAACCTTGAGCGAGGAGGCGATTAACGGCCTCGTTAGGGTCCATATTACAATCTTTGAGCATAGCGTAGATCTCAAGCTCGGGACAGTTGACAATTTCTTTCAAGCTCTGAACTATCTTTCTTGAACCCGCCGGAATGGCGGAGATTCCATTATTACCCTTGCCGGCGGCGTTGGTAGTAGTGCCGTCTCCTCCTCCACCTTTGCCACTCATTCTGTCTCTTAACTACCTTTCTCTCTCCTCAGATCTGAGAAGCGACGATGTCGCTTAACGCACACTCGCTGAGGTACTGCGTGTCCCTCTCAATCTCTGCTATACGCCGCGACGGAGTTGGAACAAGAGGATATTGAGGTGCCAACGACACTGCCTGCTTTAAGCACCGAAAACAAAACCCTTCCCTTGTGTTCTGTCCTCTCTTTATATTACTATTTTTATATTATTATAATTTAAAAGAAATTCAAACTCTATGGGTTACTAAATCGGAGCAGTTACGTTGTAGTTGTAGACGTTCCCCTCTTTCACTTCTTCTTTCGGCATTGTAAATTTGTAATTGTATTGAACATAAATTTGATATATGAATATTTCCAAATTTTAATTAAAATAATAATATTTTAAAAATCAGACCGAAAGTTAAATCTGTAATTCAATAAATTTAAGAATTTGAAATATGATCGAATATATTATTTTTACCTATCGAAAAATTTAAAGTTTATTTTAAAAAGTTAAATCTTTCGCGTCGTAAATGTATTGAACATAATATTTTCAAATTTTAATAAAAAAGTTATGTTTAAAAATCGGACCAGAAGTTAAACAGATAATACAAGAGATTTAAAGTTTAAAAGGTTAAACTGGTATTAGACTTTTTTTTTTGAAATAATAGCTAAAGATTAAATAAAATTAAAGAATTTGAAATATAATTAAAATATATTGTTTTACCTATCGAAAATTTTAAAATTTAATTAAAAATTTTAATAAAAATGAATTGATTTATTTTATTATATTATAACTAATTAATTTATGAAAATTTAATCGATTAATTAATAAATTAATTGATTTTAACGACAAAAGTTATTAAAATAAATCAAATTGAAATGTTAAACAATTCGATATTTTTAATCATCGATTTCTTGCACATGATGTTATTGGGCATATCCGAGCATGGGAGCAAACCTGCCGATAATCCCACAACTCGAATATCACCGAGCTCCACATCGTATTTAGGTTGTCAAAATGCCGCCCTGGCTTCGGACCAGCTAAGCAACCGAATACCTCTCAAATCGTTCTCGACAAGTTAATCCCGAGTATAACTCGCTGTCCATGTCAAAAAAGAGATGAGACCCATGCTTGAATATATCCAAGTGCGTCCACACCTAGAAACTGGCTTAGTAAAGAAATGTGTTGTCAATATTTTTACGATTGAACTGGCCGAATTAGTTAGATTTTTTAATTATTCATCTTTTCCGAAGAATAATTCCATTTTTTATCTGAGCATTACGTGAGTAGGAAAGGAAAGGTTAATGACGCTTCCACTTCCATACCATAAACGGAAATGAAAGTGGAAGGTTCTATATAAGTTCAAACTATGAAGAATGTAAAGTAGAAAATGACAAAAATATCATTTGATCCATATCATTTGAGAGAAAAGTTATCACTTTTTTTTTCTTTTTGGTTTAAAACTGATAACCAAAAAGAAAATATTTAATTATTTTTAATACATTAAATATAGTACTTGTTATTTATAAGAGTTAAATATGATATGTAATTTTAGGGTTTAACTCAGTTTCATCTAAAACTATAACACCTATATCTACATATAAGAATGAGGTCGAGATTGTTATCAATTATATGCAGTCTTTTCGTTATATTTTTTATTACTCGAATTCTTGACTTTTATAATCACAAAAGAATAACCTTACTAATTTTTCAAAGACTCGTCCTCAATTCTTATTATAATTTATAAGATAGAGAGTAAAAATGTTAATGGGTCGAGTCGGGCCCTAGTCGGCCTGTGGCCTAGTTCATGACTTGACCGACCCATCTTTTTTTTTAAATGTCAAAAATGACATCGTTTTTGAAATATCAGGCTGGATTAAAAGTGACATTCCTAATAGAGACGTTATAATAGAAAATTATGTATAAATGATCTTTTTATTTTTAAAATTTATTCTAACATTTACTTTTTCAAATATTGTGACCAATGATTTGAATTTCATACCGTACCCGCAGGAACCAGTATCGGTACGGGTATAGTCAGTATCGGCGAAAAAAACTGGTCGGTACCCGTCAATTTCGTCGGTACCGGCCGGTACTAACAATTTTAAAAAATTGAGGGGCTTTTTCGCAAAATTTTCAAAATTTTTATAAATTTCCCTCCCTCTCTCCTTCCCCTCCTTTTTTCAAAGTTTTTAAAATAATAATAAATATTTTATTACTAATAATAATTATAAATTAAATAAAACTTAAAAA
>JAOSBL010000002.1:33620301-33633858 GCA_027568915.1 Erythroxylum roraimae | reverse complement strand
TTTGCCCCGTGTAGGTTCAGAGCGAGGAGATTAAAGACTGGGACGAGTCAACCGCAATGGCCAAAGGAGTCTGTTTTATATTTCTCGAAAATGTATTTTGTTTCGCGTGTTTGGGCCTGTAAATTACATATGTGTGGGAATGAGTTACTAATAAAAATAAATACTAGTGTGATGTTTGGATTTGATTGTACTGTTTTGGGTGGCATCCATGTATCCTCCCAGGGGGTATTTGGGTGTTACATGCCATTCTTCTATATAAAGATTAAGTGGTTTCATTACACTTCTACAAGAGCCTGTATCCATATAACCGATAACTAGGATTGGTCTAGGATACTTTTCTAAAAGCAACTGAAGCTTGACATATGGTCACGTGACTACTAGTTTCTTGGACTCCAGTTTAAAACAAGCTTATTTCACTATGTATATAGGTTCGTCATCTGCTTCTTTAAGAGAAGAGATGTCATCATAAAAGACTAACTGTCAAGAATTGCAAGAGTCTCTTCATCTTCACTTGATTGTTCTTCAAAAAGAGACTCTGATGTCCTCATCATCCCTGATAGATATCATAACTTCTATTGATTGTAGGATCTTCATATCCTTTTTGGATTTTTTAGGGCAATCTTTTGCATAATGGTCGGATTTTCCATAAAAGTAACACCCGTTTAGCTTTCTAGCATCAAAAATTCCCCTCATTCTTGAGACAAGTTCTATCATGCTATCTTTAAGAGACATATTTGGCCTTGTCATTTAAAGATCTATCCGGGCACTAAGCTCATGCAATCAATCTCTTCATTTTGTTTATGGAACATCATTAAAAGTGAACCACGTACTTCAAGTAGGTTTGTAAACAAGGTTTACTTGAGATCCGACTGGTTTAGTCATCAATTCAATGTCATCAATCTCAGGTTCGACTTTTGCATATGGTTGAGAAAAGCTTGAAACAACCATCATCATTTGCGATATCTGGATGAGATCTGCAAACTGTTCTGAGCTTTTTGAATTTCTGTAAAAGAATCAGAGTCTTAACTATTAGTTTGGTTGTCAGAGCTATTTGATATTGGTTGAAGGGTAGCTATGAATTCTTAGTCAGGTATTGGTTCTTTTGGTGTGTTTGAGGAAGGTCTTTCTTTGGTGGAGAAGGTGCCAGTGCAAATGAAGGTTTAGAAGTTGATGGAGTGCTTTGTGTTGGAGGGTTTGGTTTGGAAGGGTTTGATGGTCTTGTAAAGGTATGTCTTAACAACGAATAAGACAATTTAAATAATTTTTTGCAGTCAGTAGCATCTGGATATGATGGGGGGTGTTATAGGTGGGTCGTGTGGCTGGAAATGTTGAAGGATATGGATCATATACAGCTCCAAAATGTTCTTTAACCATATCTGACTCAATTCTTTTAAGCTCTTCTCGAACCTTTTGAAATTCTCTTTCTTTTTAGAGAACTCTGGGCCACAATAATGCTGGTCGATGTATCTTCTCATATCTGAATCAAGTTGGGCAGCTTGATTGATCATTCATTGATGTAATTGCTTCACTTGGAAAGATATGACATTAACTTTTGAATATAGTCCTTGTGTCCGTTGAGACAAACTATCGATGTTTGAATCAATTCTTCGAATGACATTATTTTGTGCCATAACATTTTGTGTTTACCAATTAAGATTTTTTTTGTTGTTGGAGAAACAAGTACATGATTACTATGTAGATTGATACCTGTAGATCTCGAGGATGGCTTTAGAGATACTCCAATGATTTTATTGGTGTGAGCTTCCAAGGGTGGAAAATCTTCCTCATATGATCTCATCATTATACAAGGTATTGGTTTGGGTTCTCCTTGGGGATTAAAGGTACAAAGCATCTTGGTTGGATTAAATACCCTTTCCCAACTTCTTTCAACAGTTTAGAGAGATTCCTTGGTCTAGACTTAGGATTTCTAAACCAATTCAAGGCCTCGAGTTGTCATCGTCATCATGTTTGGGTTGGATCCTCTTTGATGGTTGGCATGAAGATTTCAATTTTCTACTGGGCTCCTCTCTTTAGTGAGGAATATAAACATCATCATCGCTATCAAAGTCATCATCCATCCAACATTCACAGTCTGAATCACACATAGATGGATCTGCATCCTAGATGGAATGGCCATTAATGTGGCTAACCTATATCTTACGTCCATCAAGGTGGACAAAATGAATTGGAGGGTCATCAACGCCTTCTTCGTGAGAAAAGGCTGGGCTAATCATCATGATCGGGCCAGAAAAGGCTTTAGATGATTCTGGGTGTTCTTCTCCAAGCTTGCTAAAAACAAACTTTAGTGTCTTGTCCTTCAAGCTTCTCAAAATAGGTGGAGTGGTTGTATGAATGAAGCGTCGATGAGAAGTATGAAACTCCTTTTCATAATTTGTGATCCACTCCATAGGCATCATCTCTGTCACTTGTTGTGGTGGCAACTATCATGGAATTTGTATGATAGTTGTCTCATTTTAAGACATTTCTGTTACCATGTAGAGAGCATCACTTATAGAGTTTGGAAAATTTAGGTCTAAAGCATAGCTCTCCAGTTTGTAGATGACTTGATGATGGAGTGTGACCATGATGACAGTAGGGTCTTGTTCTACATCAATAATTTGGATTTGGACATTGAACCTCGTAGCGAGTGTTGGATCATCAAGTTTGATACTGAAATTTGGAGCGATGGTCATGATTTTATAAGTTTTGTCCTTATAATTCAAAAAAATAAATCTTTCTTTTCAAGCACATTATTTTATGTTTTCTATTAAGGGAAGCTAAAAGTGAAAAATCCTTCTTGAGATATCTATAATACCAGATTTGGCTTCTTCTTCTTCCTTGTGCTAATGCATAAAAAGGTTTTACCTTCTTATATGTTTGGTTTAACTAGAAATTTTGTAAAACATTTAGGTCTCGTTTAATAACTGGTAATTAGAGGTGGGAATGAGAATACAACCTGCATTCCTAATTTTTAGTTATTTGGTTACCGATAATAGATAAGATAAGGAATGACAGCACTGGAATGAATCTTAAATAATTCCAGACTTTTATTCCTAGGGGGTGTGGATATACGCTGGAATGGAAAGTTGGGAATAAGAGATAAAGATATTATTAGAATATTATCAAATTGTTACCAAATATTGATTATTATCATAATATTATTATCAAAAATATCTTTTCTATTAATTTCTTTAATAATTATTTTATTTTGTTTTATTGATATTTTTATTCTTATCATAAAAATTATTCATAATTATTTAAAAATTAATAATTTTATAAATCATTAATTTTTTGGAAATATAAAATATTATAATTAACTATGTAAAAATTATATAATAACTAAATATAAGTAAAAAAATTGAGTATTTCTCTCGTATTTATTCAACATAACTTCTTCTTTTTTCGTCTCTTTTTCTTTATGTTTCGTTTCAACTGAAACTCTTTATTCACTTTTTCTCTCCGGTTGCTTATCAATATATCTCTCTAGGTTAGTTTTTACTTTTCTAAACTTTTTTAGTTTCTTTTTTTTCTTTTTGTGATAAATTCGTGTTTTTATTTTTTCAATATTATTGTATACGAACATGTTCATCATCTTTTGGGAAATCATTGAATTAGTTAAAAGAAGAAACCACAAACCATATTCAAATTTCATCTAGGTTTGCATGACAGCTCGAGACATAGCCAGAGTCATCTCAATGATCAAATGATACTATAATATCTATTTTAGAATTTAACATTAGATTATCTATTTAGACAATTCATTATTTTGATTGATTCTTATAAGGATATTATTATCAATATTGCATGTTATAATTATTTTGTTATTTCAATGATTTTATATCATAAAATAAGTTCATTAGGGTTTTTTAAATTTTACTCTTATAAGAACCAACCAATTTTTCATGTTTATCGGGTTCGGGTTAATTCGAGGCCCAGCCTGACCGACTAAAACCCTAATTCATAAAAGCGAGCGACCTTCTGTTTAAACTTTAGAGCACTCCCTTGTATTTTTTATTCATCTCTTTTGAGAAGCTCTCTTGTTTTGTACCTCTGTTAAGAGTGTACGTGTGTGGTTTTTGCTTTCCAGGTTTTCTGTAGTTTGGCTTTTGGATGATATTTAGTGTTTCGCTGTGCTTATCTGTTTTGTTTTTCATTGTTAGGCAGTGAAAAATGGGAGCCAAATCAAAGAAGGTATCCAAGAACAAATTGAATAAACTTTCTCCTTCTTCTCAATTATCCAATCGTACAAAGGAGGGTGCTTCATATTTCTTGGTGGGTTTGATTTAATCGTACAGAAAGTTTTGTTCTTGTAGTTATTTGTTCGAGGATTAGCGTCTTAGTTTGTCATATGCCTGAAAATTATAATTTTTTATCAAAAAAAGCCACTAGAAGCAGGGCCTGGACAAAAGCTTTCCCAGCCACAAGAGTCGAAAATTGGTGCAACTGTGTTATATATCGGTCGAATACCTCATGGGTTTTACGAAAATGAAATGCAAGGTAAAGGTTTCTACTTTTTATTTATTTCCTAAATTTGATTATAATGTTTGGTTTGGTTTTTGCTTTTTATTCGAGGATCTTATTATTTGGAATTTTTCTTCTGATGCTCATCTATTTGTGCTCTTTCGCAGCATTCTTTTCGCAATTTGGTACGGTGAAGAGACTGAGAATTGCACGCAACAAGAAGGTTAGAGTCGCCAGTCCTTTTTTTTAAACGGTTCTACCCGGTTTTTGATTTCTTATTGGCATGTGTTCGTAGATTTTGAAGGCTTATATACACGTTTCAGTCAACTTTTTTAAGCAGTAGTCGTTTTTTTTCTGGGATTTACGTGGAAGTTAAACCATTTTAAGGTAATTTTGTGTCATGAATCGATGTCTCCGTAATGTGTTTTCTTGCTCTAGTTTCAGAGGAAATATATTCCCTTCCTGGCATATCTCCACAGATATTTAAATGAATATGGTGATATTGTAAACTTATCTATTCATTTCTTTATCTTGACTGCAGTATCTCTAGAAACGAGGCACATGTTCTATAAATGAATCCTTTGTGTGATTTAATCCAACTTTTTACTCTTTAGAAGGAGTGAAAGGTGTAATTTCTATATTGACAATGATAAAAATGTTATCACTTTTTGTTTGGTCAGAATGAAGGGTAACAACTGTAGATTTTGTGCCTTTTATCTTCTAAATGTTTTTTTTTGAAATTTTTTACATAGTTTTTAAGAAATGATTCATTATAATTAAATGAGAATATTCTTCAACTTGTACATGAACACAAAAACTCAATTTTTTGTTTTACAAATGAAATTATGGTGGGGAAAGGTTCCGCTTCTGGAAGCTTTTAGGGTATTAGTATGTAGGATATGTGTGGTCTTTTTCCCTGGTGCTTCAATCATAGGTTTTGCAAAAGCAAGCTTGGAAATAATTCCAAGCTGCTAGGTTTCATATTAACAGAAATTGTTTAAACTTACCCTATTTAAGACTTAAATGCTGAAGGGTAGACTAAAACCTATTAATTTGAGCAGATTCTGTTTCTGCACATTAGTTCTTGCGTAGAAATGGTCGCTCTCATCCATCGCCAACCTGGTAGGAAAATTTGGTTCTGGTTGATGTTTAATGTGGAGTCTACATTTCAATGTCATGATAGGTTTGATAATGTAATTTTTCAAAAATCAAATTCTAGGATTTGATCTTACTTTATATGTTCATAATAAAACAAGAAATTTAGAGTGGATTCACCTTGAATAGTGGAAAAAATTATGTATGCAAGTGTTTTTATATCCCTGTTGTTTGTGTACACTATCTCACATCATATAGTGTTCAAGTGTTGGTAAAATGAGGTCATTATATCACTTTCAAGTGCCCATTATGTGAGTACAACGGTATTACTAGTCCTTATTCTTCTGCCACCTTGTTGTTAACAGACCGGAAAGTCGAAGCATTTTGGATTCATCGAATTTGAAGATCCTGAGGTTTTCTTAAATCACTTTAGTGTTTAATGTCTTGGAAAACCTACCATTTTGGTTACCGAAAGGACTCTTCTTGTGAAATGCAGGTGGCTGAAGTTGTAGCTGACTGTATGCATAATTATCTATTGTTTGAGCATCTACTACAAGTCCATCTGATCCCCCCTGAACATGTTCATCCAAAGCTGTAATTGATCTATACTTGTTATATGCCTCCTTTGTTCATCACTGTAGCATTAGCAAAATGGATCATTTTCCTGAAACTGTGATAAGTTGTGAACTTTCACCAGTACTTAAGTCTGTAAATATATGTTTATAAAACTTTTTATATTCTTAAAAACCAATTTTAGTCAGCTGTCGAGGTTAGATCCTCCAAAGTTCATGGATTTCAGTTTGTTTTTGTGATTATCGTACTTGGTTTTCTGTTTTGTGTTTCTTCCTGGATGAATTAGCAAGATGCCAGTTGAAATACAATAGGCCCTTATTAGACTTCTCAAAATGTTAAGACACAATTTAAGGTTATAAATTGACTTGTTATTAGCATCCATTGCCATTAAACTTATCTAAAGTAGCATATTGTGAAAATACCCGAATATTGCCAATATCTTCAAGTTATAATAGCCATGATTCAAGGAAGGTCATGCGTACAGTTTTTCTCCCAGAATATAGAGGTTGCTTTTGTTTCCAGCGGGTCTGACATTACTTTTTTTTCTATTCGTTATCATCCATCTTTTTTCCCCTTATTGTTTTATGAATAAATAGGTGGAAAGGGTTCAATTATCGAAAGAAACCAGTGGACTGGGTGCAAATTGAACAAAAACGACTGAACAAGGTCAGTAAGAATAATAGATGACAACTCATGACAAATCGTTAATTGGTTCTTAATGGCTTGGGGAAAATTATTTACTAAAATCATTTTTCTGTCACCTGATCATTCAGGAAAGAACTTTGGAAGAGCACAACAAATTGGTGGAGAAGATCATGAAGCGAGATCGGAGGAGGCGGAAAAGAATAGAAGCTGCTGGTATTGATTATGAGTGCCCAGAAATTGTAAGTCGTTCTTTTTACTAGACTGGATATTGCAAAGATAGTAGGTTGACTACTGGCTGAGAGGAGTATGCTTTTGAAATGATTCTTGTGCAATGCAGCTATTCTCATTTAGGATCAATTGGCACCTGGCTGTTTGCTGTATAACTTGCTAAACACTTGTAGCAGTTTACACCATCATGGCAATTCTTACTTGCAAGTTAGCTTAATGTTATTGTAGCGCAGTATTTGATTACTGTCACAAAGATGCCACTCTTTTGGCAAGTTTCAGAAATGCCCTACATTTTCCGAATTTTTCATCTTCCCAACTTGTGTTGCCTTGTTAGGCGCAGGTCATAATAATATGTTGCTTGCGACTGCATAATATAACTGTTACGAGTCAGTATTGATTGATTATACGTAATGATTCTTTTCCGAATGTTTAACATTATAAAGTAGTAGTTATTTTCTAGTTAGTATATGCATTAATCAAGTTGTTGAAAGAAGTGACACTTAGTCTTTTAACTAATTAGTGTAGCTTTAATAGCTTGATCGTACTGTTGATCCCTTTTCTGTTTTGTTAAAGGTGGGTAACATCCTACCTGCGCCAAAGAAGATTAAGTTCGAGGATTAGAGGGTTGCTTGCAGAAGTTGAGGAGATTTTCTCTCAGAAACAGTATAGGGAATTTGCTTGAGAACAAGTGTAATGGTTTTCATGAAATTGTGTACAATACGGCAAAAGCTACACAGCCAGCCAGACACTGGTAGAGAATGTCTTGACTGAGACTTACAATATCCTCGCTCTTCTTTCTTGTAAACAATTTCTGCCATTACGTAATATCTACTACTCCAGCGTATGTGTGCCTTTTTTTTTAAGGTTCTCCTCAGCTATTTATAGGACAGGGTAATGTGTTGTGCAGCGTCTTAAAGTATTCTGATAGGAAAATAAAGATCATGAAACGCTTAGAAGGAATTTCATGCTACTTCGATTCAGATACCAAAAAGCTTTGCTGCTACTGAAATAAAATGCATATAACAAGACAGATAATCAAATGAGTCTGTATTAAGTATTGATACATCCAGAACACATAAGAAATAAACAGAGTTCTTTGTCATGCAGTTGCTCTCAGCTCATGCCTTTGAGCTACTTCACATTTGTGAGTATCATACATTGAACTAGTGGAAGTTTAATCTAAGTTGACCATTTCAGAAAACAATATGAAAATTCAACAATCATTAACTATCAGTGTCACCATCATCATCATCAGTCTCGTAGTTATGGCATAATGATTGAAGTACAGTATTTGCAGCGCCAGTTTTACTTGCCTCCGCTACTTTATTCTCCTCTGCTACGACTCGCTTGCTACTATCAACAAATGCATCTTCTTTCTTCGTGACAGAAATCGTGAACAATGGAGATCTCAATTTCGGACCTGAACCAGTTGATTTTTCTGCAGATAATACATAAAATTTGTTAATAGTCATATTAGACATTTCATAAGACTACAACAATTGATACAACACAACTTCTCCAACAACAATTTTCGGAAGAAAAAAGCTTTACAGAAAGCAATTATCATAAATAAAAGACTAATAAAGAGCCTAACATATTAAATTAATTTTAGTAGAAGCTCAATCATCAATGCAAGTTGTATAAGGAAGTTTATTGCCAAATAATATATTTCTTTCAGCCATATCCGTTCTTGATAGTATTAGCAACTTATCTTGGGCTCGAAGTTAGCAAACCATGCTCAAGTTAATTAGATTTTGAGCCAGGCTTGAACTTTTTTCTTTAATTTTCATGCATTGAGCTGGCCTCGAAGTCAAGAGTTTTGACTCGAGCTAAATGGTCTGGCCCAGTTTAAAGCCCAACTACTTTTTTAAATTAATTTTTTCCAATGAAACAATGTTTTGTTATTACAAATTAAGCTCACTCTAACCTCCGGTCGAGCCCAGGCCTTGTTTTATTTTCAGGCCAAGCCAAGCCCGAATGGGACCAATGCCACCCCAACAAAGACATGAATTGGTTACGCAAGAATGTTCGGCTTACCAAAAAAATCATGTCCAACTAAGACTTGAAATTTCAATTTTATGATTAAATACGGATAACTAGACAGGAAACCATTAAAATATTCCAGAGGAATTGCTTGGACATCACTAATCAAAATATTATTGAGTGCAAAAGAGGCCATGAGTTAATAGAGTAGATTGACAATGCATTCACAAGTTATAAGAAAGACTAACGCATTTACATGAAAATTTTGAAACTTAGAGAACATATCGGGATTAGGACTATATTACATGATAACGATCTCAACTCACACGTGAAGAGTTGCCGCATGTGCACCATAATTCACAGGTCTAGTGTGTTATTTAGATATACTGAATTGCAAGTATTTTCATGTCCTAACCTCAATATCTAAAAACTAGCATTAAACCAGTGGGAAGAACTACCAAGTTATTTTGGCATATTCATTATCCATCTAATCCTTATCGTATCATTTTAAAGTTTTAAAGCTCAAAGGATCCTTGCTTCCTATCACTAACAGTGATCATACAAAAAGCAAAGAAAGATATATAAAAACTCCTAGTCAAAATGATCAGATCGGAAAATAGCAGGGAAGAAAGAGTGAGCATACCTCCATTACTTGGACCATCTGATGTGGCTTTTGTTAATGCATCTGTTGGCTTATTTGGCAATTCGTCAACGATCTTTCTCTTCTGCATTTAAGCAAGTAAGGAAAATGGTTAGCAAACACAATATTCATATCCCAGCAAGGAAAAACAAGCTGATCTACCTTGAGATCATATTATATTTTGAATACAATAGCTCAGTGCGCAGGATCAAGAGAGATGCCACAAACAATGAAATGGGTATAAACGATTGATAATATGATAGGTTATTTCCAAGAGACAAATTAAATATAGGATGCTCTCCCTTTTTCTTTATTATTTCTCTGTGGCACTATAGCATGTTCATTTAGGATAGTCACCAAAATCAATCATAAACAAAAACAAAATTTATAAGATTGGAAAACCAAATTATGAGAAAGATGATGGTAGTTTAGAAAAATCATAAACCCATTATAAAGGGAAGTCTTTTTTTTTTTAATATAATTCCTTTTAGAACAATGTTAAAAGAATATTGTGAAACAGAAAATATATTCATTACTAATGTGTTTTTGAAAGTCTCAATATTAACTGGATCATGATAGTTCTTATAGCGTTATTAAGACTTTTCTATAATTCTATTCACATTAGAATAATACTCCTTTCAAATTAAAATAATCCATAGAAATAGCTCACAAAAGGGTAATAAACCAATGCAATAAAAAATCACATTGTTTAAAAATAGCATCATTCTAGGAAAATGTTTTAGGGAAAGCATTATGTATATCAAAAGACTGTCATAATGGCACATGGCTAGTTCTTAGTTCTCAGTAATACTTGGGCATCTTTTTCTTAACTTTTTTGTTATGCAAAAAAAAAGAAAATGAATGGAGTTGTAAGTAGATATACACAAATTAAAGGGCTAGTAGATTATACCTTGAAATTGTTACTTGCTGAAGCATCTTCATCATCAGATTCTTCATCAGAGATTCTTCGTATAACCTCCTCTGGCCTCTGCTTGATTGTTAACACAAAGTAAACCATGATAAGAGCCAAAAGAGATTTGGTGCAATAAGTGAGTAACAAAAGAGTATCAAGAAGGTATTTCAATACTAACATGAAATATTGATTTTATAAGAGCTTCATCCTCTTCTTCAAACTTCTTCTCCTGTGAGCACATACAAGAATAAGGATGAGAAAGCTTAGAATGCAAACAGCAAAATAAATAACTTAATAAGCACATCTTAGTCCATAACGCTCGTACACTTAATTCACAACATAATCCTTACATGTAACTTGATAAAAACTACACATATAAATGGCTGCAAAATTCCATACTACCGTGATGATTATTACATGCCTGTACAAATTCTCAACCTAAAGAAATCAAGCAAAATTCCACACTACTGTGATGATTATTACATTCCGAAGTGCTACACATTTCAATCATAAAGCGTTGCCCAAGCAAAATGTGGGATACTTTCATAGGAATGACATCACACCAAATAGAGTCTTCATATATTCCTAATTTGAAAGACATCAAGCACCTTCGAGCAACTGGTATAGTACTATCATCTACCCAAGCAACTTTGTAAGGATTTGGATGTTCACCATGTTCTCAAATACCACATTTATAGTACTTCCTCAATCAATGATAATAGAAATTCTTTAAGTCCTATACAACTAGGATAGCATATCTAAAATAGAATAACGTATACTACTACTACTTCCTATCTAATAAGGAATCCTAACACAATCTAAATTTCAGCCTTACTTTGACGTAAACTCAATTCCCAATCCTTATCCCACCAAACTAAAATTTGTGGTTAACTAATCTTTCCTCTTTTATTTCTTTTATAGACTTTAATTTCTTTTACATTAGATTTAGTTCAAACCTTAAAAGTAACTAGAGCTAGGTAATTGGTCACAACAAACATTTTAGTCAATTGATTCAAGAGTATCATGCAAATTTATTCAAGGAGCAATCCTAATTACATAAGATATATTAATTACAATAGAGTACAAGACAAGGAGACCATAAATATCAAGTTTTAAACTTGTTATGCAGGCAATAGAATATTTGGATGAACCATTTCATTAAGCTTACCTTCTCTGCCGCTGTCCGCTGCAATGCTTCAAGCATTGCATCTACACTTACAGTTGCATGTCTAGACTGCAGAACATAAATAAAAGTACATTAGCATACAGTCCTAAACAAAAAGAATATAATATATGTGTAACTCTAAACTGTCCCATAACCAGTATATGTATATAGGAAAATTAGAAAGCAAATTAGTATAGAAATAAAAAAAAGTTACCTTCATAGACTTCATTTCATCAAGAGCTGCAATAATATCCATCTCCCTCTTAGAATCCAAAGTCCTGTTCTCCAAAGCTTTCATTGCATCTCCCATCTCCTCCGCATTTCTGTTCTTCTCCATTTTATCCATTTCCTGGAAACATTAGGAACAATGTTTAAGATTGCATCATGATGAAGTATAATTCAACTTGTGAAAAGAAACATAAGAGAAAAAGTGAAGATATGCAGGACCTCATCCTCAGCTCGCCAGGGTTCAAAATTGCGGGTGGCACCGCTCTCAACAATGTAATCTGAATTTTGAGGATCAGTTTTAATGGTGAGCTCAGCAGAGCACTTGGTACACTTGAAATAAAATCTAAATAATTGTATGCCCAGGTATGTCTGCACTTAAATTGTTGTTGTTAATTGATGTTGGAAAGAAAACGAACAGAAAGAATAAGAAAATAAATAAATTGAGAAACTAATACCTCGCCAATAACATCTTCCTTGCGGGAATTGAACTTGGTGCCTTTGTAAATGTAATTACCGCAGGTATTGCATCGGATGCTCATGGGAAGCATCATCCTTACTTTAATCTGTTGGTTCTTTGGTCTCCTGACTCTGGGCAACTTTGATGGGTCGAAGTCAGGTGGATAATACTTGTTCAGTACTTTCCTTTCTCCCATTTCTTCTACCTAGCGACTACTGAATTATCATATAACAATCAAGTCAATTACAGAACCTGTATGGTTCAATCAAGATCACAATTAAGAAAATAAAGCAGGCTAAAGGCCAACCAGTAGCAAAATTAGAACAACCACAGCAGAAGCAATTAACAATATCTCAAAGAAAAGCTTCATTGGAACATAAAAGACCCAATCATCCATAACGACCGTAGAAAGACACAAACATAAATTTCATAAAAATTCAAGTACTAACACATAATCTTGAGGGAAATGGATTAACCATTAAAACCGTCATTGAAGGCGACCACCTAGATTGAAACTACAAACTGGAAAGCCCCAGAAGGATGGGGAGACTTTTATGAAATCTGCTGGCAGTATTTCACCACAAATTGAAATAAATAAAAAAACAGCAAACAAATATTCCTTCTCTTTCAGGCTTGAATTTCCTCCCTGTCATCCTTATGGAATAATATGCATGACAAATGCAATCCACAGCAAAGATATAACAAGACAAACAAAATTCCAACCTAACAGCGATAGAGAGGCGGCTAGATCAGCGACAAAACCAGGGCAAGAAATCCAGGTGAGACTTGTGATGATGACAGCGAACGCGAGAGAGAGTCAGTGACAGAGAAAACCAGAAACAGAGGCGAGAATGAAATAGGTTAGAACCAGGCAACGCGAAGACGAAGGTCAGTAATAATTAGTAGAGCAGGTCCAGGAAACACTACTAGAAGGGCCTACAAGAATTTATTACTATTATTGAATATTAATTTATTAAAAGTTATTTAAAATACTTAAATGTATAAATTATTATACATTATTTATTTATTGTATGTATATAAATCTTTGATGTTTTAGGGTGCGGTTGGTTTGTACAGGGGAATGGTAATAGGAATGGGAATGAATATAGTAAGGAATGGGAATGGATATTATCATTATAATTATGATGGTTGGTTAAGAGGAAGGAATG
>JAOSBL010000002.1:33596449-33620201 GCA_027568915.1 Erythroxylum roraimae | reverse complement strand
TAATTAATTATATTGTAATTAATTAATTACAATATTTTAATTAATTAATAATTATATTTTAATTAGTTATATTTTAATTAATTATAACAACTACACCCTTACATAACAATGATACCCATTCCTCTATATTAGGAGGGGAATGGGGTATTACCCAAAAATAGGTAATGAAAATAATGACTCTATAATGATACCTTTTTACCAAACTTAATCTTTCATTTCATAGTCACTGGATCTGCCGGTGAATACCTAAGACCAAAAAAAAAAATCTTTCATTTCATACCCATTCTCTTTTTTCATACCCACCAAACAAGCACCCCCTTAATGTTCTCTTGTCATTTAGATATCGGCGCTTTTTTTTATAGTTATGTGATGTTTTACTGTAATCTTATCATTTAAGTATTAGTGCTTTTTACAGATAAAGAGATAATAGATTTCGGTATATTTTAGTTTTAAAATATGTTTTATTTTTAAAAGTTAAGTTATATTTTATTTTTATTTATTTATATATTTATTGTAATTTTATTTACATAATTATATAGCGTGTTAGTTTTATTTTTTTACTCTTTAATCTACATTATTCTTTTGTTGTCACATTTACATGTGGGTCTAACAAAAATAGCATCTCTATTATATAAGAATAAGGCTGCATACTATCAAACCTTTCTAGATTTCGCTTTACTGCAGAACTTTAAATTAGATGTGACGACGATATAAATTTATTTATAATTTTGTAATATTTTCATGACATATTAAATATGGGTTTATCAAAAATAATTTTTTTTAAAAGGATAAGCTTGATTACTATTAAACCTTTACAAATCACACGCTTCAATTGGACTGCAATTGGGTGTTTACAGTAATGACGAATATCTTTGTCGTAGTACAAGGTGGATGAAAAGTCTCTCAAAAATGCATTTCTTCTTTCGGTAATGTCACTGAAGCTGCGCTAAATCTACTAATGTGCCCCATTCCTGTTCGACGAATTTCCCCAACCGCACGTAACTACTAGTTCTTTACCTTCTCAATTGGTTGCTGCTTTCTTGTGGTTTACTACGGATAGCATATGATAAACACAGTGATAGGTCCAGAGGGATGAGATCCTCAGTGCCATTTATCATGTTCATACTCCATGCCATTTAATTTCATCCACAAATTAAATGGCATGGAGTAGGAACATGATAAATTTGTGAATGATAAATAGCAGAGAGGATCTCATCCAAGGTCTAGAGGCTTTGGATTTGTTAGTTTTTCCAAAGAGGACGAGGCTGCTAGTGCAAAAGATGTCATGGATGACAAGGTAATTAAACATCAAAAGTTAGTAGAAAATGCTAGGCTTTATTAGAAGGATTTGTTGTTTGCAGGCGGTAATAGGTAGACCATTGAGAATAAGCTTTTGTCTTACAAGTTTGAAGTTGACTCGGCTCAGGCTCAAGCTATCTAGGCTCGGTCTTACCTAAGGCTCAACATTTTGAAATAAAACGATGTCGTTTGTTGAAGATGACGTCATTTTATACTTTTAATTTAAAAATATTGATCGGCCGATTCTAACCAGTTCTGAATCTATTGTCATCTCTAGAAGTGCTCTTATTGTTATCCCTCTATGGAGATGACAATTGCGCCCAAGGCTAGCCTGACCTAAACTCAATAGGGTCAGACTAAGATTGATCGGGCTGGCTTAAGGCTCTACGTTAAAAATGACATCATTTTATATTTTTAATTAAAAAATTAGTTGGGCCGAGCTCAAGCTACCTTCAGCCTGGTTGGGCTCAAGCTCAAGCCCAACTCAACTCATTGTCATCATTAATCTCACACCTTCATCCATATTACACGTCGTCATAATTGCTTGCAATTGAAGATTGTCAACAAGCCTGACCCATTGCCATTTTTAGTCCTCGCTGTTGGAGATTGGTCACCGGCACAACTCATTGTCATCTCTAATCTCTCACCTTAATTGCTTGAGTTTGGAGATTGGTGATTACTTTTTTATGTTGAATAAGCCTAAAGACTTAGACTTTCACCAAGTTGAATAAAAGTAAAGCAGGGTAAATCTGTTGTTTCAATGAAATGTTTCCTGAGTAGATAATTTGCACTATAAAATGGTTGAAAATTTCCTTTCAGATTTTAAGCTTGTCTCTCTTTGTTGGTTGATTATTCGGTTAATTTGAAATTCGACCGTGCTAAGGAGGAATTCTTGCAAAATTTGCATCGAACATCTTATCGACAATATAAGTGAATTTTGAAAAATTAGAACATAGAATGCTAAAAAGTGTGGAATGAATCAGAAATTCCATGGCTAGAAAGCAAGCAAGCCTCTGCATGATTATGCTTTCACATGATCAAAGCTCATATAAACACCATCATGAATTTTATTTGCAATAGCAACTGTACAACAAAAAGAGGGGAGACAACCACTAGAACTAACTTTGAGAAAATCTAGAGCATCCCATCAAGTTGTCAGATGGACAAAGAAACTATAAGGAACAAGGACCAAAAGCTGACGTAACATTAGGACAAGCACTAACTTATTCTATAATGAAGCACCATGGAAGTTGAAAAAAAAAGCTAATGACCATCGAAGTTAGAAACGAAACTCTGTGAAAAACTGAACTCCAGGACAAGAAGCTATATCAAACTAATAAGGACATAGGACTGTTATTCCCTGTTACCAAATCTCTTTGAGATGATGGGGCGGACATCATCAGAATCAGCCAACATCTCTAAGAAAGGAAGTAATGAAATTAGAGCACAATCAGATGGATCACTATACCAACTCTTAATAGGAATCCCATTATTCTCTTGCAACTTGAAAACCTGTAACCAAAGAAAGAGAGCACAAGATTAGTGAACTTAGGTCATAACCAAAATGCAAAGTAAACAGAAAACATATTCTTGGTTAGATTAGAAATGAAAAGAAACATATTCGTTCGTTTCCTTTCACCCGGGAGGTAAAGCTATTAAACTGCTTTCCCCATATCTATATTATAAGCTGTCTGGTATGGTTGGCAGCCAAGCCAAATATGCTTTCATATAACTAAACTCTATGTTACTTTGAAACATAAAGCAAGACGCTAATAGTCTGCAAATGACAGAGACTGCAGATTCCAATATCAACCCATGATTAGATCCCAAAGTCTTAATCTCAACAAAATGAAACAGAAATTCCATGGCAATTTAAAAGCAAAACCATCCACTATTCCATCAGGATTGCAGAATGAAAAATCCAGACTACCATGTTACGGATATACTTGGTAGAATGGTCCAACTTAATTCATAATAATTTTGTAAACAAGTTCAAGTAGTTCTACATAACGGTGCAGCATTTTAAAGGAGAGGAATATGACGCAAGAAAGAGTACTCAAAATGTGTAACATCAAAACAACTGGAAAATTACAAACCTGTGGCGAATTATCAATTATAGCAACCTTTGCAAGATCAACACCTAAAACTGTCAAATCTTTTGTGTAAGTTCCATCTGAAAAAATGCACGATTCACGATAAAATCGCCGAGATATTAGCTTCCCATCTGGATCCAATATGTCTAAGAGTTGCCCAGCATATATGCTTTGACTAGCTGTAAAGATAACAACTTCAAATATCTCTGCAACTCTCTCCAAGAATGTGTGGAGGTAAGGCCTCTGCTTTACATAGACAATGTGCTCTTTCATGTCGAAGAATACAGTAAAGGTGAAGTCCGCATCATCAGAATGTTCCAAGGTAGAGTGAACAAGTGTTTCTGCAGAAAGCAAATAAGCAAAGCAACATATAAATAAAAGAGAAATCATATGACCCAAATCTTGGATCCTACTGCCAGAAATGAAAAGTGAGCATAATGACTTCGGAAGAAGATACACCGAGAAAAATAATGATAAACCAAATTAGACGGTTCCCAGCCACATAATGACATAATGGTATGAAGATCCTTCACATCACACCTTAAATACATTGTAATCCAAGTTTTAGGCGTGTCTTTGTATATGCCAGAATAAACATGGTCGGTTACAAAAATTTGAAACCCACTAACAAGTTCGGGTTGCCACTGCAGTCAAATTATTAATTTTAACCTATTAATCAGTATTCAATCTGGTCATCTCATAATTTTTTATCCCAAGTCAACTACAGTACCACTGTAAAACTAACAAGTTTCCTTATGAATACCACAAACAGTACAATTAAAACAATGAAGAATCAAACTTTACAGAATCATTACATTTATATCATATGAATGTTAAGTTAATGTGAAAGAAGAGAATATTTGTTCAGAAAGAAAGCAAATGCTTAAATTTCTCACCATCCAGATCAAGTACCAGAGTTGTAGACCTCCTTCTCAAGGAGTCCTTAGGGAGTGTTGTGGGATGAAAGTTTGATACCACATCTGACAATTCTGGTTGACTTTTTATGAACGACTGAGGATCAAAATCATCAGCTTGATCTAAGTCAGTACCTAGATCAGCCTCCTGGTTGCAATACCTTATTTGGTTGATAGCTAGGTAAAAGCTAGAACTATCAGGTTCTATGATTGCTGGTTCCCATGTTTCTGTATCATTTGAACAAGTCATTTTGGCAGTATCCTCAAGATATGGAAGCATTATGCACTCATCGCCCATATCAAACATGTTTGGTTCTGTACACTTGTAATCAGGAAAAGGATTTGTCTTGGTGATATCATCAACAATGTTCCCATCAAAGGGTAAATCGGTAATAATCATGTCACAGATGAAAAAATCTGATACATTGCAAGTTTGAAAATCTGATGTTTTTGTGTCATCATCAGCTCCATAAGCTTTTATCCCTGGCACATTAAGATCGTTGTTGCTTCCTATAAAAAATAGACAAATAAGCATATTGGATATCTTCAGGATTAAATTTAACTTGAATCTTTTAGAGCTTTATATGTTTCACAATCCCTTTGCTTCAGCAGAATTTGATTAGCATTGACCAGAGTAACTTCACACAGTTGACACAGAAATATCAAGCTATTGGCCAGGCTGAGCAATAAGTGATGAAGGGGATTATAATTTACAAATCTGCGTCACGCTTTTAAATATGTCCATCTACAAGATCTCTCATAACCCAGCGTTCAATCTTCAACCAATCAAACATTGTCCACAATCAAGTCTTGGATAGTTAAAATTAGATGTCCGCTAAACTAGCCAAACAGGAACACCAAGAAGCCTTCAACAAGAATAAGGTTCCCATAAAAATGTACATACAATACGTAAACTCAAAAAGAAGTTATGAATTGTCATGATAACCTTAAAAAAGGTAATATGCACCCTGAGCTGGCCAACATTTTTTTGGTAGTGATAACCTAAATTAATTCCCATATACAGTTTAATAGTATGCACATTAAGAGATAAGTATCGTTCATACCTGAATCATCTATATGTAGCACACTGTGGACTTCAGCAGGCTCCAAATAAGGGGAGAAAATTGTTTCCAAGTTTGATGTGCAATTAACAGACCCCTGCAAGTCAATGAGCCATCACGTATAAGCAACCATCAGGTATTTAGTGACATGATTGCTGTGCATAGAAAGCATTTCCAAATAATAGATCAAAGACAGAAATCAATGATGTGTAATAAAGGAAATTTTGATCATCCTTTGATGACCTTGCATTATAGTCAGTGAACAATAGTGGCAAGTAAGACTAGAATTTAGACCATTATTTACTTCATGAAATAAAAGGAAACATAAACTTGGGAATATGCTTCTTCTCCTCAACAATATTTTCATGACCCTTTCTGTACTTATCATGGACAAGATAAACTCTTCTCAATCTGAAGAAGTTCAAAAGTAGTTGATAGATGCCCATTTCCAGCACATATAAGATTGAGAAATACTAATATTATCTTATGTTATGATCTGTTTGGTTTGTAATAAATAGAAAGGGAAGCACAAACAAAACCAAAGGCTCAATGTTCAGATTCTCATTGAATAAATGGTGTAGCCTCTATAAGGTATGTGGACAAAACAGTAATTGGAAAATCAAAATTACACAAGAATTGATGCACGTAATCCAGAAATTCTCATGGAAAAACAAATGAATAATAGACACCTACAGAAGTTCATGTAAAGTGGTTGAAGTTGCAAGGAAGGTATGCTCTCTGAAATTACAAATGAAATAGAACAACAGAATCAATGTAATGAAGGAAAAATAAAAAATAGAAAAAACAAATGCATAGAGCAGTTGAGCTCAAATAATAGGCTTAAAATGGGAGGGGACATATTACATTTTCCAACATAAAATATGATCTAATCAACAGTTATAAATGCCAGTGTGAAAATAACAACCTTTTTGCATGAATCATAGGTTTCAATTTCAAAGTTCAGGCGAACTGATGATTTCCACTACATATAAGATGTAAAATGTAACAAAACGGTTTCTAAAGCATAAAAGTAATCATATTCTCATATGGTGGAATTCATAGAAGAGTTTTTCCCCAAGGGGAAGGGAAAAAATATCAACAAGATAATGTCATTCAAATCTCACCATTCTCCATGTGGTGCAAGAATCTATAGACACTGATGACTGTTTCTGAAACTGAATATCTGCTTCAGTCAGCAATCCTTCATGACAAGTAGCTTTGTCACTTTCATCATTTTGAGCCTGTATATCTATTCTCGAAGAGTCTAGAAAAAAGAAGTGGTTAGATGCATAAATAAGTAAATCCAAATAAAGTCAACTACACAGCACAGATTACAGATACCAACAGAAAAGTACTTGCTGCACACTAAAGTTTCCTGTAAAATGAAAATCAAATTTCACATCTACAACACGTCAACTTGATATCTTTTGAGATGTAAGTTCTCCACAAAGGAAAGTTATTCCGTAAGAAATTGAGATGGAAATAGCCATTGAGGATGCAAGGCTAGTTACAAGTAAGGACTTAAAAGTTACATAATCTTGCAGGTTCGAAAATGCAAACAACACTTGATAGTCTATCAACTTACCACAACAATCCACACATTTCCGTATGCACAGGTCTGATTCTGGTGTTTGTAGAGAATAGGTAGCATGAGAACATGATTTTTTGGATATTAGTCTAGACTTTTGGCACACACCAACTCGATTTGTGTCTATTACAGAAGCTGTGCTTAGCTTGGCCTTCATTTGTAATGCTGGCATTTGCTCTGTTCTTGATGTGTGCACCACAATCTCGACCTCGAAACATCAGGGGTAAAGTAAAGCCCCTAAACAATTAAAGCACCTGCCGAGACTGTTGTCACAAAACAAGGAAAAAATTAATCAGAAATAGGAATGAAGAGTTACACAAAAGAATGAGGCTTGGCAGAGGAAAAAGGATGGCTGCAGACAACTGCAGTGGACAAATGAACATGTAAAAACAGGTCGGAGGAACTTCAAAACTAAAGATGTTAGCAGCACCTAGGTGTCCACATAGGGAATGCAACTGGATGATCAAAAAATAGTTCAAAATTATGGGATTGGAATGGTGATCCAACAAAGAGCATGTGCACAAGTATGAAATGTAAATTTAACTTGTAATCTAATATATTTTAACGTCACTGTTTTAAAGTCCTCATCAACACTTCCTATGAAATAATTTTTAAAGGGTGATTGCTAATCAGCAAGTTGAGCTGTAATAGGGGAACTTTTAAAGCCAACGTATACATTCTTTGATAAACAGAGAAAACCATGGAAAACAGGAGCAAGCACACCAGGCTCAAGAACATGACAAAACTGAAGCTAGTGAAACAGAATAGAAAAAGAAAAGAGTCTTTAGCGAATGTTATTAGTAATTTACATAGGAAACAGATCCTAGAATCTTAAATTATGGATACTGGATTTACATCTCCTTTCTATTTCAATTCAAGAGTTCTTATTTGTTTCCACGCCCTAAAGTAAGCTCCGCACACACCATATTATTTTGAATACCTAATGAGGGAATCACCAACTTCAGTCCAAAAGCTCGAAACCCAGATTAAAGAAGGCCACGACTCCTCAAGCTCACAAACTCAAGTCAACCTAGAGTTGAACGTAGACAAATACAACCATAACCAGCTAAAGCAACCCAATTTAAACCTTGATAAAACACATAAAGAAAATCAAGATCAGCCAAAAGAATCACAATAACAAGCAATTCAATTCCAGCATAAAACGAAATCCTCGAAGATAAACCAACTCTACGAAGTGCCGTGAACAGACCCATATACTCAAAATTTTCAGTGGAAGAGATCAACAAGCAATAGCTTCTCATGAGATACGGAATTCACCTGAAGATGCCGAAGACACGTAAACATACATACCTGTGAAGCTAAAAACTATAACAACATCGTCTCTCTCCCTAACAAGAGCCGTTGTTTCGTATTCCTTTTTCCATATGAAATCATAAAACGAAGACTTTTGTCCACCAACGGTCAGGACTTGGACAGGAGCTTCATGTGGGCACCACTTTTAAGGGGATCGACGGTTGCAGTTGAGTCAATATTGACCTGTAAAATTTTGCCACGTCATCGTTTTACCAGCTCAACCTTACGCGTTGACACGTGCTTGTTAGGGGATAGAGAAGAGAGCTCTTCTGTGAAAGAATAATACCAAATTCTCTGCTTTCATTAACCTTTCTGCCTTCGTTCTATTAATTTTCATCCACACATTTACGTAAAATTTACAAAAATATGTAAATAAAAATTAGTAGCACAGTCTTAAAACAGGCTAAACAGCACAGGTGATCCCATGCTGAAGAAACCCATGAAAACAATTAATTGCAATTCACGCATTTAAACGAGTGTCGTACCATTTTAGTCTACTATTTTTCTCCCTTTTTGTGGGCTCCAAATCTTCTGTCTCATTTATTCAGTACCTATTCTGTCCCACTCATTCATAACCATAGATTTTTACTGAGGCCCATTAAAATTTATGATTGTGGATGATTAGGACAGAATAGGTACTGGATAAATGAGACAAAAGATCTAGTTCCCTTTTTGTGGGTTATTTGAAAACAAACTCTATTAGTTTAAAGTAAAGTTGCGTATTATTAAACTTCGTATATTAGCAATATTTCTACCGAATATAATGCAGATATAATTAGTAATTTATATATTATTCTTTTTCTAAATTATATTAAACAAAATCACATTTTATGTATTAGTTTATTTTGTAAGTGTGAATTAATTTATTTTATTAAGATAAATTTTATAAACTAAAATAAATATATTAATTTTTGTTTAAAAGTCTAATTTTTAATTATACTTTAAATTATTTGATAGACAAGGATAGACTCCTTCAATTATTTTTTAAATTTTTTAATTTTATTCAATTTTTAATAAATTTTACAATAATCTAATATCAGTTGAACCTTTTAAATTTTAAACTTATTATTCCTGTGACCTTCTAACTAGGGTTTACTGTGTGATAGAATATGTCAGCCAGTAGGCTCTAGGGTTTTTTTTTGCTCTGCTATGGTAAAGTAAAAAAAGAATCTTATTTTGCTCATGCGACAACAGTCTCTCCTAAAGAAGGAAATGAAGATAAATAAGAGTACGCGAGAGAAGCAAAGTTCTTAAGAGGAAAGATGAGGGTTGTGCCCGTTAGTCAGGATAGCAAAAGAGGGCTTTGTTGTCTGGTCCTTCATATCTGGAACTTACTTAAGATATACATACTTTCTGACTTTGTGTAATCGATAATTTAGTCCAAATGAGTTGTTTGCCTTTGACGTAACCAATTGGCCGAGATTGTTGTCATAGTTTCCTTGTGTACCTTCTGGGCCCTAATTGGTGACCTTATTACATTCTTAGTTTTTAAAGTATTACAATCTGATGATCAGTTCTTTCATTGATGAAACACTGAGTGTAGCAGTTACGGTAGATTTAAGAGGTGGAAATGGAAATTCCTGCCAATTAAATGTGTATAGGCCTTTCGGTCTTCCATTTTTCATGTCCTTTCATATTTCTTGCATGTAACCTCCACACGCAGCGCTGTATAAAAGCTAAGCTTGGTTGAAACCCTTCTACAGGTACGTATCTGCAATGGCGTTTGACTTCAATCTGAAGCTGCTGTGTCTCATGGTGGCTTTCCTGGCATGCAGCTTGGACGTCCACACAGCGAAAGCACGGCCCTTGGGGTCAACTTCAACCCTTATATCTCGTCTCAAATTGGACGAACAATCACCCAGTTGTTGGGACTCTTTGCTCCAACTCCAGGCATGCACTGGCGAGATCGTTCTTTTCTTCATCAATGGCGAAACTCACATTGGCCAAAAATGTTGTGAAGCTATACGCACCATCGGCGAGCATTGCTGGCCTGAACTCATTGACGCACTAGGGTTCACTGTAGAGGAGGGAAACATGCTTGAAGGGTACTGCACTAGCACCCCCTTCGATGCTCCCCCATCGCCAACAGTGGTGCCTGTTAATCTTGTTCCTTGAATGGATATATACACATATACATACAATAAAAATGTCTGGAGCGTTGTGACTACGCATGCAATTGCTTTGATATGGTTTTGTCTTCATCTAACTTTATTATTAACTAATATATTAATTAAATAAATTAAATTAAATTATTCAATTAATTTTAATTTAATTTATAACTAAATTAAATTTTAAAATAAATATTTTTAAACTTAATAATTATTTAATATACATATTTTAAGCATTAAAATACATATTTTCAGCACTATTTTAATTCATCTTCTAGCCCAATATATTCTATATTCAAATAATTTACTTCATGCTTTAATAAATATTTTAAAAGCATAATAAACAATGTAAATAAGATAATAAATCAAATCATGAAATATAATAGAGCAATAATAATAAAATCAACCAATGGTGTTTTACCAACTATTAAAGATAATAAATAAAGAAATATAAAAGCTTTTAGCAATAGAAATACAAACATTAACTTGCTAAAAGTTTGTTAGTATGCAAAAACATAAAATACAAATTAATACTTTATTTTCACAAATTCAATTTAAAAATATCAGTCATCATCTTCAGTATTCAATTGAATCTCGCACTAATGCAGGGTCTAGAAAATTTTGATAGTACGTACCTTTACCTTTACTTAAATAGAAAGGTTATTTCCGATAAACTCACATGTAAATGTGACTCAATTTAAAAATATATAAATAATATATTTAAGGTTTTGATAATTCCCAAGGCTTGTGATACATTTTTTGGAAAAAGGGCTTTAGGAAAAATAGGGTTAGAAAGGCTACATGTTATGAAAAAAAAAGTTTTAAAATAAATCTTTTTTTCAAAATAAGCACTTTATAAAAGAGTTCTTTTAGATAAATTTTTTTTTTTTTTTTACGGAATGTTCTTAGAGGGTTCCAATTATGGTAAGGTACCTTTAAGCCATCCACATCCAGACTAATTCCCGCTTGAGCACGATAAGTTCCTTACAGGAGGCAAAGCTCTGACCTCAAATTTTAAACGACCGCATACATGAGGATAATTCGAACCCGCGACCTCATTTAAGCTCCAATCCCAAGTTCTTTTTTGATTGTTAGTTTTGTAAAGGAGAGAGAGACTTTGTTTTAGATAAAAATATTTTTTCTTATTTATTTTCTAATCATTAATAAAAACTATTGACTTATTTTAATTTATAAAAATAACTAATTACTAAAATTTTCATAACAAAAGTATTAAAATAAATTAAATTAGAAAATAAAATAAGAAGTTGAAGTTAACAATTTTAAAAATAATCTCTTTATTAGTTAAAAATATAATTAACCTTTTCAAACCTTACATATAAAAGATTAAAAATCAGATTCTTTCTTTTAGTCATACCTTATTTTATTAAATCTCATCTACACATTTACGTAAAATCTACACAACATATGAACCAAATTAAGTAACACAGAACCATTAAAATAAAATTAACACAGAATTGAAACACCCTAAGGACAACGGAGTTAAGGTGCTCCAACCCGTATGATTCAGGTGTTGTTATTATTGGTTATGAATCAATCATATCCTTATACTAGTGTGCTATCCATTTAAATGTAATGAGCTCTTACGTACTTTGTTTACATAACAGCTAAATTTGTACAACAGTCATTTAATAAACAAAACTTGCAATTATAACCAGTCCAGAGATAGGATTCCAATCCGGATTGCCAGGCAACCAACGGATTACCGTCTCAATGAAAAATACAATGATGTTCAAATTTAATAAATTTTACTCCTAGACTCAAAGGAATAACAAAATTTTAGCTCATTCATCTTCCTGGCTGCGCAACCTAGCCAGCTTGTTAGTAACAACAACATCAAGCTGGGCGGCTCTCTCTACTATCTCTTTCCTTTTCCTGGTTGACACATCATGAGCAATCTCGGCACAGTAAATCCTGAAGAACGTACATGAAAGTAACTTGTTAGCATTGAAGATATTCCCGGTTGTAACCATAGACTAATCAATTCAAGGACTATACATGAGTGCATCATCAAAACAGACCTGTTGTGCATCATCAAAACATCAAGCTCTTTGACATTGTGAACCACAAATTTCTTGAAGCCATTTGGAAGATAATGCCTTGTTTTTTTGTCTGATCCGTAACCAATATTGGGCATCAAAGTACATCCCTTGAACTTTCGCCGGACTCGAGAATCAATACCCTTTGGTCTACGCCAGTTGGTCTGTAACAGATGTAAAAGGGAATCATTATCAAAGCGGCGCACATGCTTTAGCAGGACAAATAATAGGAGTGAGAATCTAAATAATTGCTCACGCCATACAGGATGGTACTAAAACCAATAGCAAATCCATTTTCTTAAAAATCAACAATGAATGCAAAAAGGATCGTGTATGCAGAGATATAGTAACAGAAAGCCTGAGAATCCAGCTAACTGTGTCGCAAACTACATGAATTTTCTTTCTGCCCTTCAAACGAAATGTCCAGCTACGTAAATTAGCTCAGTCTGGACATCAGATACCATGGGCAAATAACCCTTTTTTTCCAGTAAAAGTCCAAACCCTCCAAAAAGCAAAAACAATAAAAGGTTGGATACATAATAACAATGAAATAAGATCCCAGACAAACATGTATGATAACCAAAAAATTCAAAACAAAATCTGCAACCTCAGCCGAAAGATGGTGAATTTATTTGAATCATCAATAATTAGTCAGCAATATGGAATAATTTGCATCATAGATTGCGTCAAATGTAACCAGAAATCAAAATCCTAAAAGAGAAGATATTTTAATAAACAATAGGAAATAGGAGATCAAATGCAACAGAGATCAGATGGTGATGCATGTATATTTTTCATCAGCAAACTGCAGAAAAAAGGTGGATAAGTATCATCACACCTCGTTGCACAGGACCCATGCTATTGTCTACTTGAAGAAAACAAACCCACAAACAACCAGAGTTGTTGGTGGACTGAAAGCTCTTTAGCTAGAGGTATGAGGTGTGATGATGAAAAGGAAACCTTTTCTATCGACACCACTTTATCTCGTATTTAAAAAGAAAAATTGCAATGTATAGAACATAATTATGTCAATACAATTAGAAGGATCAGATAAAAGGTCGATCTTTATCACCATCCTGCACAACAAATGCAGGTAAGACTGGGTGTCAATAAAGCATCGTCATTTCCCGTGCTAAACCTTGTATTAAATTTTTAAAAAACTGCAGAAACTGACACTCACAATTAAGTTCAATCAATTACCATAAAAATGGATCAGATAGTCTTGGCTCACCATAATGCTTCAAGAGGAGCAAGTAAGACTGGGTGTCAAGTGCTATCATCATATATATAAGCCTATTATGTTTCCAAAATAAAAGTTAAAATCAGAAACCAAAAAATAAAATGAAAACATACTCTTGGAATCAGATATAAACTGTCAATCACCACCTTGCATATAGACATTAACTATGCAAGTAAGACTGGGGCGACAATCCAATCATCATTTTCCATTTAAAGTCCATGTAAAAGGCCTAAAAATTTTACACACAACGTGCCACGATTTACGCACCCAAAAATGAATGGCTTAGATGTACAAAAGTTTGATACTAAATGCATTAAACAAGAGCAGTTGTGAAGTAATATACTTTCACAGAAATCTTGCGGTCGCTCTGGGGACGCTTGAACTTCTTGACTCTCTTCTTGACAATCTTCTTCGACAGTAAAGGCACCGCCATTTTCACTTACCTTCACCTGCAAATCAAATCGTATTTGCTTCAATTCAATAGCTAAGCTGAATGCAAATCAATCAAGTGTAGAGAAAGGACGCTCACACTGGCTTAGGGACTAACAACGCCGCCGTAGTTCCGAGTCATTGCAAATGGTGGAGCTCCCTATATATAAGCGAACCCTAAAGAGTGCGGCCTATTAGGGTTTCGTTTTGCATATTCTTTCTCAGAGTTGGCACGCAGTTGGGCTTGTAACGGAAAGTTGGGGTTTTCAATTGGGCCTTAAATAGCCCACATAGTAAACGAATTGTCAAAAAACTCAGATAGAATTTAACAATATTTTAAAAATTAAATCGATAAGATAAAATATTTAAGGTTTAAAAATTTTAAAGTATTAAATCGTTATAAAATTAATTAAAGATTGAATAAATTTTAAAATTTTAAAATATAATTAAAAAAATTCTTATCAATAAAAATTTTAAAGTTTAATAAAAAATTATTTAATAAAAATTATTAAAATTATTTTAATTTATAAAAATTAACCGATAAATTAATAACAAAAATTATTAAAATAAATATTACGTGATTCAAATCTTTCCCATTCCATTCATTCCAATAAGCATAGTTCTTTTCATACATTCATGTCACTTGAACCTGGTAGGCTTTGATAGGGGCAATGAGCTTATTCTGTTATTTGTAGTACACATATCTTATCAAGGGGACAAGAGTTCAAGAAACTATAAATGGAACAGTAAAGCTCGTATGAGTTGGGAGATGTGGGGACAATGTCCTCCCATTTCTTGTCCACCAACTGCACATGAGAACTCTGCTTTTGGATTGCTTCAAACTCAAGCTTATCCATCTGTTTGCTCAGAGACTTCAAGAAATTGATAGAGAATGCCATGTTGAAGCATTCTTCTGAAACTTTCTCATCTCCAAAGAGTTGGACTCCGACTTCAGCTTTGCGTGAATCAAGGTACCCAGAAAGCGGTGAGTTCCAAGTACCAAACTTCTGGCTCGTACTGCATATCTGGGAAAAGGGTCAAAAACATTCTATCAGAATCAAGCACAGAAATAGCTTATTTCTTAGTACATGAAAACCCACTTATGGTTGGACCATCCCAAATGTCATAATTTTTAAGTACACTTTGCATAGAAAGACTGTTAACATCAAGGATGCAGGCGATGAGAAATGCATTTGTTTGGAGCAAATTTGGATAATTACAGCTGCGTTGATTGTTACTGCTTTTTTGTTGTTACCTCAACATATTCCACGCCCATATCACTCAGATTATCTAGAATGTTTTGTGATGAAAGGGAGCAAATAACTCCTCCAGATCCAACTGGTGATTGCAGTATTTCCCATGGTGACTTCATTAAAATTTTATGCCTTTCCTCTTCATTTACAGCACTACTAACAACTGGAACCTTTGCTTCTTCCAAAAACCAAACCTGTAAGAATGTAAAACCTTTTGATGCATTAGCACAGGGAAGAAAAATCCTACAAAAGGTGGATTATTGCATGCATCACAGGCAACAAGGCATCTAAAGAATGGCATTTTACATGGATTACAATCCACCATTTGTTGGTCTATGACACCCAAAAAGCACATTTGGTTTCATCATATTAGACAATAATTATTCTTCTTGAAAGGACTATAGATTGAAACTTTTAGCTACTCAGTTGGTATGGCTTGATTTTGACAGTGAAATCTAACTGATAGCGCATGATAGAAAAGGTAGATGTTATTGAAACTGAGCACAACAACTACAAAACTCCTGCATGTGGAATTATATTAGTGCTACACCATCACAATGGATACCCTTGTTCAGGAAATCAAGATGCTTGTAGTATCCTCTAGTTGAATAATTAACCACAGATACGGTGTACGTATGTGTGTGCGTGTGTTAGAGACAGTGAGAGAGAACAGAAGAGAGCCGTCAAGTAAATAATCAGAATTTATAGTGACCTTGTTGGAGTCAAAATTAAAGTAACCATTGTTCCAGAAAACTGTTTTCAGGGATTCGATTTGTTGCTCCGGACCAACCAAAATCAAAGGCACAGAGGCATGATCTTCTATCTGCAGCAAATATAAGTCCTTATAAGATGTAAAAATAAGAATTATCAGATGATGCTGACGAATAAAATGTTTGCTCATTACCATAGATGTTTCATTTCTGAAGGTAGAACAATAGATGTAAAATACTGAATTGGAAATTTTAACATCCATATGACTTCTAAAAAAAAATAGATACCAATTGTCAGAATCCATCTAAAATTGCCATGTGAAAAAGAGAACAAAAATATCACCTTTAGAAAGTTACCATCTCTGAAGAGTGAATTCTGAAGAAAAGGAAATAACGAATTCTCATTGTTCAAGTCAACAAGATCAGTCCAGTTACTTCTGCTCTCTGTCCGTATTTCATTGATGACTAAAACGATAGCTACTTTTCCTTTAGCCAGGAGATCGAGTCCATCTAGAAAGTCGACTTTCATAGGCAAATCTCCTTGAGCTGCATTCAGGTGGAAAAAGTTCTGGGGGGAATCCTTTAGTATTTTGGCTTTCATGGCAATTATCAACTCACTTCTGCTCCATCTGGTTTAACAGACAGAATTCAGGTTTAACATATCTGACAGCAAAGTACACCAAGAAGACAGCATAGATTCAAAAACTCCAGTAAGGAAAATTCAATACTTACAAAGTATCATACTGAAGCTAAGTTTTTACATCAACGAAGTAGCATGGTTGGCTAATTTCTTGAGCCACGCAAGCAATAGATGGAACTAATGATGAACAATAGCGTGAAAAAAAAGATAAAATGGAGAGGAAAAAAGTTCCTAATTTAAACATGCATAAACAGGGTCCCTATTGTATGGCCACAGAAAATGAAATGGGATAATGTACATCAAAAACATTTTACAAATCAATCACTCAAAGTCCACCGAAACCCTCTCCAAGCTTCCATAAATAAAAATACGGGGAAAGACCAAATGATAAGGCAAGATTTACCGTTTTGATGGTGCTTCTAAATTTTGAAGTGCCTGTTGCAGCAATTGAGAATTTACACCAATAATCTGATCTGCAAGTAGACTCCTTTGGGACTTTTCCCCAAACCTCAATCCATGAAATACATGTTTCTGTTCCATTTCACATAGTTTCTTCTTTGCTGCTATAAGGCGTCTTTGTAACCTTTTTCTTTCTTTCCATTCCTGAAATAAATCAAAGTTTGACTTAAGCCACACGGACTTCGGTGGCTAATATGCTTAAACAAAGCTCTAAAGAAAGGAAGGAAAGTGCAAAGAACGAAGCCTAACAACAATCAGCAGAATGTTCCAAAAGCAAGATAGAGATTTCTGGGAATAAGAGCATTGAACCAAGGCGTCACCAAGGACTATGCAAAGTGCCCTAGAAATGTTATTACAATAAGTACCATTTCATTTTGACTTCCCCATTATTCTAAAAGCCAACTTTATAGATCTGAAATAGCATTCAAGTGTATACAGAATAGAAGATTTCCTGCTCCTTCTCAAACATATTGTGATGGTGCTCCAACACAAGTTGTTGATGAGAATATTATGCTGTCTGTTATCCAGCACCAACAAAAGCAGAGAAGACAGATGGTCCACAAAAAGAGAAGCAAGGCTTTTAACTATCAGACAGAAGAACAAATAAACTGTAGGAAAAGCAATCAATCAGAACATATATCACGACAGGAAGAAGAAGAAACCAGATCTGGTCTTTAAAATATCTCAAGAAGGATTTTACATTTTTAGCTTCTCTTAATAGAAAACATAAAATAATGTGATTGAAAAGAAAGATTTATGTTTTGGAATTATGAGGACAGAACTTATAAAAACAGAAAGGAAAGTTGTTAAATGACAACGAAACAGCATTGAAATTGGTATCAATTGCTAGCTTTAAGCTCTCAATAGTAAATACAGAACAGAAGAGTATGCCTCACAAGTTGACGGCGTTCTTTCTTGGACCTCTCGTCAGAGCGTATGTTTAACTCAAGAAGACCTTTTGGGGGTGTAATCTGCATTTCCCTCTTATTCATATCAACATCAGGAACAATTGCCTCAACAAAGGGTACCCAGACAAGGGGACCAGATTTACCAACTTCTCTTTGGTTAAATGTTCCATTCCCATCAATCACATCCTTAGACGGTTGAAGCATGACTTGCAAAATATCACTAGCTCCAGTGTTGAAAACCTGCACAACAGTCCCCACACATTCACCAGTTTCCTGCATAGGACAAATACTATAGCTTGTTGAATAATTTAAACTGCACTCCAGAGCAACAAACTGGAAAGAAAAGATCATAGAAAGAAATGGCCATAATATCCAAGTGATATGTGTTACCAATAAAGAGAAAGTACAAGTGAAAACTTCCAGTGAGAAGCATTTTCTAGAATGACATGTTCCACTCCTTAACACTGTGTTCCAAACAAGAATGACAACTCAAAAGGAAAATAGAGGACTACAAATAAAAGAAAATGACACCACATAATTCCAAGTAGAGCGGAAGAAGAGAAGGATTGAAATAACAACCATAACTGTTTTGGGCTTAATTCTTAATTGAATTGAGCAGATGTCACACCAAACAAGAAGACATGTACACAAAATACAGCATCCTGAAATAAACTTTCTTAGCAAGAGCAGGAGACTACATAGCATATAGTCTTTAGAAGCACAAACCTTAAGAATCATCCTCAAGCCAACAAGATCACGAGTGTAAAATTCTCCTTCTGCCAACTCTGGCCTGTCATCTTCTCTCACAAGTAAAGTTGATCCAACAAGTTGCTTAGCCTGAAGAATCCATTAACACAGTTAAACAATACTTGTAATATTCTCATCTCAAATAAAAAAGCCTCAAAAGTAGAATTTCATAGGGTTCATATAATAGAGCGAGTTCATCAAGATTGTCTAGGTAATCATATGATTTATGGTGGGAACTCTTTTGAGTTCATGGAATAAGTTAAGGTCATAGAGTTAAAGGAATAAGTTAAGGTCATAGAATTAAAGCACTTCATCTTCCCTATATATTTCTTAGGCATTGGGCGACCCTTCTTGTCAAGAGAAAAAGTTGCTTTAGCTGTAATTCACAATTACTTTACAATACATATGACTACCTTATATTTTTCATTTAAGGTTAAGTAGTATGTCGAGGCATATAGCAAATTTACAAACATGAAATTTCTTTTCAGATAAAATGATGGCTAATTTCTAGGACAAACTTTTTAAGAGAAGCTTCTCTTTTGCTTTTCACAACAGTTTGAGAAGTTGCCTAGGTCACCAGAATAACATCAACCAAAATAAGCGATTCAATTCTATTATAGATAACTTGAGAAAAATAACATGGAAAGTAAGCTAAGCATGAACAACCAACAGATAAAAAATCATTTCCTAAGCTCACCTGATCCACTGTATCAATTCCCCCAAATCTAAGAATCCAGTTCTTTTGTCCAGGGTTTCCCCTTCCTTTAACTAGTTCAACCTCTTGAATCATTTGTTTTCCTGATACTGGTTGCCTTAGCCATCTTCTACCAGGCTAAAATTAAAGATCAAATCATATGTTCAATAAATAAATAAATATTGACTTGGAATAAATGTTCTCGAGATTGTTCACATTTTAGGAATTCAGATGTTACCTTGGAAAACCTAAGTTCAGGAAAATCAGTATTAGGTTTTATGCAAATCTCCCCATGGATCCCATGAACACTGGATATATACCCAACTTCTACAAATTCTGGTTCTGTCTTTTCAGTTTCAACAATCTCCTGAGTAGCTGATGTTGCACCTGGATAAAATCATACAATTCATCAGAACAATGATTAAAATCCTAATTCTATGACGGATATGTCATCCGAGGAACTCAAAACGAATCTTAATTGTGAGCACTCAAGTTGAAATCCCAGGTTTGACATATTAATCACTGGCAAAATGGCAACCAAACAATTTTACTCTAAAGCTACAATAGTTCACCTTCACAAGTGTTGCATATTGATATGAAACCATGTTCAACAGCCAATCTATAAGTTCTTAGATTAATCATTACACATGGTTGGATGTTCAACTTCAGCACAAAGGTTTACCAGACATGAACACTAAAATACAAAACCTACTCCCCAGCCTCAACAAATAGCTCAACCTTTTCGATTTGGATAGTTTCTGAATACTGTTTCCCAATGACATCTTGGCTACCAAGTGGAAAGCACAAAATGACAGGAGCAGTCAAAACAGCAGCAGAATAAGAAAACTGCATACTCTCAATATAACTCAGTTAACTTTGGCATCATATTGAAATAAGTGAAGCAACAGGCATACAGAACAATAGCAACCCACATCTAAATAGCAACGAAGGTGGAAATTTTACAACGAATAAACACATGGTACTTCAATTCATCTCGTCTCTATCAATCATCATATCCCAACAATTTCCAACGGTACTCTACAGTGGACCGCTTCCAATTGCATTGAAAGAAAAACTAAGAACTTTGAGAAAATAACTGCATATGTTCATCCTAATAACAATTTTCTAATCAGAGAGAGAGAGAGGGGGGGGACCGGTGCTGCGAAGCGTTCTGCAGGGACTGAGTACAAAATGGGAGAAAGGGAGCAGCGTCCGAGAAAACTGGGTTCGGAGTGGAGCTAATAGAGAGTGATGGGTAGTTGTCGGAAGAGAAGAAGAGCATATAGGTGAAATAGTTGCCTGCATCACTGCTCGCTTGGTCAACAGAGAAAGTGCAGTAGCTATTTAGCAACTCTTCTTTTTTTAGTTTAGATATTTTGGTATAATTGGTGGTGAGACAAATGTTTACTTCTTCCTTGTCTTTTTGCATTATGTAAACAAGATAACAAAAACTTGGACCATCTCTTATTCAGCTGTTAAAAGAACTGCAATACACAGACTACGCGTTTGGTTTGAGATATGAATATAAAGTAGAAGGGGATGGGGATAGGGATGGGGATGGAAAAAAAAAAAATGTTTAGTTTGTAATTTGGGTTTCTGTATTAATACTAATAATGTTGTTTGGTTTGTTGCATTAATGAGAATGAAAGATAATACAATATCATTTTTACCCTCAATAAAAATGAAAATAATTTGCCCTTCATAAGTTTGTAACGAGCAAATGCATCAACAACATTTGATACCAAGTAACAAAAACTATATTGAATACATTAACCAATGTTGCCATAATCCGAGCATTTCGAATTAATTTGCGTCGTCTACTTATGATAGGGGTACATGTCATAATGTTCTACATTAAAATTAAAGGTAGCTGTTACATTAATGAATATGAGTGCTCACAGAATGAGCAATAATATTGTATGCATATGAACAGGGATATATTCTTAGTTAATCACAACATTATGGTATACATTCGATTTTAATTATTCAGAATGGGCAATAATATCTATTTATCTGCCTCTTCGAAGAATTTTAGAAACTAGATTTTTTTTTTATCTGAATCCAAAAGCATACAACATATGTAAAGCTTTAAAACATGTTTCTGTTTTATAGATGTTAAATAATAACACCAAATAAATTCAAGAATGTCTTTATACAATTGTTAAATTGTAAAACCAAATAAAAGTAATTCTTCTCTTTATCCAAAGGTTAAGGCTTTATCAAAACAAAAAAGGCATGAATTTTATGAAGAAACAGACGTTGGATAAAGATGAAGGACTTGCGTCTTTATACGAAGGTTAAAAACTGAAAAAAAAGTACTTCTGTTTCGTTGTTCTTAAAAGCCATTAAGAGCTTTACAAAACAAATAAACAAATACTAACGTAGAAGACGATTCGCTATGTGTTTTTTCTTTTTTTTTAAAGAATTAAAACCATATACGAAAAATCAAATTAAATCACAAAACAATTATAAGGGGAAAAAAGGAGCAGATTGGTTTTATGATTCTCGTTAAATCTATAACTATATGCACTTTCACACCATCAAACCATATAGTAGATTGGTTATTCTCTTAATTAAATCATAAAACGAGAATATATAAGAAAAAAAAAGGAGCAAAAGCCCCATTTACAATGAGATGAAACCAAGTTCTATCCAGTTCATTTAATATCAAATTAAAATAAGAGATTTCAGAAAATATACCTGGAGGCGCAGAACAAAAAATTTCTTCGTTAATGAGACGAGATAAGGCAGGATGAGAAATCGTAAAGAATTGAGAGGCGATAAGGAAGTAAAGAGGATAGTAGGGCAAAGACTGGAGATAAAAGAGTAAAAAATAAACGTGATAAAAACTTAAATTGGAATAAAAACTCGATACCCACCCCCTTGGTGGGTTTAGTTGATTCCTAAATTTAATGGGATAAATCTATTCCCCTGAAATTGAAAAGCCCAAAGTAAACACTGTTTTTTACAATTATTTCATTCCTTCATTCCTAAACCCTCAAACCAAATGCCCTCAGAGTTTGAGTGTTTCTGTTAGGATATGATTGGTTGAGAGTATATTAATAGAATGAAATGTAATATAATATTATTTCATCGTTTGAGATGAGATTTATAATAAAATGGGATGAAAGAGAAGGATTTCATATTACATTTTATTACATCCTAAACAGTAAAAATGAAAAAAAAAACCCTCCAATTTGGGGAGTTTAAGATAAAATATAAAATGATAAACAACTTTACACTATATTACATTATAAATCCTTTAATTCAAATTACATTTCACTATATTACATTATAAACCTTTCCATCCCTCCCAAACAACAATTTTCTAATATTACATATATTTACATTTTATTCCATTATAAATCATTCTATTCCATTTCATTCTATTAAAAAATTTACGTCCAACCATATATAGCCTAAGGGTGTTTTAACCCTTTCCACTTAATCTGGTTCATATATTTGTGTGGATCTCACATAAACTTGTGGATGAAATTTAATAGAATAGAGTAAGAACTAGTTAACCGAAACAAAAGATTTGATCCTCAATACACAAGCCTCTTCACTTTGGGAGAGGATCACTTTGCGAGGGTGGTAGAGGATCGTCAATTACACGTAACTTCTTTTTGTATTTTACAAAAAAGATATTTATTAACTCGAGCGTATATTTTAGCCACAAAGGAGTATCCTTGCCATAAGAGCCCCACCATAAAAAGGGGGCCTTATTATTTCCAAGGTTTAGCCTTTAGGTAAGCATTGAATGTAGAGATTCTAGAGAACGTTGGTGAGTAACTCACGTAGCAAATTCCAACAAGGCAACAACGTTGATAGTTACGTAATAAAGGCTTCTTAACATATTAGCATAATATTCTAACTTGAAAATAAAGGAAACTGTCCCATTTTACAACGATATTAGCATTGAAAAGGGAGAACGTTGTGGACGTAGCAACTTCCATATTTATCAAGTTAACGTTAACTTTGGAAGTTAACGTTAACTTGATAATTATAAATAGTTTTGAAGTATTTAGGTTATATTTTTACATTCTAATTTCTTTATTTTCATCAATATATATATTTAAGGTACTCCAACTCAAAAATTAGCAGCAAAAAATTTCACGATTCTGTCTTCTGAGTTCTGAGTATTATTTAAAGTAAAGTTTTTGATTTTTAATGTATTTTTAGCTTATTAAATATTTGAATATGTTATAATTAATTTGTAATTTGTCATTAACGTGGAC